>JAHRHZ010000020.1:51912392-51970231 GCA_024137785.1 Ginglymostoma cirratum | reverse complement strand
AAAAAAAAATTTTCTGATGAAGGGTTTAGGCCCGAAACGTCAAGTTTTCCTGCTCCTATGATGTTGCTTGACCTGCTGTGTTCATCCAGCCCCATGCTTGTTATCGCAGCAATGGTGAGTTAGTCGGGAACATTGTCAATGTACAGGAAAATGATATTATGTTTTTGGTTCATGGTTGATGGCATCTCAGAGTCTCCAACTGTGACATTGCTGGAACAGTGAAAGCAGTCATTCCAGGTGATTCTTTGGGAACTACAGTGGCCTCAACCAGGTGGACCTCATTGAATATGAGTTCCATGATTGGGGCTGTTAACCTGGTCCAGTCAGGAAGCCCTGGCTGACAGTTATAAACACTATGCACATGTAAATATCGGGTGACCTGGTGATGGATTCTGGCTACTGTGGACTTACTTCAGGTTTGACTGCACAGACAGGCCTGGAACCACGCGCAGGATGCTTCATCCATCTGTATAATGGAATAGAGACATTGGAAGTGGAGGATACAGATCCGTGACAAAGATTGCTGACAGGTTAAGAATAATGAGAAGGGAAAATCTTCCAGTCACAATGAATGTCACTTGATAAAGGCATTTGAATGCTGTGACAGGGACAGACACCTGAAATTCAGTGTTTCAAAGTGGACTAAGGGAAAAGGTAGATATGGAGGTGGGAACATGTTGAAGCAAAAAGCAGTTTGCACATAAAAGGGAAATTGTAGATAATGTGGTAGTTTGCAAAGGCAGAGGGGTTAAAGATAAGTTTTCTTGAGTAGAACGTGATGACCGCTTTAAATCAAGGTAGCCAGCATGAAGGAGAGGGGACTGCTTGCAATATCAGCGCACATGGGGGTCAGACAGATAGGTTAAATGGTCAGCAGTTGGTGGGAACCAGGTCAAGGGAACAGAGATGGGTCCGATGTACAAGAGGAATTGGAAAAAGGTTTGAAAAGGCAGAGTTAGAGATGAAATTAGAGGAGTACGCTCACCAAGCACGTCACGAAACAGACAGTGAGTGGGCACAGCCAACAAACAACCCATGAGGTTGTCAGCAAATAGCAACAGATGATAGGTACCATTTAAATCTGTGAATAAGCACAAACACAGACTGTCAGGTAACTCAGAAACATCACACGCTGTATGAAGTTTTATTTTGTGTTTTTAGGTGCTTTATAGAAGAGCTGGCACAGTAAACAGCACGCTGTTACAGACAGTCGGGCACAACATAAATATACCGATTCACGACGAGGGAGACTACATTGTGGAAGTACGGGCGTATGGGGAAGGAGGAGATGGAGCGGTGAATTCAGTCAAAGTTTCTAAAAGTAAGTTGATGGTTGTTCCTTTCTCTAGAGGTTGAGTGTACAGAGAACTAACTGGTTATTATGGGCTCAGTGAGACCCTGGGAAGTGGCTGATTGATGGAGGGATGAGGCCCTCATTCCCAAGCACAGGGCAATTTTCTGTTCATTCAAAGTAAATCATTTGAGAAATAAAAACTGTAGTTTATTCATCAGAACCTCTGAAGAGACAATGGTTTTCACAACGTTTATTTTACTGGGTGTTCAGGCAAATGTTGCTTACTCTTTACAGGTAACATTGCTTCCAGACATCTAACAATAGCTGTCCTCCAGTTTCAGTCAATTTTGCCTCGTCCTGCTTTCTTGACTTAGTCTTGATATAGTGCTCCATGCTTATCCCTTCGCTATCATTTCTGATAGAACATATTTCCAGTAAGTCGGCTAAAGAGTCCCAGCTTCTTAATTCTTATGATGCAGTCCACTTCTCTGAAACTGGAGATTCACTTTAAGGTTCTTATTTACAGTGTCTTCATAGATTACACCTTAGTTTGTCCTGTCATACACTACTAGAATTAAATAGATTTTTAAAGAGCATATCCACAAATAATCCCTGTGAATCGTGCCCTCATACCATGTCTGAGCTTTCTCCGGGGTCTGTGTCTAATCAACATTCCTATAGAATGTGTTGGCCCCTTCTTTACCTGGTAAAACTCAACTCCTTTTCAAAAACAAGATGTCGGCTCTGTTATTTTGCTCAGTGGGTTTCCTGCAAAGCTCACCAGTGGTTGGCAAAAATTGACGTCAACTTGCTATGTCTGCAGCAAGCCATTTTACAGCCAAAATCCCAGACTGCTCGAACAGAGGAACCTAATCCAGTAGAAAATGTTCCCTTCCAGTTACACGCTGTACAAACCCCAGTGTTCGCACTCTGCTTGTTCTTGAGTTTGTTTTTATTGTACCTGTTGAAAGTGCTAAAACTGTGTGAAAAATGCCAGGGCTATTTTGTTTTTCCAGAGATGTGTCAAAATTTCACTTTAGTTTTGAGACTGTGAGATAAATGCTTTCTTTGCCTCCCTTTGCACAACTGTCTGAGCCTTTCAGAAGCTATTTTTTGTGGCTTTTTTGTAAAACTGTGCAATAGTATTTTCTCAGGATCTGCAAGAAAATCTAATTATTTCCAGCTGCTGTGTAATATCCATCATTTCAGTAGGTATGCCATCAGTCTGCACTATTCACTTACTTATATTCCACATCAACTTTGGATCGCTTGAGCTACAGCTATAGGCAAGTGTTCAAGTTTTCTTTGAACTGCTGCATCTTAACACATCGAATGGAGAATCAAGATTCAAAACCACACCACACGCTGTAAACTATGAGCAGGTCTGAAGTTTTTTCTTGATTCATTCACGGGATGAGGGCATCGCTGGCTAGGCAGCATTTATTGCCCATCCCTAATTGCCCAGAGGGGAGCTCAGAGTCAACCACATTGCTGTGGGTTTGGAGTCACACGTAGGCCAGACCAGGTAAGGACGGCAGTTTCCTTCCCTAAAAAACATTAGTGAACCAGATGGGTTTTTCCCAACAATCGACAATGGATTCTTAATTCCAGATGTTTATTGAATTCAAATTCCACCATCTGCCGTGGAATGGAATTAATGGAATTCTCGCAGGAGCCTTTAAGACGTACGCACTTGAGACAATTTTCGACAGCGAAGGTCTGTACTGTGTAACAGAGAGTAAATTTTCGGAGGAGTGCTCACACATGCTGCATTGTGAAATAATCCAATCGGTGACTCATGCAAAGCTGTTTTGGCTAATCCAGGAGCCGGCTGCAAATGGGTGCCAACGTGGTCCCCGGCAATTTTGGATTTAGCGGGAATCCTGCAAGAATTTGATTTGATTTTGATTTTGATTTAATTGTCACGTGGACTGAAATACAATGAAAAGCTTTGTTTACAAGCGGTACAGGCAGATCACAGCAAGCAAAGGACGTGCAGATGAAAAAGATTTAGAAGCATACAGGTTACATTGCAGGTGATATTATTTGAGGCTAGAGCCCAGTCAGCAGTCTGATAGTAGCCGGAAAGAACCTGTTTCTGAACCTGCTTCTGTGCATGCTCAGGTTTCTGTATCTCCTGCCTGATGGAAGAGGTCATAGGAGAGCATTACTACAGTGTGATGGGTCTTTGATGATATTGGCCGCCTTTCCATGGCAGCGAGCCTTGTAAATGGAGTCCGTGGATGGAGGTTGGCTTCTGTGATGGTCTGGGCTGTGCCTTCTGTAGTTTCTTACGGTCCTGGGCAGAGCAGTTGCCACACCAGGCTGAAATGCACCCAGACAGTGTGCTTTCAATGGTGCATCTGTAGAGGTTGGTGAGGGACCTTATGGACATACCAAATTTCCTGAGCTGCCTGAGGAATAAGAGACATTGTTGTTACTTCTTGACTGTCGCATTTACATGGGGAGCCCAGGGTAGGTTGTTGGTTATCGTCACTCTGAGGAATTTGATGTTCTTCACCCTCTCAACCTCAGTTCCGTTGATGTTAGTGGGGGCATGTTCTCCTCCTTTCTTTCTGAAGTCGATGATCAGTCCTTTAGTTTTGCTGACGTTGAGAGACAGATTGTTTTCACTGCAACATATCACCAAGCCCTCTATCTCCCTTCTGTATTTTGATTCATCATTGTTAGGTATCTGTCCCAATATGGTGGGTGTTCTCAGCGAACTTGTAGATGGCATTCATTCTGAATTTGGCAATACAGTCGTAGGTGTACAGGGAGTACCGTAGGGGGCTGAGGACGCATCCTTGGGGGGCCCAGTGTTGAGTGTTATTGTGGAGGAGGTGCAGTTACCTATCCTCATGGATTGCAGCCTGTGGGTCAGAAAGCTGAGGATCCAGTTGCAGAGGGCGGAGCTCAGACCAAGGATATGCAGTTTTGAGATCGGTCTGGAGGGAATATTGGTGTTGAAGGCGGAGCTGTAGTCAATGAGCAGGAGTCTGACGTAGGTGTCTTCATTGTCAAGATGTTCCAGGGATGAGTGCAGGGCTAGGGATATGGCATCCTTTGTGGACCTGTTACATTGGTAGGCAAACAGTAAGGGATCGAGGCAAGTTGGGGGGCTTTCTGATTAGCTGGCACACCTCTGGAAGTATGTGTGTGGATGGTTTTTAAGAGAGGGTTGGGCCCTACTGCAGCCGGTAGTTTGACAAGCACCCATAAATCATGGCAAGAGCTGAATAGCCATTGTTTGACTGAGCTACCAAGATGTAATTGCATCCTGTGGAAAATCCACCCCAGTGAACAACCTGTGGAAAAAAGCAAGGAGCAAATTGGAGCAGGATGGACGTACCCCTACACCCTGTGGCTGGGATTTTCCCAGTTTTTGGACGTAGATTCAGCTTCTGGAAATGCTCATGTCAGCTGACTGAGGTAAGAAAGCCTGCTGGCTCTTCCAGGAATTAAGGAGCCAATTGGCTTCTAGTGATTGGATCCTGGAGTTGGAGGTCCCACCTGAAGATCTGTTCGATCAGAAGACAGCAGGACAACAAGGACATGGGTGCTGCCGAGGCACCATCTTCCTGGGCTCCTCAGATGGAAGGGCACTGCCAGGAAAGGTAGATGTTGTTTGAGGGGTGGGTGGGGGGGTCAGTGAGTAGAGCTCTGGAGTTATTGATCACAGAGTGTGGCAGTGGACTGGCTCGGCAAAGGGTGCAGAAGCAAGGGCGGGAGGGAGTTTGAAAGTGAGGACAGTGAGTTTGGGGCGTCTCTGAAGAGTCATCCATCTGCCCTAGGTCCCGTACCTCATCTTGCACCTATTATTACAGATCATGGGAGCTTCAGAATCTTTGGCAAATACTGTCAATGTGCTTTCACCTGGTCTGTTCACTCATGTGCTGCACATCACACTTCTGCCTCAATGATTTGACAGAAAACAATTTGAATAATTTAGTCACCATTTAGTAGCGGCCCTGACAATACATTATGTACAAAATAATGCAATGTCCCTATTGTGGCAAAAAAAAGCACGCTCTTACAAATCACCATGCTTAAACATTATTGGAGATCCACTGACACAGTGTCACGCACAAGCCTCAAGAACAAAGACTGTGGGCTGTCACAAGGTGCCTCACAGATGTTCGTGTCCTGTGAATGGGAGAGAATGATACAGCTAACAGCACCTGCTTGAGAAGCTGCTGGATATTATCATGAAGAGTTTGTGGAGATAGTGTTCGGAGTTCCAGAGTATCTTCTTATCATAATCCACGCCTCATCTCATTTGGAAAGCTTATTGCATTCATTTGTCTAAATTTTGCTCAGAGACACTTTCCTCATTTGTGGAGCTTGGTATTCCCTTCCACGTTTTGCTATTTTAATCATCAGTATCAAGTTTCAAATGGGCATAGTCCAGCTTTAAGAGCTTTGAAGGAAAACCCAAGGCATTAGCACCGGTGTTTCGCACTTTTTGACTATGTCTTGTTGAATATGACCTCACCTCAGTTTAATCAGGTGGTGATTCTATGGTAAGAAAATCCTGCTGTTGTATGAAAACAAGCCAACAATGTACAGAATAGTTGATCTGACACCAATACCTCCTTAATCTGAGTGAAAAATTGTTGGCCAATATTTCTATACCAGTCCCTGGTACTATGTTTTATAGCGTGGACTGTAGCTGACAGCAGATGAACCACACGTGCAATTGCTATAGTGTAAAAGTGTCTTGAGTATTCAGGAGCCAAGACGTGGGTGACAACATTAGCCTGGTTGTTATGTACTAGGCAAGTCAGGTAGTGGTTCACTGCCTTCCACAGGTATCAGCCTTTACTCAGTTGGTCACTCTTTTGCCTCTGAGTCAGGAGGTCACACATTGAAATCCAACACTAGAGAGTAACAAATCCATGTCATTCCCAATGCAGCACTGAGGAAGTCAAAAACTGGCAGAGTTTCAATCTGCCCTGTCGGGTAGAGTTATTTTGAAGGGAGCAGGATGGTTCGTATTGTTGCCATAGAGTTATACAGCATGGAAACGGACCCTTCGGTCCAACTCGTCCAGACTGACCAGTTTCCTGAACTGAACTAGTCCCATTTGCCTGCATTTGGCCCATATCCCTCTAAATCTTTCCCATTCATGCACGTGTCTCGAAGTCTTTTAAATGTTGTAGTTGTACCCATCGCTACCACTTCCCCAGGCAACTCATTGCACACATGCACCACCCTGTGAAAAGGTTGCTCCTCGGGTCCCTTTTAAATCTTTCCCCTCTCGCCTTGAACCTATGCCCTCTAGTTTTGGACTCCCCCACCCTGGTTCCTGGTTATATTTATCCCTCAACCCACACCACTAAAATGGAAGATTAGTCATTACCGCATAGATGTTTACGGGATCTAGCTGTGCAGAAATTGATTGCCATGTGTGCTATGTTGCAACAGGTACAGAAATGCTTCATATTGCTGCAAGTTACTTCAAGATGCCCCAAGCTCACACAAAGTGCAATATAGTTGCATATCTTTCTCTGTTCTTGACACTTTACATGCAATGAATGAAGAAAAGGCACACAATTAGTGACTGATGCCACCTTTTCCTTGTATGACTGTCGATTTAGAAGCCCTCAGCACCACAATCAGAGTTAGATAAATCCATGTTCTTAACCTGGCTGGAAGGTTGCAGTCACGTTTACAATAGAATCACATGAATCAAATTAACCATCAAAATGAATCAATGCATTTTTACCCTTATCTCCTGGCATCTAGTGTTTCTTCTTCTGCCTCCTTATTGAAGCAAATTACCTATTCACTTTCTTTAAAGGTCACTGCCTCACAGATTTCAACTGTGTCAAAGACGGGTGGAAATATATTTTTTCTGAATTAATTTCTCCAGTTCAAGAATGTTCTTAATGAAATTTCCAAGTCAGATTTACCGGTGAGATAGTTTAAAGATTTTCTGAGCAGTTCATCTTGTAAGTGTGGTCAGTCAAGAGGACAGCTGATAGGTTTGTCTGTAGTGACCCCTAAGATCCTGAATTGCTCAGTAGTGCTCGGTTTTTAAAACCTGACCAAGACCTGATTCAATCCGTTACATAGATAAAAGGTACTGCAGATGCTGGAGAATCCGAGATAACAAGCATGGGGCTGGATGAACACAGCAGGTCAAGCAGCATCATAGGAGCAGGAAAACTTGACGTTTCGGGCCTAAACCCTTCATCAGAAATGGGGGAGGGGAAGAGGGTTCTGAAATAAATAGGGAGAGAGGGGGAGGCGGATAGAGGATGGATAGAGGAGAGGATAGGTGGAGAGGAGGCAGACAAGTCGAAGAGGCGGGGATGGAGCCAGTAAAGGTGAGTGTAGGTAGGGGGGTAGGGAGGAGATAGGTCAGTCCAGGGAGGACGGACAGGTCAAGGGGGCGGGATGATGTTAGTAGATAGGAGATGGGGGTGTGGCTTGAGGTGAGAGGAAAAACAGGTTAGGGAGGTGGAGATGAGCTGGGCTGGTTTTGGGATGCGGTTGGGGGAGGGGAGATTTTGAAACTTGTGAAATCCACATTGATGCCATTGGGCTGTACATCCCAGCTACAAGTAAAAGAAAATACTTTGTAAATCATAGAAGCATCATCTCAAACAGTGTTAGTGTTCGAGTTGCAGATGAGCAGTGGTGCTCTCGTAGTTTTAGTCTTATGTGCAATGAATTTGTAACAAATGTGTGTTTTTTTTGCATGGGCCAAGTGTATTCCAGATACGTTCGGATGCCGGTACCTGTAACTTTTGGGTGTTGCTGCACTTTGCATTCGCATTAATGTTGATGCACATCCCATTCACCAGTCAGTTAAATCTTGTTATTTTGGCTGGAGCATAATGCCATGTAATGAGTGCAGTAATGATTATATTCCAAGTCAGTCAGTAAATACTGCAGGAATTTTTGAAACTTTGATTTTTTTTTGCCCCTCATGGAGCTGAGTGTAGAGATGGGTGTGAAATTTTGCACCCGTAGCAAGCACGCTGGTTTCTTGCATCATTCCACCACTGGGTTACTGTCTCAGAGAGAGGGTTGGGGCCAGAAGTCTCCCTGCCCACAAGCAAGGGGAAGCCAATTCAATGAGGTGAATGGATCGTTAATGTCAACGAAGAGGCATTTCCTGGACAGTCTCTGTCCCCAGCCCCAGCCAGGCTTCAGGACCCAGCCAGCTCCCGACAGGCATTCCACCAGCAGCTGATTGGAGGGGTGTGTAGGTTCCTCCAAGCAGCCTTTGAGGATTTGCCAATCTTCCCACTGGATGGCACCTTGACTCAGTGGTTAGCACTGCTGTCTCACTGCGCCAGGGACCCAGGTTCGATTCCAGCCTTGGGCGACTGTCTGTGTGGAGTTTACACACTCTTCCCCCTGTCTGCATGAGTGTTCTCCCACAATCCAAAGATATGCAGGTTAGGTGGATCAGCCATCATAAATTGCCTCATAGCGTCCAGGGATGTGCGGGCTGGGTGGATTAGGTATGGGAAGTGCAGGGTTACAGGGACAGTGTCTGGGCTAGTATGCTCTTCGGACGGTCGGTGGAGACTCAATGAGCCAAATAACTGCACTGTAGGCATTGCATGATTCACTCTATCTGGCCTATCAATGAGGTCCCAGCCCAGAAGGTATTTTTTTTTATTCATCCAGATGTTCTAAATGTTGCTGAGAGGGCAACTGAAGATTGAAGCAACCTGTCTCTGTCTCTCTGTGTGTTTCTGTCTCTGTGTGACACATTCCCTGTCTTACGCACAGCTGAAACAACAGGCTTCAACTCTTTCCAAGCTGGAGAACCTCTGACTTCAGGACCCCACAAAAGCAACAGCGACCACACCCTCCAGGCCACTAACTGTTGAATTCTGGCAAAATCAGAGCCGGTGACTGTTCCCCACAAAGCACAGGGTCAGGATCCAACCCACAAAGTAAAAGGTTACAAATGTCACCCGAGTGCAGTCAGACAGGGTCATTTGCTGATTATGTGCAGGCGTTTGGGCAATTTCTCCTCAGAATAATATTTAATTGACAGTGCGCCCACCACCTTTCCATCGTATTCTTGTGACAAGATATCTCCCATCGTCTGTGCTTGTTTGGAAAATTATCGCCGTGCAGGATTTGAAAGAAAGGCATACAAACAGATATGTGAACATATTAATTCACAGAGCAGGCCTTTCAATGCCTCCCTGCTCCGTCATTCAGTGAGATCATGGCTGAACTGATTACGGCCTAATCCCTATACCCACTGACTCCTTTGTTAATCAAGAATCTGTCACCCTCTGAAGGATATTCAACTAACACTGTCCTCTTCCGCTGTTTGGGGAAGAGAGTTCCAATGACCCGTGACCCTCTGAAGATGAAAAGAAATCCCTGCATCTCTGTCTTAACCCCTTATTTTTCAAATGTGTCTCTCCCAAAGGCAAAAACATGCTTTCAGCATCCAGCATTCAGTCGAGTCTTCTCAGGAATGTGTATCTCAATAAGATCACAACGTATTATTTTAAACTCCAGTGGATTCCGGCCCATTGTGTCCAACCTTTCTTTACGTCCATCACAGGTATCGGTCAAGTGAACTTGTACTTAGATTGCAACTTCTTCAAGGTAACTTTAGCAATTTGCAGCCGATTGAGCACATTTTTTGGGGAGTACAGTCACTGTTGTAATGTAGAAATATGGCAGCCGATTTTCATGCAGTGAAGTCCCAAAGGCAGCGTTCCGATAGTATTCAGATAATTTATTTTGAACAGTGTTGCTCGAGCGATAAGTGCTGGCAGAACTGGAAATCCTGGGAGCAGTAGCCCTCGCATTTCAACAGACAGTTCAGTGAGAAATTCCACCTCTGCCCGAGAGGGCGGGGAGGCAGAACCTCATTGAGAGGTCACAGCCAAAACACCTCAGTGTGAGGTTCACAACGACTGCACCTCTATTATTGGAGTATCATGCCCAGATCCAGTGTTGCAGTCTCTGGAGCAAAGCTTTGAACCAATCCTCTTGAGGCTGAGAGGTGAGAGAGTTATCATTGAGTCCCAGCTCAAAGAGTTAAAACTTTCACATTAAAACAGTACCAGCCAAGGGCCAACTTGTGGCACAGTGGCAGTGTCCCTGTCCCTGGACTAGAGACACTTGGGTTCAAGTCCCACCTGCTGCAATGGTGAGTAATAACATCTCTGAACAAGTTGATTAGGTAAACAGGTTGAAGTGAAGAAAAATTAAGAGACTTCCTGCTAAGGGCCCTCTTGTGGCACAGTGATAGGGTCCCTACCCCTGGCCTGGGTTCAAGTCCCACTTGCTACAGAGGTGTGTAATCGCATCTCTGAACAGGTAAATCAGAAAAAGACAGATTAAACATAAAAAAAAGGAGAATACCTACTGTAGATAATTTTTGGCTGGAGTGTAGAGAGCAGTCACGTCTCCACCCTGATTCCTTTGGCACTTCTGTCCTCAGCCATATCTGACATTATGTAGCACCAGCAGTAATATGAGCCTCTTGAGCCCTTTATTCCGAATGGGGAAGAACAGGAAAGGAACTGACGCACGCAAACCATGTCTTCGGTTCATGACTCCACATGGGTCCACAAGTTATTTCAGATCTGTTTTAAGCTTTCCTCCTCATCCACACAGTGATGACTGAATTTTCCATTGTATATCTGCAGAAATAAATGATATCAGTCCCAATTAATTCAGCAACATAAGCATTACGTCGGCACTCCTTGGTCTTTTCCCACCACTCACAAAGCCAAAGGAAATTCTTTCCGATAAGTAGATTGTTATTTTGGAAGGAGTGGTGAGAACGTTGATGTCCTTCCTGTTCTGCTGAGTAGAGGAGTCTTTGTTATCTTTATTCGACAACATTTGTGTGGCCTGATAGTGATTAAATATTTTTCTAGTGGGAGACTTGAAACTGTTTTAATTCTGTAACATCACAGGGAGCCTTTCTACCTCTGTATTCAAACACAGTAAAATTAACACCTTTAAAGACCTTTAAATTTGACCCCAATGACTCCTAACCAGACGTTTCTGAATAGCCAGTTCAAGACTCTGCGAATAATCACTGTAAGACATTTGTTTTGAAGCTGAACAAAAGATTTTGTCACTTTATTAACAATACAGTAACTTCAGTGGAATAAAATTAAACAACAAAGGTATGTAATTAATGTCTATGATTTAAACCTTTGTTTTCAGCCCGTTCACACAAAAGACAAACGGACAATAAGCATAGTTCGTGGATAAATAAAAGAAACTAATAAAGTTGGTCAAATTACTTGAGTGGTTTTCACAACACATTGTTCCATAGATATACAGGATTGTTTCTTGGTTAATTTTCTGAAAATATCAATTCAAGCAACCTTTTCAGAGATTTGTGTCATCTGAAAACTTGGAAGTGTCCCCTAAATACCAAGATCCAGATCATTAACATTTCAGGAAAATCCCTGGGGAACGCAACTACAAACCTCCGACACTTCCGCCATCTGCAATCCAACCCCACTACCAAAGACATTTTTCCCTCCCCACCCTTGTCTGCTTTCCGGAGGGACCACTCTCTCCGTGACTCCCTTGTCCGCTCCACGCTCCCCTCCAGCCCCACCACACCTGGCACTTTTCCCTGCAACCGCAGGAAGTGCTACACCTGCTCCCACACCTCCTCTCTCACCCCAATCCCAAGCCCCAAGAAGACTTTCCACATCAGGCAGATGTTCACCTGCACATCTGCCAATGTGGTATACTGCATCCGCTGTACCCGTTGTGGCTTCCTCTACATCGGGGAAATCAAGTGGAGGCTTGGGGACCGCTTTGCAGAACACCTGCGCTCAGTTCGCAACAAACAACTGCACCTCCCAGTCGCGAACCATTTCAACTCCACCTCCCATTCTTCAGACGACATGTCCATCCTGGGCCTCCTGCAATGCCACAGTGATGCCACCCGAAGGCTGCAGGAACAGCAAATCATATTCAGCCTGGGAACCCTGCAGCCCAATGGTATCAATGTTGATTTCACAAGCTTCAAAGTCTCCCCTCCCCCAACCACATCCCAAAACCAGCCCAGCTCATCTCCACCTCCCTAACCTGTCCTTCCTCTCACCTATCCCCTCCTCTCACCTCAAGCCCCACCCCCATCTCCTATCTACTAACCTCATCCCGCTCCCCCTGACCTGTCCGTCCTCCCTGGACTGACCTATCTCCTCCCTACCCCCCCTACCTACACTCACCTTCACTGGCTCCATCCCCGCCTCTTCGACTTGTCTGCCTCCTCTCCACCTATCCTCTCCTCTATCCATCCTCTATCCGCCTCCCCCTCTCTCCCTATTTATTTCAGAACCCTCTTCCCCTCCCCCATTTCTGATGAAGGGTATAGGCCCGAAACGTCAAGTTTTCCTGCTCCTATGATGCTGCTTGACCTGCTGTGTTCATCCAGCCCCATGCTTGTTATCTCGCAACTACAAACCGTCCTCCAGCATGAAAGGTACCCACTGAACATTAGTCTGTTTTCTGTCATTCAGCCAATTTTGTATCAATATTGCCAATGTCACTTCTGTTCTGTGATCTGCAAGGGTTTCCCCCAGGCACTCTGGTTTCCTCCCACAGTCCAAAGATGTGCAGGTTAGGTGGTTTGGCCATGCTAAATTGTCCCGGCGTGTCCAGGGGTGTGTCGGCTAGGTGGATTAGCCATGGGGAATGCAGTGTTGCAGGGATAGGCTATAGGAGGGTTGGTATGGACTCGATGGGCCGAATGGCCGGCTTCCACACTGTCAGGAATCTGTGATTCTATGAAATGCCTTCTGGAAATCCATGTATACCACATTAAAAGCATTACCTTCATCAACCCTCTCGACTACCTCTTCAAAAACTGCAGCAAGTTTAGTTAAATGTGATCTCCCCTTAGAAATCCAAGCTGTCTCTTCTTAATGAACCTATCCTTTTCCATGTGACCACCGATTCTATCTACTATCAACCAACTTTAAAACCAAAAACCAAGAATACTTGATGTGGTTTTAAGAATTGAAAAGTATATTTATTGCATTCCACAACCATTTCCATCTAGAAGGACAAGTGCAGTAGACTCATGGGAACATCAACACCTGCAGGTTCCCCTCCAAGCTGCTAACCATCCTGACTTGGAAATATGTCACCGTTCCTTCAGTGTCGCTGGTTCAGAATCCTAAAATTCCCTCCCTAAGGCCATTGTGAGTCTACCTACAGCACATGTACTGCAACAGTTCAAGAAGGCAGCTCACCACCACCTCCTCAAGGGCAACTAGGGACAGGCAATAAGTGCTCGCCTAGCCAGCAACCTCACGTCCGGCAAGTAAATTTAAAAAATCTCACTGGAAGCTAGTGATACTTATAACTAATGTTTTATTCTCTGAACTTCCAATAGTTGATTACAGGAGGTTAGGCAGGTAGCTTTCAAAACGTCATGACGTTGCATCGACAGCCAAACTAGTCCTCACAGAAAACAGTGCAAAACCCAGTTCAAACTTTGACCTGTTCATGTCAGACTGACCATCTCCTCCACGAGATCCCAGTAACCATTCAACATCTACCATCTGCTGGAGCACAAGGTCTCTCTCCCAGACTTGGTGGAACCAATTCCCAGGTACTAGCCTCGTTAATGGCCAGCGTCTGGTATCTGTTTAAATATACTGCTGTCTCCCTGGTCTTATCAAAAATCAACCTGCAATTAACTTCCAGGCCTGGCCTCAAATACAAACAACAGTGTGCTTGTTTTCTCTTCCTTTTCACACAAGCTGCTGCCTACAGTGCAAAGGTCATTTTCAACTTATAGCTGTCGGTTCGCAGCTCCAAACTAAAACTGATTAAAAAAATATAAATAATGAAAAATCAAGGAGGGTTCTAACAATTCATTTGGTCTGGTAGTTAATAGAGTTTTATCTGATCATAAGAACTAAAGAGATAAGGATAATGTCACAATTAGTTGCAATGATCTTCAATGCGCTGTCTGGAAAGATAACCGAATCAGATAGAAAAGTAGCTTTCAAAGGAGTGTTGATTTTTAACTTGAAAAAGAAATATTTGCAAGTGAAGGAGCAGGTAGTGGGATGAATTGGGATAGCTGTTCAATGAACCAGAACATAGCTCAAATGGTTGCGTCCTGTGCTATAAATTAGTATGATTCTGTTTTTTGATGCTACCCTCTAGAACCTTGTAAAAGAAAGGGCACACGGATGACCAGCTTCTCAGTTCAGTTGAAGTCTGAAGGCTAACAAGTTATAGGGGGGTGAAGGGAATGGAATAAATGCACCATTTCAAATAACAAACTATACACCAGGGATTGAATGACAGTTGTTCCATAAAAGAGCCTTCAAAGGCTCATGTCTCTAATGCTTAGGTTACTGGTCCAAAAAGGTTAATCAGTGCCTTTGTAGTCTGGCAGAGTGCCACTCCTAAATAAGACTACAAATAAGCTGCTATTTGGTTTGTTTTTTTTTCCCACCTTCCTCACCATTGAGTAACCACTTGATCCTCCATCAGTTCTGCAGCTCCTGACCAAGTCAAGCTTGGAATCTTGCCACAATGTCTAATTACCAGTCTGGTTTACAGATTAGACCTAATCTCCTATCACCTCAAGGCTGCATTATGTCATCACATTGTCCAGAATGAGACAGAAGTCGGCAAAGTGAGGACATCGGATGGGAGAATGGGGGTGGAGGCATGAAGGAGATTTTATTTAATTACCTTCAGTGGTAGAACACACATTATGAACTATGCTGTCAGATATACAGGCGCAAGTCAGTTCTCGCATCCTGAATGTTGTCGAGAGCATTCAGCTGCAATAATATTTATCTGGGTCTGCTTTGAAAGGCTTGTGCAAGTTAGGAATGGAAAGAAAAGCCGAATGCAATTAGTTAGCTTCATCCTCTATCCGCTAAATATTTACTTGTTCAAAGTTAGATTAGTGCTTTGGCAGAGTTTAAAACATTCCATGCTTTTATATGAACTTTTGACAAGTGCTTGTACATATAAATACCTATGAATAAATATTTAATTCCAAGATGACATTTGGGAGTTTTAGCCTTAAATCCTTGCGCTGGCAATCCAACTGAAACTATTCAAACAACCTTCTCAATGCAAACTCAGAGTGACAAGTGCACTTTTCTCCTCATCATTTTCAACCACTACAGCCGTTCATATGGCCAACTATACCATTCCCTTCCTGTGCCTTTCCCCATTACCATGCAAATGAGAATTGTCCTCATATGTTTTACTCTTGGTTATACTGAGTCTTCTGCAATGCCTTCTCTTCCCATCCCTGCAACATTACCTCTGGACTGTCCCAGGAATCCATTCTTGGTTCCCTTGAATTATCATTTACATGCTACACTTGTTGGCTAGTGACACACAACTATTACTCCCCATTACATCTGTACCCCTCCATTTCTTCTGTGATCTCCAACAGCCTGTCCATCATCCACTATTGGATGCAGCATGATCTCCTCCAATTAAATATTAGAAAGACCAAAGTTATTAGCTTCCACCTCCTCCAAAAAAACCTGTTCCCTCAGCATCAATTCCACCTCTCTTCCTAGTCATTTTCCCAAGAGCTATCAGACTCCTACAGGTATTGTTAAACAGACAGACCTCAAATGAGGAAATGCCCTATAGTTTAGTCTTACATTTTTTTAAGAATTGCAAAGGATTTGAGCTGTACTGAAGTCATTCTGCCTCAAACCCGCTTTTTTAAATGTGAATCTTTCCACTGTTTCAGTCACCTGTCATGAGCCAAGGCAAGCCTTGATTTCTCAAGGTTTTAAGATATGTCCACCCACACAGAAACCGTTGAGAATAAGATGCACAGTCGAAGAGTGACGGACCGCGTGTAATTTACAGAATATGATGCCTCAAAATCGGTGTCATCTTTAAGAAGTCTCCATATCTAGCCTGTTCAGATATTATTACACACCTCCAGAGCAGGATTTGAACCCAGGCCTCCTGGATCAGAGGTAGGGACACTGTCCGGCAACGCAAGAGCCCTAAATCATAATGACTGAAGGCTGGTGTGCCTGTCTGAGTTGTGCAGTGTTGCACATGACCATGTGTTTATGTCGTCAATGTGTGAATTTGCTTTCAAATAAGCTAATGACCACACTGACTCAATAAAAAGATTGAATTAGTGTAAATTCACATCTTACATGTCTTACTTCTATCTATTAAAACTAATACCTAGTTACTGAGCTTCTACCTGATCAGAGAAGGAGCCATATTTTGCTCAGGAGGCCTATTTGCTTTTGATTCTCGAGCTGGCAATTGACAATTTATCATTGCTAATCGTCATGCCTTTGTCCAATATGTGTAGCTCACGTACTTACCCAGCATTTACTTCTTCTGACAAAAGGAAACAACAAATCACAGTGACAAACAAAATAGGCCCAAAGGAGGAAGTGTCCAAAATAAGCAGCTCTGAGTTGTTGTAAACAAACCCTGAGGAAATGCCCTATAGTTTAGTCTTACTTTTTTTTTAAGAATTACAAAGGATTTAAGCTGTACTGAAGTCATTCTGCCTCAAACCCATTTTTTAAAATGTGAATCCACTGTTTCAGTCAACTGTCTAACGATGCCTTTGAAAAACGCGTCAGATTATAACTCCGAAGCACTGGCATCCCTATGTTCTGATATTGCTAACAACATGAAGGTGAGATTTGGCTGTCAGCTGGTCCTGTTTAGTTTTCCTCCAGAGCATTTAAGGAATTTCCTTTTGCTTTTTATGAACCCTGTTGCCGGATGTACAGTCAGATATTTTAGACGTCTTGCGTTTACCAGCTAATTGGTCCGATTCTGAATATAGGCAGACAAAGCATGAAGGGTTAGAATAAAAATATAAATTTGCTGGAAAGCTATCAATAGGTTTCGCTATTCTGCTTGAAACTTGGGCCTCTATTTTACTGGTAATGAGGTCCCCGATCATCCTTCAGTGAGACTGTAAGAGAACCCTCCATTTTACCTGTGTTGAGGCCCTCGAAAGTTCTAGTAAGACTCTCTGTCATCCTTATAGTGAGGTTCTTCTTGTCCTCACAGAGAGGCCCTGTGTCTCATGAGACTTTGTGTATTGTACTGAAGTGAGTTCTGTTTATTGGCTAGTAATGACCCCCGTGTAATGCCCTTTGAGTTGTTACGATCTCTGTGGAGACCAATAACTTTTAAAACAAAATTCAGCCCCCCAGTTAACAGCTGAATGCTTGATACGAAAAGATTTTATGCTTTAAGATTCTTCCAAAATGATTGAAAGCCCCCAGACGTTTACTTCTGAATTTTTCCTTTCCCAGCCTTTAACTCCAGTCCTCTTTCATAGTGTGATTTGCCCTGGAGACACCTCTCTCTAACTACAGTGCGAAAACTTTTCCAGCTTCATTTGTAACTCCAAGAATTTGACCAGAACAATCCAAGCTCTAACCTGTATTGCCATGCCACTGACTGTGTTTGAGTTTGCATAGATCTCCTAGAAACCATTCTCCTCTTAAAGCGGATTTTCACAACATTGTGAATCACATGGGCCTTTTATCCAAGTAGAATTAGTAATTAACTTGAGAACCTGATTGTCTTTTGTTTTGGAACTAAACAAAGTTTAAACCCAATATTGGCACACATAATGATGTCATTATTTCAAGGTGGAAACACCTTCCTGGTAAAGCTGATTTACTCTCCCTTTGATTGCTAATCAGTCAAACCGCTGAAACCTACAGTCTGGCAGAATTCCCAAAGGTAGCATCTATGAAATGCAAGTCGGGAATCAGGAATATGATGTAATACTGTCCTCTTGGCTGGGTGGATGCAGTTCCAACAGCCATCAAGAAGCTCAACATCATCCAAGACGAAGCAGCCCACTTGATTGGTAATCCATCCACCACTTGAAAGACTCAATCCCTCCAGGCCTGACACATGGTGGCAGCAGTGTGCACCATCTGTGAGATGCACTACCACAACTTGCCACAGCTCCTCCAACAGCCCCTTCAAAACATGTGACCCCTACAACCGAGAAAGATAAGGACAGCAGATATATGGGACGCCACCACCTGCAAGTTCACCTCCAAACCACAAGCATTCAAAACTTGGAAATGTAGCACCATTTCGGGATGGGCAATAAACAGTCCCTCAGCCTGTAACACCATTACCTCACGTACAAATAAAAAGTAAGAGCCACGGTTCTACAGTTATGACCGTTCAAATGGGGCTGTCCAATAGTCACACGCTACGTCTGAATATTTGTGGTGGTCTTCTGTGTCCTCTACCGTCTGACTGTCATGGTGGTGTGGAAGAGAGAGAAGAGACATCACACATGTGGCTCTGAAGTGGCTTCCTGTGCGTGTCTCATCCAACCCTGATTCCAACCTTTCCACCCCTCCGTTACAGGCTGTCATGGTTCTCTCTTCACCGAAACCCTGAAATACAGTCAGATTACAATGAATCGATCTGAAGAATACAGTTTTGATAATGTCAAAAGTCTTCAGCCATTCCTGCTAAGAGAATAGCAAATCTGATTCCAAAGACATCCCAACACAAGAAATGTGAGCTAATAAAGACAAAAAATGTTCGAGAATCTCAGCGGGTCTGGCAGCATCTGTGCAGAGAGATGCAGAGTTAACATTTCAAATATGATATGACTCTTCTTCAGAATTCTTCCAAAGTTAACTTCTGAAGAAGTCATATCAGACTCAAAGAGTAATTCTGTTTCTCTCTCCACAGATGCCGCCACATTCTCCAGGATTTTCTGTCTTTCTATTAGATTTCCAGCATCTACAGTATTTTGCTTTTAAGCTCGTATGTCTAATGCTGAGGCGAACTGACAAATTACTCGCTAGCAGTCTTTGGAGGAACAGCTCCAATTAGCAATCATGTTTTGGTGCATTATTTCAACACGTAGAAATGTGTCTTCTTAAACAGTTCCTCAGGATTGAGGATGACTTGCATTCACTTGTTCTGGGCTCTGAGACAACTGCTAAAGCCACTCTGTGATCTACCCACTCTACCACAGGTAGAGCAGGATGGAGCTTGTCAGATTGAGCTCATGGGTTCTTTGAGGTTTGTGAGCCTTGTCCAACAGCTCACCTTTGCATCCGCATGTTCCTGTTCAAACCTGTCAATGGATTCGATGCTCTCCCGAATAAACCATTTCCATTTCAATCAGCCCCAAACCAGGGTCTCCCGTGAGAATATGTTTGACCTGTTCAGGGATTCAGGAGAGGCAATTGAGAGAGGACCTCAGTTTTCGGAGCATTTAGTGAAAGACTTATTTTTTCACTTACTTCAGAGAAAACCTCAATGACCTGAAGCTCAGTCTCATGCACACAAATGTCATCTGCATACTGAGTACTGCTCTATGGCTGAGGTTTCAGTACACTCTGTTTGACTGGAGCAAGTACAAAGTAATTCAATTTCTTGACAAAATTGGGGAGGGGAGAAGAATCCCCATCATATGATGGCAAAAAGAGGGGTGAGTTCCATTGGAAATATCCAGCATGATTCGAGAGGAGTGGAGTGAGGAAATGTCTAAGTTATTGTGGTGGTGATGATCAGGGAAAGGGTGGATACTCTGAACGGTTCCAGCACAACCTTTAAGAGCATAAAGCAAAAGATGGCTGATATATCAGGAGTGGAGAGGAAGAATGGAACAGTGGTATGGTCTAAACTGGGTTGGAGTGGAGAGAAACACTTAGTTTGTTGAGAAAAAGGTATAAGTGACTGTTCAACTTGGGAAGCTTGGAAGAGAACAGCATCCGCAGTCCTTTTGGTTTTTATTTGGAAGAGAAGGCACGGCTTCTAAAAGGGTTGAAATTTGGATGTAGAAGAGCCACTTTTTTGTTATTCATTCATGGGATGAGGGATAGCCCATCCCTAATTGCCCAGAGGGCACTTAAGAGTCAACTACATTGTTGTGGGTCTGGAGTCACATGTGGACCAGACCAGGTAAGGATGGCAGTTTCCTTCCTTAAAGGACATCAGTGAACCAGATGGGTTTTTCCTGACAATCAACAATGGATTCACGGTCATCATTAGACTCTTAATTCCAGATATTTATTGAATTCAAATTTTACCATCTGCCGTGGCGGGATTTGAACCTGGGTCCCCAGAATGTTATCTGGGTCTCTGGATTAACAGTCCAGCAATAATACCACTAGGCCATCGCCTCCCCAACATTGTGCTACTCGGAAGGCCTTAAATTAGTAAAGGGTGGGGTGAGAACCAAAGCAACAGTGAAAAAAAGAGAAAAGGCTGAGGCTGGTACAGTAGAGAAGGGCACCAAGTCAAATGGTCGAGGCTGACAACAGCTTGGCAGAGAAGCAGGTAAGCCTAATAAATTAAACTGCATTGACTTCAGTGCACGAGTCCTGACAGGCAAGGCAGAAGAACTCAGGGCATGGTTGGGAACATGGCACTGAGGTATCACAGCTATTGCAGAAACATGGCTCAGGCATGGATAGGGCTGGCAGTTTAACGTTCCAAATTATGGATGCTATCGGAAGGATAGAAAGAGAGGAAAGGGAGTGACTTTTTTTGTGAGGGATGACATTGCAGCTTTAATTAGGGAGGATATTCCTGGGAGATTGTCCATTGAAGTTATCTGGGTGGAACTGAGAAATAACAGAAGGATGTTCACCTTGTTGGGATTGTATTATAGGCTCCCCGGTAGTCAACGGGATATTGAGAAGCAAATATGTGAGGAGATCTCAGTTATCTATAAGACTAATAGGGTCGTAATGGTAGGGGATTGTAACTTTCCAAACATAGACTGGAATTGTCATAGTGTTCACGGCTTGGATAGGAAGAAATTTGTTCAGTTTGGACAAGAAAACTTTATTATTCAATTTGTGGATGTACCTATCAGAGAAGGGGGCAATACTTGACCTTCTGTTGGGAAATAAGGCAGGGTATGTGACTGAGGAGTCAGTGGGTGGGGCACTTTGGGGCCAGTGATCATAATTCTATTAGTTTTAAATTATGGTTGTTTTAAAATAGCTATGGAAAAGGATAGAACTCATAAAATAATTTAAGATCCAAATTGGAGTAAGGCCAATTGTGATAGTCTTTGGAACTTTCAAAAGTTGATTGGGAGAAGCTATTCACAGGTAAAAAGACTGTTGGGAAGTGGGAGGCCTTTAAAAATGAGATGCTAAGAGTTCAGAGACAGTATGTCCGTGTTAGTGTGAAGGGCAAGGCTAGTAGGTGTAGGAAATGTTGGATGACAGGAGAAGTTGAGACTGTGGTCATGAAAAAAAGGAGGCTATAGAACGGTGAGCCCTAGGTCAGTGATGGGTAAGTTGTTGGAGGGGATTCTGAGGGACAGGGTTTACATACATTTGGAAAAGCAAGCACTGATTATGGATAGTCAACACGGCTTTGTGTGTGGGAAATCATGTCTCCGTAACTTGACTGAGTTTTTAGAAGAGGTGACAAAGAAGATGAATGAAGGCAGAGTGGTAGATGTTGTCTA
Organism: Ginglymostoma cirratum; assembly: GCA_024137785.1. Lineage (NCBI taxonomy): Eukaryota > Metazoa > Chordata > Chondrichthyes > Orectolobiformes > Ginglymostomatidae > Ginglymostoma > Ginglymostoma cirratum. The sequence goes on along the minus strand of JAHRHZ010000020.1, from coordinate 51,948,503 downwards.
TTTGGACTTCAGCAACGCGTTCAACAAGGTTCCGCATGATAGACTGGTTATTAAGGTTAGATCACATGGGATCCGGGATAGCAAGCCAATGGATACAAAATTGGCTTGAAGGTTGGAGATAGGGGTGGTGGTAGTGGGTTGCTTTTCTGACTGGAGGCCTGTGACCAGCAGTGTGCTACAAAGATCGATGCTGTGTCCACTGCTTTTTGTCATTTATACAAATAATTTGGATGTGAATACAGGAGGCATGGTCAGTAAGTTTGCAGACGACACCAAAATAGGTGGCGTAGAGGACAGTGAAGAACAGGACTTTGATCAGATGGACCAATGGGCCGAGCAGTGGCAGATGGAGTTTAATTTAGATAAATGTGAGATGTTGTATTTTGGTAGGACAAACTAGGGCAGAACTTACACAAAAATAGAATTTGCTGGAAAAGCTCAGCAGATCTGGTATCTGTGAAGAGAAATCAGAGTTAATGTTTTGGGTCCGGTAACCCTTCCTCAGAGGCAGGGTCATCGGACCTGAAACGTTAATTCTGATTTCTCTTCACACAAGGTTCCAGACCGGCTGAGTTTTTCCAGCAACTCCTGCTTTTGTTTCTGATTTACAGCATCCACAGTCCTTTTGTTTTTTTATTAGAGTAGGACTTATACAGTTAATGGTAGGGCCCTGGGGACTGTTGCCAAACAAAGAGACCTGGAGGCAGGTGCATAATTCCTTGAAAGCAGAGTCACAGGGAGACAGGGCAGTGAAGAATACATTTGGCACACTTGCTTTCATTGGTCAGATCATTGAATAAAGGAGTTGGATGTCATGTTGCTGCTGTACAGGACATTGGTGATGCAACTTTTGGAATATTGCATTCAGTTCTGGTCTCCCTGCAACAGTAAAGGTGTTGTTAAACTTGAGAGGGTGCAGAAAATATTTGCAAGGACGTTGCCGGGACTGGAAGGTTTGAGTTATCAGGAGAAGCTCAATAGGCTGGGACGTTTTACCTGGAGAGTCGGAGGCTAGGGGGTGACCTTATAGAGGTTTGTAAAATCATGAGGGGCATGGATGGAGTGAATACGCAAGGTCTTGTTCCTAGGGCGGCAAGTCCAAAACCAGAGGGCATAGGTTTAAGATGAGAGAGGAAAGATTTAAAAGGGACCAAACAAGCAACTTTTTCAAGCAGAGGGTGGTGCATGTATGGAATGAGCTGCCAGAGAAAGTGATGGTGGCGGGTGGTACAATTACAACATTTAAAAGGCATCAGGATGGGTACATAGATAGGAAGGGATAAGAAGGATATGGGCCAAATGCTGGCAAATTGGACTGGGTCGGATTGGGATGTCAGGTCAGCATGGACAAGTTGGAATGAAGTGTCTATTCCCGTGATGAATGACTCAGTGACTCATTGATAGTGACATTGACGGAAATCTTGGGTAACTGATGCTTTCATAATCCACTGGAAACAGAATTTCAGATTTTTATCTAGATTAAGATCAGTTTACTGTGTAGGACAAACATGCTTGACATGTAAAATTTTTAACGTAAACATTCACATTTTTCTAGGGAGCTTGCCCCTGGATTCCCCTAGAAATAGACCATCAATTTTGTGCCTTCCATTCAGCCTTTCAGGTACTTATATTTCTTTTCCTCCAGTAACAGTGAACGGATATCAGGCAGACTTTCATCTTTAAGGCTTGGGCACACAGCTTCTACCCGGTGGATTGGGAAGAGGAAAATCAGCCCAGGCATCAATTCACAGTGCAATACATATTCATCCCCCTCACTGCCCGCACCATCCCTCATCCATTTTACTCTTTGTAATCCACCCAAACCAAGCAATAAAGAGGAAACATCCTGCTGGACTTGTGCATGCCCATTGTTTAACATTGGAAAACCCATATGACAAATATTTATACATCAGGCCCACTCTTTGTCAGCTGTTTGGTGGATACTTGGCCAGTTGTCACTAAGTTTCGAGGTTGCATGTATGTTTAATCATAGTGTGCGTCTGTGTATACCCTATGAAGAGGCTGATTACGATCATCTGTAGTGAGGCCCTGAATATGCCTTGTCATTCGGCCCTGTATAATTCCCATGCTCTGTGTAATTACCTAACACTAATTCTGCATAATTTTGACCTTGTATGATTCCCTATCTACCGATTGTGTATTATGACCTGTCACTAGACCCTGTGATTATTATCACCAGGCCCTGCAGAATTGCCTCAAGTCAAATGCTGCAAAATTTCCTTCACCAGGCCCTTTATAATTCTCCATCACCAGGCCCTGTATAATTCCCATCACCAGGCCCTAATTCCTATCACCAGGCCATCTAATTCCCAAAACCACATCCTGTTTAATTCCCCGTCACCAGGCCCTGTCTAATTCCCCGTCACCAGGCCCTTTCTAATTCCCCGTCACCAGGCCCTGTCTAATTCCCCATTGCCATATCCTGTCTAATTCCCTGTCACCCGGCCCTGCCTAATTCCCTGTCATCAGGCCCTTTATAATTCCCTGTCACCAGGCCCTGTCTGATTCCCCGTCACCAGGCCCTTTCTAATTCCCCATCACCAGCCTCTTTCTAATTTCCAGTCAAGAAGCCCTTTGTAATTCCCAACTTCTAAACTACTTTTGACGAAGGTAAGAATTTTGTTTCCATGGTGAAGCATTAGATAGATATGTAACTATCATGGTCATTTTGTGATTGAAGGTTTTGCTGACAGTCATGATGTTGGACTTCTCTGTGCACATGCCGATACCTGGATCCTAGGCCACGTACCTTAGCATCCCACCTCATAAAGATGTAAAATTCTGTTGTGCTCATGTACACATTCCTTTGGGGCCTGTGTTGGTCACAATCAGGCAAACATTCAGCACTGAGTAAGAAAAAATATGGTAGGATTTACTGCTTTATTTGTCTTCATCTTCACTAAAACAGTGTCCCAATGCAGGTCAAGCATGTGGAGGCTTCGAAGTATTCAAACTGTCTTCCTTCATATCTCTGAACTCCACAGTCCACAATGGAAATGATTCCTCAGGCCAAAGTCGTTAGCTCTAGGTCCAGCTTTCATCTACATTACTGCAGAATTCAGCTGTGACACTACTTTCAATTGATAGAAAAATTAAAAGTCAATTGCAGTTTCCACCTCTTATTCTTGAGCCTGCCATTCCCTGACTTTACCCAGATTCCCCCCCATTCAGACCTGACCTTTGAATTATTGATCTTTGCTTCACTGTCTTCAGGGGCTTGCGTCAGGGGAAGTGCCTGGATTTCCTTATGGAAGTTCCTCTGATCACTTCCTTCAGTGAGTCTCATATTACTTGAGACCTGGTGAGAATCCTGTTTGAAGCGTTCTAAAGGAGCCAAGGCTTTACTAGGGGAAAGGCTTACTTTATTATTCAGTGGGATGTGGCCATTGTTGGCAAGGCCAACATTTGTTGCTCATCCCAAATTGTTTGAACTGAGTAGCTTGCTGGGCCATTTCAGAGTCAGCCACGTGACTGACGATCTCAAGTCACATGTAGACCAGATCAATGAAGGACCACAGATTTTCTTCCCTAAAGGTCAGGATTAAACCGGATCGCTTTTTACAGCAATCAGTGATAATTCTCATGGTCCAGTGTCAATTTCACTAACTTTCAATTCAAAGTTTCCACTTGCCACTGTGGGATTTAAAGCCACTTTCCCAGAACATTAACCTGTGACCCTGGGTCCCTCGACCAGTGTCATGGCTACTACACCATCGTCTCCCCCTAATTAGTGCATTTAAGAAGAGGAGGCCACCAGAACTTTGTAATTAAGGGCATATCAACATGTCTGATGTTCTAATTACAAATGGCCCAATCTCCAAGAACTTGACATGTTCTCCATCCTTGGTGTAATTCCTCAGGACGTGGGCATCATTGGAAATATTGGCATTTATTACCCATCACTGGTCATCCTAAAAGTTGGCACTGGGCCTTCTCCTAAAGGGAGCTTCAGCTGACCCAGTTCTGGATTTTTGCTGTAACTCCCTTTGGTGAAGACTCTTGTTGATGTATGACCAGCTACATCTGCGTGCTGTTACCACAGCTCTTTCCACTCAAATTGAGGTTAGCTTCTTGTGATGCGGATCCAGGCATTGCACTATTACAGATTCAAGACAGGCTTGGCTTGTACCCAGCATTTGCACAGATGGTTATGAGTGTTGGATGTCAATCATCACATACCGAGAACATCAATGCTCGAGTTCCTCAGGATTGTGTCGTAGAACTAACCACCTTTAACTCTAACCCACCTTCTTCCTGCTCCTGGTAAGGTCAGAAGTTGGGATGTTCACTCATGAATGTACAATATTCAGAAATATTTGAGACATCTCAAATACTGAAGCAGTCAATGTCCATATGCAACAAGACCTGAACACTGCGAAACAAAACTGGACCAGCCATGATCTTCATAAACGACAGCAGACTGAAGCGGCTGAATGACCAACTTCTCTTGTTTCATGTGTGCACAACATACAGGCTTCAAAAGATAAAGTGGCAAATTATATTCACACCACACAAGTGCTTGGCACTATTTCCATAAATAAAAGCTCACCATCTTTCCTAGACATAAACTAGCATAACTATCACTGAATTCTCCACTATCCACATCTCAGGGAATTGGACTAGCGAAATTCCAACAGTAATGCAAAAACAAGTCAAAGGCTGGGAATTCTGGAATGCATATTGCAACTCCTGTCTCCCCAAAGGTTCTCCTGAACATAAATCAGGAGTGCGACAGAATGCTTGCCACTTACCTGGATGAGGTCAGCTCCAGCAAACTCAAGAAACTCAATACCATCCAGAACAAAGCATCCGGCTCACTTGACACCTCAGGCATTCACTCCCTCCACCACCAATGCGCAATTGGAAGTAATGTGCAACATCTATAAGATGCGCTGAAGTGATTTGCCAAGCCTGCTTTGAGAGCAACTTCCACCCTCTACATCTAAACAGACAAGGGCAGCATGTACAAGGGAACAACACCTGCAAATCCCTTCCAAGTCATAGAACATTCTGACTTGAAATTATACTGCAGTTCCTTCACTGTCATTCGATCAAAAAGCTGCAACTCTCTTCCCAAAAGTAGATGGACTTTAGCAGCTTAAGTCGGCAACTCACTGTCACTTTCTCAAGGGCAAAAAGGAATGAGTAGCAAATGCTGACCTTGCTGACATAAGGGATGAAAAACAAAGTCTGTGTAAATGTGGTTTGTTCCTGTTCAGTACGTTAACTGAACCTTAAGTGCCCACACGTGGGATCTATTTGTGTTTTTCCTCTTTTAAGATTGCAAATTCTGATTTGTGCACAGAACAAAACTTGCTTCCAGATCAAATCATCAAGGAATCAATTAAGTATGAAATTAAGATATATGACCAACTAACCATAGTCTACAAGACCAATCTGTGCGCTGAGGCAATAACAGAACATTTTTCATTAGACAATAGAAGGGCTGCTCTCAATCTCTCTGGGTAATATGTCTTCATGTTCCATTCCTTAAATATATTGCAATCTCCATCTTCCAAATAACAAAGGACATTAGCTTCCTGTCTGTTTCTGTGGGAAATGAAGTTTAATTCCAGCGCTAATTAAGTTACTTGCTGATTGGTGATTGAAGAGGTCGTGACTGATTATCAATTTCTGACGGTTCTAAATAAATACTTCTCGAAATCAAATGTTACAACTGTAAGAGTAGAACTTGAGAATTCTTATGGAAAATCAAGAAGAGCCTTTTTTGTTTTGCGAAAATGTACAGGATTAGTTGCCTGCAGGGCTGAGATTTGGGCTAAATTACACTCATGTGGCAGTCCAAATTGCATGAGTTTCCAATGCTAGGTTTTCTTACTGATCCAATAAGGTTTCGCTTGGTATCTGATAGACTCTCAACTTTATGTGTTAAGGTTTGGAGAGCTTGCCCCATTGTCATAAGCCACAGTAGCTCAGTATTGAGACTACTGATTCAAAGGAGGACTCTGATTCTGCAGGTGGGGCTCTTTCAAAGTCCTTTTATGTGTTTCATCAAATTCAACCTGTTGGCAGGTCATTGGTCACCAACCAGTTCCCTGTGAGAAACTGGATCTGGTGAATGGCTTCAAAGTGCCAGAACAAGAGTGGCACATGCTACACAGGTTTAAGACAGGCCAGGTCCACTGCACAGCAAATGACTGATGCATCGTTACAAACTCCTTATGCACTTAGAGAGAGACGGAAACAACCTCACACATTGCCAAGGAGTGCTCAAAAGCGAGGGAGGATACCAAGCAAGGAAGCCCAAGCAGTAAAGTGGATCCTCTTTGGAAGCAAGTGGGTCTCTGTCAGAAAGAGGCCTCTTGGGGCAAGGGAGAGACAGACAAAGGTACCTGGACTACACGTCCTCTCACCTGCCCTCCTGCAGGAATGCAATCCCTTACTCCCAAGTCCTCTGCCTCTGACGCATCTGCTCCCAAGATTGAGTGTTCGACTCCTGGACATCCCAGATGTCCTCCTATTTCAAGGAATGCAACCTCACCCCCCTCCAGTTTTCAGAAATACCCTGAACCACATCTTTTGCATTTCTTTCACCTCTGCTCTCAAGCTGCCTCCCCGCAGCAAAAATAAAGACAGAATCCCCCTGGTCCTCACATACCACCTCACCAACCTCCGCATACAGCGTATCATTCTTTACCACCCACAATCTGACCCCACAACCAAAGATACATTTCCCTCCCCACCCCTACCTGCCTTCCATAGGGACAGCTCATCCGCTCCACACTCCCCACTAGCCCCACCACCCCCGGCACCTTTCCCTGCAACCACAGGAAGTGCTGCACCTACCCTTCACCTCCCCCCTCACCTCCATTCAAGGCCCAAAACAAACTTTCCATATCCAAAAGGGGTTCACCTGTCCATCCCCCAACCTGTCTACTGTATCCATTGCTCCCGATGGGGTCTCCTCCACATTGGTGAGACCAAGCACAGACTCAGGGACCAGGTCATGGAGCATCTGCGCTCCATACAAAAAATCAACAACACTATCCGGATGCTAACCATTTTAACTCCCCCTCCCACTCCCTGGGTGACATGTCCATCCTGGGCCTCCTCCAGTGCCACAATGACACCACGTGCAAACTGGAAGAGCAATATTCCGCCTTGGGAGCCTACAGCCCGATGCTGTAAACATGGAATTCACCAGTTTTAATATCTCCCCACCCCGAGTCTTATACCACGTGCAACCCTCCTTCTCATCCCCACCTCCTTGACCTCACACAACCTGTCCATCTTCTTCCCCATCAATCTGCCCCACCCTTCCCACTGACCAATCCCTACTACCCACTGCCTGCATCCACCCGTCACCATCCCACCTCCCCACCCTTCTTCCCTCTCGCCTCCTTGACCTGACACAACATGTCCATCTTCCTCCCCATCAATCTGCCCCACACTTCCCATTGACCAATCGCCACCACTTCTTACCTGCATCCACCTATCACCATCCTGCCTACCTTCTCCAGCCCCATCCCTTCCCTCTCTCTTTATTTCTGAGCTCCCATCCCCCTCCCCCATTTCTGAAGAAGGGTCCCGACCCGAAACGTCAACTTTCCTGCCCCTCTGATGCTGCCTGGCCTGCTGTGTTCCTCCAGCTCTGCACTGTGTTGTCGCTGACTCCGGCATCTGCAGTTCTTGCTTTCCCAAAGGATTTCCTCAACTAAGCTTAGTTCCATGTTAGTAATTTGTTTCTGCAGTTTAGGCGCAATTTCGTTTCATAGTTATTCAGACTCGATCAGAGTGGAACAAAGAATCCTTGCTCCATGATCTTCAGGTCGTCTGAGTGTTTTAATCGCTTGTGACACGCATGTGTAGTGACTGGAGGAAAGCACTTCAATTCGACCTCACCGCTCGTAATAGCGAGTCGAGAGATAGTTAGGGTGGGGGAAGGGAACAACAGGGAAGCTGGAACACTGACATGGGTTGACTGACAAAAACATTGATTAATAATCTTGGTTGAATGAAATATTCATCCTCTAGTTTTAGAAATCACAGCAGGGAGACTGCAAGAGAGCTATTGAGCTGGTGTTGAACATTTCCAGTGGTACGTGTACAATTTATAGGATGAAAATGGTAGTCACTGAAATAACAATATTAATAACATTGTGCAAACAGCCATTTGAGCCACCCTAGCTGTCCCATCAAGAAAAGTTCCTCATAACAATAGCTTTCTTTGCTGTCAACATCCTGCACAGTCATCTGGTCCATTAGTCTTTGCATGGAAAGAAAAGTTGTTGGCTCCAGAGCTAAATTTTCCTTCCATCCTTCAGACAATTCTTTTTGTTGACTCTAGTAATTTTCTGTGTTGCTTATGGTCTTTCACACACCTCTGTGAGATTCCCTTTCAGTTGCCATTCATGAAAATGTAAAATTCCTCCACACTTTCTCCTAAATCTAAAAGTTACAGAATCACAGAAGTGTTGTGGTTCCATTCGGCCCATCGAGTGTGCTCCGGCTCTCTTCGTGAGCATCATTACCTCGTGCCAGTCTCCCAATACCCACCCACATTTTTCCTGTTTAAATAATCATCCAGTGCCCCCTCGAGTACGTTAATTGAACCTGCCTCCATCACACTTCCAGGCTGTGCATTCCACATCCAAACTATTCACTGTGTGAAAAGGACTTTTTCTGTCAATACATTTGCTTCTTTTGCAAATCACTTCAAATGTGTGCCCAGATGTTCGTGCTCGTTTTACAAATGGGAACAGTTGCTCCGTATCCGTTCTGTCCATCCCTTCAAGAAAACTGTTCCAACTCTCCAATCTATCCTCATGATTGAAGTTTCTTATCCCTGCACCCGTTCTTGTAATTCGGTTTTGCACTGTCAAATGCGTTCACATCCTTCCTACAGAGTGGCTCCCAGAATTGTGCTCAATACTCTCGTGGAGGACTGATAGGCATCTTATAGAAGTTCAGCATCACTTCCATACTCTATTAATAAAGGTCAGGATACAAAATACTTCATTAACTGCTCTCTCCGTGTGGCCTGCCACCTTCAGTAATCTGTGGACAAATGCACAAAACTCCCTCTGGACTTGCACCCCCTGTAGAATTGTATACCTCACTTTACATTGTCTGAACACATTCCTCCGACCGAAATGCTTCGCCTGGCATTTAGGGGATGAGTGTTGTGCACCATTCTGTAGGTTTGAACGCCTTCCTTTGTCTTGCTGATCAGAACAGGGCAGAGCCCTCGAGATGTGTTGCGATGCGTGAATGTTAATTTGAGAATGGCACAGTCCAACTTACATCCTATTGATAATTGCTGGAAGTGAAGCAGAAACAAAAAATGAGGTGATTTCTCAGTTGAGTTAATGTTTCAGATTGTGAACCCTGCACGAACATGTTAAAATATTTATTAATCCAGCCATTTCTGTGCCATATTACATCTAAAGATTTATACCGCATCAACGAGGAGCAAGCAGGGCTTGAATTGTCCGTTTCATGAGGTAAACATGTATTAGTTAATTAAGCCTGGTTTATTACTACTTTTCAACTACAATTGCAAAAGGTGTTGAACAATTTCTTTCTCCTCAAACCCACACTATTTTATTATGTATCACTTTTAAAATTTAAGAAGTGAGATCCATTTTTCCTATTTTTTGAGATTAAGAACCATTCAGGGAAATATCTATTGAACTTTTCTATGCCTGTGAGATTTGTCGAACCCTCTTTGCACTCGGATAATTTCAATGACCAGAAGCGCTGCAATTCCAGAAAACATAAAGCAGGCAAAGAGGCTACTGGCATGGAAACTGGTAACACAGACTGAAGTGGCAGGGTGAGTCTCAAACCAAAGCAAAGACCACACAAGAACATCACCACAGGAGTATAGCCATTAGAATAGAGATTAACTGCAGGGAACAGCCAGTCTCGAACTTGTGGAATACGATGTCCTTGTGAAAGATGACAACGATGTGACTGTATAAGTCGTAAATGAGCTGCATCGATCACGCTGATTTCAGGGCCTGTTTTACACGCGTGATTTCAAGTCATCAACATCCAAGGTGCGTGGAGAAGTGGCAGAGAAGGATCAGAAAGATGAACCTAATTTTAAAGGTCAAAGTCGTAAGGAAAAGCTGGAATTGCTCTCAGTCCTTCCCAGGGAACTGAGGGAGGAGTATATGATACTGATAGGATAATTAAGTGTGCGGTTTCAAGTTAAACAATAACTGGATTACAAGGAGACATGCACATAAACTGGCAAGTTCAAAAGGGATTTCAGGAAATGCTTCTTTACCGAAAAACCGTTGTAACTTTGACCAATTGACTGTGGCAGCATTTCTCACCTCATTTGATTTTCCCTTCCTATTCAAGCCATTGAAAAAACACAGGCAAGGTGTTTCATAATCAGCCACTGTGACTTCTTTCCCCCTTTTACATCCTCGCCCAAACTACCCTCTTCCATTGCCACTATTCTGAAACTATTCAAGAGACAGTTAGATGTTTAGGCTGAGGTGCATAGTTGGCTATAGCTAAGTCTGTACATAGAAGCATGGTTTGCAAAGAGCAATGGAGCCTTTGGAAGGACTGCGGTCTTGTCATGAAAGAGTTAAGTACCTGTCAGCAGCGCTACATGTGACCAACAACAGAACCTTCACTTTCCTGGAAGTTGAATGATGACTTTCTAGCCTGCAGCTACACTCTGCTTCCTGCTGCTACATTACAACTATTTTCTCTTCTCCTTTTCCATGCCCAGAGCCAGAGGATGTTTAGGTGTAGTCTGACACATAGCAAAACAAATTTGGGCTTTCTTCATGCCAGGCCATAAATCACTTGGCACTTACTCAGTTCTCGGACATGCAGAATTATTGCACCGAGCTCTCTGCACTGCTGTCTTGAATGTCCAGCACCACTTAATGTACTGGAATGGCAGGCAGACAGACAAATGTCCCATTTACACACTGCACCAGAACCTTGGCGGATTAGCCTGACTGCTAACAAACTAAACAAATCCACAGGTGGCTAAGAATCTGTGTTTACATGGTACTTAAATGAAAAGTATGTTCATTAAAAGTGTGCTCGAGTGGTCAAAATGAATAAATAAATAAAATTGCATTACGAATGCTTGCTTCACAGCTCTCTGGATACCTTTGATTTACCACTTCTGGACTCAGCCCTCCAACTTCTAGTTTCTCAGGGGCTGGGTTGAGAAAGGGAATGTTCCTCTGAAGTGATCACATCCCAGGAAAGTGTACATGTCAGTTCATTGAGGAATTGGACAGCCTCGAGCCTGTGGAGCAGTGATGACGAGGAACAGAAGGGAGGAATAATGTGGAATAAACAAAAAGTCGGTGGGGGGTGGAGCGGGGAGGAGATGTATTATTTCCATAGAATCCATAGAATCCCTACAGTGTTGAAACAGGCCATTTGGCCCAACAAGTCCACACCGCCCCTCCGAAGAGCATCCCACCCAGACCCGTTCCTTGTAACCCTGCATTTCCCATGTCTAACCCACCTAATTTAAACACCTCTAGACACTATGGGCAATTTAGCATGGCCAATCCACCTAACCTGCACATTTTTGGACTGTGGGAGGAAACCGGAGCGCCCGGAGGAAATCCACGCAGACACGGGGAGAATGTGCAAACTCCACACAGACAGTCGCCCGAGGCTGGAATCGAGTTTTACACTGTATTGGCCAAGCTGAAGTAAAACATTGACTGCCTCACCGCAGCAGATTAAAAAAAAGGGCATTGAGCAGGCTATATTGGGTGAAGGAGTAGTTTTCCATTATTATGAATAATAGAAGTAAGTTGAGATTTAGCGATTTAGAGGCCCGAATGATATGGTGAGAAACATGGCTGGACTGTGTGAGAAGTCTCGCAAAGTCTAACATGACATCAGGAACAGCCTGCTGCATTGAACATTCAAACAAGGTTAGGCCATTTGGCCTCTCAAGCCTGCCCTGCCATTCACTCGGATCATGGCTGATTGGATTTTATCCTCAACTCTATATTTCTGCACGTCTCCAAGAATCTTTAATAATGAAGAAGCTATCCTCCTCTGCCTTAAATATATTTCAAGATTCTGGACCTTTTGAAGAAGGGAATTTCAAACATCCACAACCCTCTGAGCTTTTAATTTCCACAAAACCTCTGATGTGGCACCTTGTCAAATCAATCTTTTATCGTTTAACTAAGTTCTGGGTGTTGAGGTGAGCAGCAGCTTGTTGCCCTTTCAGGGAGATTAATGCCTGTTAACAAATTTATTAACTGCACATCTCGCCTCATTTATATTCCTGTCTGACCTACCGCAACAAGCAAATTGTTGCACAGAATTTTTGATGTGGACGTCAGAGCTGGTATCTGCTTCCAGAAGATGCTGCAGGCCCTCCACACAGACATTGATCCATGGTACATTGTATGTGAATGTGAAGTGAGGCATCATGGTGGCACAGTTACTACTATATCAGCCAATGTTCCAATACGGTAACATTCCATAAACACACCCTTGGCAAAGGCAAAGTCAGGAAAATAGATGGTCTCATATGCAATTCTAGCAGTAGGAGGAGAACCCCAGCTTTTAGCTGTAACACAGAGAGGAATAAGGGCTTCCACATTCAGCTTCTAGACCCCAGCAATTGCTACTGAAGGCTAAAATTTCTGTATTTTTTTTCTTTATTCATTCACAGGATGAGGGCATTGCTGGCTAGGCAGCATTTATTGCCCACCCTTGATTGAGCAGAGGGCAGTTAAGAGTCAACCGCATTGCTGTGGGTCTGGACATGTAGACCAGACCAGGTAAGGATGGCAGTTTCCCTCCCTAAAGGACATTAGTGAACCAGATGGGTTTTTCCTGACCATCAATTCATGGTCATCATTAGATTCTTCATTCCAGATATTTATTGAATTCAAATTCCACCATCTGCCGTGGTGGGATTCGAACCCGGGCCCCCAAAAACATTACCTGGGTCTCTGGATTAACTGTCCAGTGATAACACCACTAGGCCATTACATCCCCTAAAAATCCTGGTACCATGGGAACTTAATCCCACCCATATAGGCTGTTTGTGTCATTCCAACTTTAAAATAAGACCAAGGCCACACAAGCCGTTTACTTTATTGAATCTGAGTAGACAGCTTGATACCTCTGTCTCAACCTCTCTTCATTAAAAATAAAACCAGGAGAAAGTACACTTCTTAAAGCCACACATCGTGACAAGCTGGTTTCAGGTATCTTGAAAGAGCCTGTTGCTCCAGGGACAGCTTTATTGTGTTTGCTGCTGGAGCGTGAATGTCGTGCACTCAGTGCTTTTACGATGGTATGCCCTTTATGAGGCAGTTGTCTTTTCACAGAGGGTGATATGTACCTGAAATACACTGCCAGAGGAGGTGGTAGATGCAGATACAATCACAGAGGCAGCTTGATAGATTCATGAATAGGCAGAAAATAGAGGGAAACGGACCACAAAGAAGCAGAGATTTTTAGTTTAGAAAGGCATGTGGAAGGTTTGAGTTATAAAGAAAAGTTGAATCAGCTGGGACCCTTTTCACTGGAGCATGAGAGTTTGACCTTACAGAGGATTACAAAATCACAAGGGGTATAGACAGGGTTAATGGTCAGTATCTTTTCCCTACGATGGTAGATTTCAAGACGAGAGGGCATATTTTTAAGGTGAGAGGAGAAACATTTGGAAAAGACACGAGGGGCAATTTCTTTTACACGGACGTTGGTTCACATGTGCAGTGAACTTCCGGAGGAAGTGGTGGATGCCGATACAGTTACAAAGTTTAAAAGTTACTTAGGTAACTACATGAATAGGAAAGGATCTTTTTGGGGGTGGCACGGTGGCTCAGTGGTTAGCACTGCTGCCTCACAGTGCTAGGGATCTAGGTCCGATTCCAGCCTCGGGCGACTGTCTGTGTGGATGTGTACATTCTTCCCGTGTCTTTGCGGGTTTCCTCCGAGTGCTCCGGTTTCCTCCCGCAGTCCAAAGATGTGCAGGTTAGGTGGATTGGCCATACTAAATTGTCCATTATGCCCAGGGATGTGCAGGGTAGATGGGTAAGTCATGGGTAATACAGGGTTACAGGGCAGGATAGGGGTGTCCGTCTAGGTAGGTTGCTCTTCAGAGGGTTGGTATGGACTTGATGGGCCAAATGGCCTGCTTCCACACTTTAGGGATCCTATGAAATGGGCTTGGAGCAGACAGGTAGGACTAGTTTAGTTGGGATTATGGTCAGCACAGACTGGTTGGACCATGCTGGTTTCCATGCTGGATGACTCTGTGTCAATGCAGGCTTAGTGGGTGATACTGTTTGTTTATCTTTGTTCCAATTTGAGCACATTGAGCACTGGATATGTCAGAGGATAGAGCACGAGTCAGCATTGTCAGAATCCTAGCAGAATTTACAGATTTCATCCTTCCAAAGTGAGCAAAACTGAATACTGCATCTTAGGTAAACTACCTGAGTTACTTTTTCACAAAGGACTTGAGTAACATTCAGCCAGCACACCAGTGTATTGAGGGAATTCTGCATTCTGGCAGACACTGCCTTTGCCTTGAGATGTTAAACTGAGGTTCGATCTGCCCTGTGGATGAACATGAAAGAGTGCTATCACAGATCAACAGAGAAGTCCTTCAAGCATCCTGGCCAAGGTCTGCCCCTCAATCGCACGAGTAGTTACTTGGTCACTATCATATTGCAAATTAAAAAAATGTCAAATAATCAATAACAATCATGGAAGAGGGTCCTGACCCGAAATGTCAGCTTTCCTGTTCCTCTGATGCTGCCTGGCCTGCTGTGTTCCTCCAGCTCCACACTATGTTATCTACAGTTAACTTACTGTTTTTTTTACTCGTTCTTACTGTGATCAAATTGGTTGCAACATTTCTGACATTACTACAAGAACAATATTCATTAGCCGTAAAGCATTTTGTGAAGTCCAGCGTTTGCGAAAGGTGTAAGTCATTATTGTGGGGAGAGATTCTACAGTCTGAGGTTGTATTTCCTGGATTTGTGAAGTTTGAGGAGTGATTAAATCAAGTTTTTGCGTAATCAAGGGGAATAGCGAGAGAAGATAGGGAGAAGGTATGGAAGGTTAAGGAGTCTAATTCACTGGGCTGTTAGATAAGAAGGAAACCTCTTTGCAGTGACATTGTTTAACACCCCTGCAAACTAAACATAGTTGAAGTTTAAAATTCTCTTCCACAAATATAAATGATGGTAGATTAATTGTTTATTTTAAATCTGAGATTGAATGATGTTTTTTAATCAAAGACATTAAGGAATATGAGACAGATTTATGGAGTTGGGTAATGGATCAGCCAGGATCTCATTGAATGAGGGCAGGCTAAAGAGGCTAGATTGACTCTCCCCATCATCTGTTTTATGCTACTATGCTCCCTGACAGATATCAACTCTCTGCTGAGAGCTCTTCTCCCCAGTTCTTCCCTCTTCCTTCCAGAACCTTGTCTTGCTTTGCGAGATCTTGTTCGTTTTCCCAGTCCAACTGCATTCTGAGAGAAATGTTTCCAAGTGCACCATGTCTAGGAGCAGCTGCTTCATACAGGAGCTTTGAAATATCTGATGGGGCCTGCTGCACTAATCTTGGGAGGGCCCAACACTTGTGGAATGATTCCAACAGAAAATAGAACTCGTCACTAACCTCTAAGTGATCTTTTTAAGTGGTGCTGCTGGAGCACTGGGGATCAGCAGGGTGTGGGTTTGTAGTCTTCCAGCTGCTTAACTGTGTGTTTAGCTGTGCAAGGTTATGAGCGATTGATGGCTGCAGTGTTGAGGTCCAAAAGTGCTCCAATCGCAAATAAGCATCGGATTAACATTGCACATCATCGTGTTTGCTTGATGCTGAGCACGCATTAACATCCTCACGAATATAGCAGTTGCCACAATTCATACCATAATAGTCCATATGAACTGCAAACACCATTTTGAAGAGCCTAAGACATCGTGATCCAGTTTACCATCTCAATCAATATATATACTTCCTCCGATACAGTAGTCCCTCAACCATACACTGAAGTCTCAGTCTCGGTTTTCTATTGTCTGATGAGGCTGAAACTCTTTAGCTTAAGAGGTGAGTGTGAAAATACTTACGTTAGCTGTTCCAGTCATAATGTATGCAAGTATTAAGTGATGCAAAGGATTAGCTAGGCGGAGACCCAAAACAAGATCTTTAGTAGTTTAAGTTAAGACAGATAGGACATCGAAGGATGATACTCTGGGAAAAGTTACATTCATTTTGAAGAATGAATAATAAGTGACTTATTGCTGAATTCAATCACCACACCTCGATAGCCAAAGCAGAGCATTAATTGACTGATGTGTGAAGCACTGATCACTCCCTGAGTATCACTTTGCTGAGAGTTTTTGTGCTTCTGGCAAACACATCAGTCACTTTCCTCATTCTGTTTTAGTTGTGGCTGTGACTGCTAGCTATATATACTTGTGCTCCACCATTGTAAACAACAAAATGTAGCAAAAACAGGATCAGCACAGCTGTCATTCATTCCTCAGCTATCCCTCGACAGAGATTAATTGGAGCCTTGACTCTGCTGTCACTAATTCCCTTGAGGGTTCGAGCATGTCTCCCATCTGGGCTTTGCATTCTGTTTCCGTAGAGTACCCTTTAAAAGGAACATCTTATTATGAGGACAAGCTGAAACAATCCTATTTATTCTACTTGCAGAAAGTGAATTGATACAACGTTTAAATTAATTAGGACAATTAACAAAATAATGCTCAGGGGCTATTTGTGTTAAGTCTGGAATGTCAAACTAAGCAACACCAGTTGCAAATGAGGAAATGACGGGAAAAGGAACATGAAGAAATGTTTTCTGTTTTTAAGATTCTAAGTTGATTTGAGTGGAGTTCGAATCAGTGAAATTCTCCATTACAAATGCTTCACTAAAATGTTTATTATGGTCCATATTTCGAAAGTCTCAGACACAGTGAAGTCATGTGTTGAATGTTGGGCTGAACTCTTGTGCTAATGTTTCAAACAGGCAAAGATTTTTATCTTGCAAAGGGGATTTAACTTACATAACTTGCCAATTTTCAAAGCTGATTTTGCATCGGTTGATGTCAATGTATCAGTTTTGAGACCACAAAGAACTCCACTGAATCCTTCCTGAATTGGGTACCGGCAAGCACATATCCCAGCTTATCATTGGGGCCACAATGGAACTGGTTTGAAACTCAACATCAAACAGTTCAGAAATCAGACACCAGCTTACTGCAGCTAATTTATCTGTAAATTAATCAAGTCGAGCCTATTGGACTATCTTACAATCCTTCTTGCAATCATTCTCGGTGTTCAAATTAGCGTAGATTCAAATCAAGGTTTGGTGAGTAGCACGGTGGTGTTGTCACTGGATAGTCATCCAAACACCTGGCCTATTGGGCTTATTTAATAAATCTGGAATAAAGTGTTCTCAACAGTAGTGACATGAGAAAATCATCAGTTATCATAAAAACTCATTTGGTTCATGAATGTCCCTGAGGGAAGGAAGTCTGCCATCTGCATCATATCTGACCTACATATAACTCCAGACTCACAGCAATGTGGTAGACTTTGAACTGTGTGAAATGGCCTAGGAAGCCATTCAGTTCAAGGGGAGAAAAAACAATAGGCAATAAAGTTGGCCTTGCTAGTGATGCCCACATCCCATGAAACAATAGATAGAAATAAACAACAAAGGATAGTTTTGTTGTCAGGGCAAATGAAAGTAATCCCATTTTTCTTCATACAGAAAGGTAAAGTGATGCTAGTTAGACAATGTAAGTATGCAAAGTAATGTAGGCAATGGCAAAATGACGATTGGATGCAATTTGTGTTAAATCCAGAATGTAAAAGCAAGTGACGTACAGGTCATTCCCTTATAACGCGATATTTGTGTTCTTTTATGACCTCGCACTACAGAAAATTGCGGTATAGGGAAATCACTATAGAAAATCACTATACCTGTACAGCAGAAAGTTTTTATCCAGACAGCATCCACTATTCATCAATCGCGTTCCAGCCAATTCGCGTTAACGAAACATGCGTTACAGCAGAACTGCCTGTAAGCTGAAAATGACTGGGAAATGGAAGGTTATGAATCAATAGTCAATGAAGACTGAGTCCTGGAAAGTGTAGCTAAAGTCAGAAGATTCAAGGCAGAAGGCGAAGAGCAAGGGAGAATGACGTGGAATTTCAGGTCTGCCACAGAGGGTTAGAACCAGTCAAATGATATTACATCTTCAAACCAGCCACTGTTTCAGTAAATCTTACCATTCCCCTACTTGCTTGCTCCCTGGAGCACTCGCTCCCATTTATTCTCTCAAAACACGTCTAGTTGTTGAACTAATTTGTACTGTCATTTCAATGGAATTAAATTTGTTAATTGCAACTGATGAATTGAGACAAAACTTAAAAATAAATATATGAAGTGTTTTCAAGAGGCAGCTCTGATCATCTCCAGCTCTTTGCCATTTTCTTTATTCATCAACGGGATGAGGGTGTCGCTGGCTAGGCAGCATTTATTGCCCATCCCTAATTGCCCAGAGGGCACTGAAGAGTCAACCACATTGCTGTGGGTATGGAGTCACTTGTAGACCAGACCAGGTAAGGATGGCAGTTTCCTTCCCTCAAGGACATTAGCAAGCCAGATGATTTTTTTTGACCATCGACAGTGGATCCACGGTCGTCATTAGATTCTTAATTCCTGATATTTTATTGAATTCAAATTCCACCATCTGCCATGGCGGGATTCAAACCCGGGTCCTCAGAACATTACCTGGGTCTCTGGATTGACAGTCCAGCAATAATACCATTAGGCCATCACCTACCCGAGGTAGGGGGGCAAACTACCTCAGTCAGAATAGCATTTAGTAAAACTGAACCCCTCATGTACTCGGATGTGGAGTGAGATAAGGCTATTTGCTATCTCCAATGGCCTTTGCGAAGTTTATGCAGAAGTGATGTTAAGAGAATGTTACTTTGTCTATGTATGAATATTTTGATGTATTTCAGCCACATTTATCAGTCAGAGTAAGCTGTCAGTTGGTAAGTGTAGTGAGATTTGAGAATGACCAGGTCCCATCAGTTAGCACAGCAAAAGATCCAGGGGTGCGAAGAGAAGGAGTGAATGAACTAAGGAAAGATTACCGAATGAAAATTAATGTAACACAGGAGTAAGTTTTGAAGATTGGCGGGGAAACAGAAGTCAAGATAAGTGGTCAAAAGCTAGAACAGATAGCACAATTTTCCAGGAAGCATTTTGTCAGAAGATGGTTAATGCCACAAAGAAATCAGAGCTAAAGTAAGTATTGGCAAAGAATGCACTCTCCAAATATAAAGAATTGCTCGATTACAGGAATGAGTAGAGAACTTAATGAAATAATTAGGAAGACTACAATTTGGAGTGTATTATTGTCCACAAGCTTGAGAAAAACAGACATCCAAAGCATAAAAAGTGGTAAAACATGGACCTGGAAATAGCTCGAATGGGTCATTTGGAAGCAGTGAAGAGTTTGGTGGAGGGGAAAAGATTTTTAGTTGAAGAATATCAACAGAAGGCAACGAGGTTGGATTGGCAACATTCTGAGGCATGAGAACCCATGATGGAGGCAATTATAAAGTCAAGAAAATGACAGGGATCTAAACCAAGTGAGAGGAACAGGTTCCTAGAATGTGAAGGACTCTCAAAATGTAGAGAGATAACAGGGGAGCTGCTTCTCAAGCTGATCACTAACGCGTGTTCAGCTTCATTCATTGTATTATATTTCCTGAACTCTCTGGATCAGGCATTCTTTGCATTATAAAATAATCAGGATGAACTGTGCTCGCTCTTTCTTATTTATGCCTCATTATCTCTTCAGGAGTCTGGCAAAGGACATTTCAAAATGTCAACTGATGTTGTTATATTTGATCAATGAGACAAAGGGACTTGAAGTAAGGAGCACCTTCTCTGATTTATCGATAAAACAATTGTAATAATTGCTTTATAAATCTTACTCGATTTTACTTTACGTAAAGGGTATTCATACAAAGGAGCCGTATAGCAAATGCAATTTGATGGGAACCAAACAGGAAAAATTATAAAATGATGTCAGCAGTTGAGAGACTACTAGTTGTGCGCTATTAATCTCCTGTTTATTTTTCCTGCTCATTAACATTCTACTTCATGTTTTGAAATGGTCACTAAATAGTTATAGAGGGAAAGAAAAATAAATACATTTGCGCCCTTGTTATTCTGAAGGTTCTGAATGAATGTTTAGTTCTGCACTTTGACATGGTTGCTGTCAATCATTGGGCATTCTTAATTGCCACAGGGAAAGTTATAAACTTTTTAAAATTCCAAACGCGTTGTGTAACTGAGATTCTATACACCAGAACAGTGCATCCCTAAGTGAGTTAACTAAAGACTTCAAATAAAGCATAATGAGTTCTGTACAGTACAGTCATCTGCAACTGCGAAGGCCTTGAGGGATCTGGAGACTCGTGTTGTAAACAGTCACTTTTATAGACAAAATTAGGATGTAGCCTGTGGACAATAAGGTCATTCTTACCATAGAGCCAGCAGTGCCCTGCGCTTTGTTAATTCAGAAGGAATTCAAATGAACCCTGAAAATAGCTGTGACAAAGTCTGTTTTTTTTGTTATTATCCATAGTGAAAGATCATACTGCGCACAGAGGAGACAAAATATTACCACTGCTGAAATGTTTCTAAACCAAAAGCAGACTCCAGTCCTGGCAATTCTAGGTGGCTGGACAGCATCACAGTCTTATGGATAGTGGCCATTTTGGGGACTGCCTGCACATTCGACATCCATTTAAGGACAGCAGGCAGGTTCTCCAAGCAAACGGTGTGATTGAGAGGCCCAAACCTGTGGATAGTCAGCCACTCCACAGGAAGAGATGAACACTGTTGAGGCAGCTGTTGAGGGTGCCTCGTGTGGCCTAGACAGGTAACTCCTGAAGGGGTTTGACCCATCTCTTGTAAGATTCTCTGGCAGTGGCAGTCTCTCAGAGCTGACCTGACATGATACTGTTGGTCTTTTTTCCTGATCCCGCCTTTCCAGAAGTGACAAAATTTTACCAGAGAGATGCAAACTCAACCGTGAAAGAGTGGGTTCCTTACCAATGTATGTAAGGTCCTGAACATTACAAAAATTGTTAATCTGGTCCAGTGTTTAAAGTTAAGCTACAAATGTAAGAGAAGGGAACACAGTTAAGCTGGCAAGCTTCAGCGCTGATATTAGAAAGCACAAAAAGAGATTGATAGTGTGACTGGTTTTGAAATAGATATCGTGTGAGCGACACTTTGTTAAGTGAACCACTTTGTAAAATCATCGTTATCTCAGCCTTAATTTGAAAAGGGAGTCAAAACATAAAACGGACGATTCAAAATGATTGTGCCAGCCCCAGAGTCAGTGCCAGCTAACCAAAGCAAAGAGATGACAAATACACAGAATCAGAAATAATGTGCCCCAAAGTCAGTTGTGGGGATATCAGTGACCTTGAGATTTGAAAGTGAACGCAAGAAAATTATAAATGTATATAACTGTCTGTTCATTTAGAATGTAAAACCAGCACCACCTCAAAAAAATTCACGTTCTATCATAAGTCAGTTCCCTAAAATTCTGCTGGAATGCAATATTCGTACAGAATTATATCTCTGTAAAAATTACATACATGGCTGCTGCCAAGGTTGGGAAGTTTACTTTTAATTCAGTGTGCAAAGCAGGGTTTTAGTTGCTATTAAGAAAGTGCTCATTAACACTTTCCAGTGATGAGGACTAAACAGTGAGCGTGGAGTGGATCTGGGGTTACGGTCAGCACTGTATGGATCTGAGGTTACCCTTCAAGCAAGAATCCAACAGTGAGACTTGTGAGCCAGACACTGTTCCCATTGGTAAGAAAACGACCTGGATTCTGATAATGCAGAACTCGACTACAAATATTGCAACCATGGTATGTGGGATTGCAACTCCTTTTGTGTTGCTGGAAGAACTGCAGAGCCTTTTTAAATTGGAGTCAATGTGGTTTCTATTTGAACTTGAAGTACAACGGGCTTGGAGAATAGTTACACATTAGACAGTTCCACGTTGGTATGCCAAGTCACACGCACAGGATTAAGTGCAGCTTCTACTTGTGCTGTCCAAGGCAGTATGAAACTGCAAAATGTGAGACGGACGTGATGAATAGTTCTGTTAAAACTGTGCTCTGACTTTAGCATCGCCACAAAGAAGTGTTTTTGACTCTAACCGTAATTCTAAAGACTCTGCCTGCCCTTGCATGTCACAATTTGTCAGCAATTGAGTTTGCAGTGTTCAGAGTAAATCTATCCCCATTAAATGTTCTCTCACCCCCACCCAATCTCTACCCAATGTTAGAGGCAACATGACATTCAAAGTGAAAATTTCTGTTTGAAATTACTTCTTCCCAGAAACTACTTCCCAGAAAGTAGTGACAGGCTTTGTAGACAGCTGTAGTATAGAGCCAATCTTTGGCAAGGACATGAGTAAATGTTAAGCATACTTGCAGATGTCTTGTGTCGGATCTTTGAAATTGGTTACTTTGGCTAGAGATGGGACCTTCCTGTACCTATTCAGTAAGTTCCAATGCTTTTATCGGAGGCAGCAATAAACATTAGAGCTGGAAAATGAGCCAGGAGACTGGGAAAATTCCTCCTCCTCCTTATCATCACCATGATGAACCAGCACCCACTGCAAGAACAGGACCATCAATAACCATCCATATTCATGGGAGACTGGGGAAATCGACAGGGACCTTTGTGAAATGAGTTTCCATATTACTCGTATATTTGGGGTTACCATTAACCATAATCTGAACTGGGCCAGTCATGTAAGTACAGTGCTTACACAAGCTGGTCAGAGGCTAGGAATTCTACAGGAACTCAACTCCTCATTCCCCAAAGCCTGCCCACCATCTACAAGGCACACATTAGGGTGTCTATTGGAAAACTTTCCACTTGCCTGGATGCTCCAACAGAACTCAAGAAGCACAAGACCTTCCAGAACAAATAGGCAGCTTGACTGGCACCACCTTATACTTTCACGCCCTCCACGATCATTGGCACCAGGGTACATCATGTTTCGTGTAAGGCCAACCATTTGACAAGCCTAACTCGGCAGTACCTTCCAAACTATCAACCTCTACCGTCTAAAAGAACAAAGGCACACAGGGACATCATCACCAATAAGTTCCTCTTAAAAGCCACCCATCATCTTGACTCAGAACTTCATTGTATTCCTTCATTGTCATTGAGCCAATGGAACAACCCCTCCTGTCGGCATTATCCCTACATGATATGGACTGCAGCGGTTCAAGACAGCAGCTTCCGTCACCTTCTCAGGGCATTTAGGGATGGGCAACAAATCCTGACAATAATTTTAGAAATCATCCAGAGGTATTCCTGGGGCAAATCGGAGGAAAGCCAGTCTTTATCATTCTAGTTCAGAGTCAGGTTCAGTCAGAAAATATTTTGGGAGGTCTGCTGGGCAGTTTGAGACCTTACGTTCATATAGCACGACCAGACCTTGAGTTGGGAAATGATTATGTGGCAGCGTGAGCAGGCCAGTCAAGAATCCTCTCTGGACTCAAGAATTCCAACTGAAACCTCACAGTTCCAACAAAGAACTGTCTTTCTAGAACCTGGTCATATGAGTACATCGAAAAGAAACTTGCTACCTTTCAATGTAGTGAAGCCTGGTAGAATTTATTCTGTTTAAAATGATCGCTTCTCTTCTTAAAGGAGCTTTCACAATCGATAGGTGAATGAAGTGTGAATAGGTTTGCTCGATTCTGATTTACTTCTCTCAGTCACTAGGTGTAGCCGTTATTCTCTGTGTATTTTATGTTGCGCAGTGCCCTTTAGAAGCAAAGAAAGAGAAACTGGCACCTAAATTTTGGGCACAGTGTCAAAATGGCGTTGGTGGATACGTGCGCGCAGTGTTGGGGGAGATCATGTCAGATACCGTTTTGTTGGGAGGCAGGGAAGGGACAGGAGTAGACACCAGTGACTCCATTTTGGAGCTCCAGCTGATGCTTTCTCATAATCTCGCACAGCTGAATGCACAGAGCGATCCCACATCAGGTCTATTCAAAAGGATCATCAATTCCTTA
Organism: Ginglymostoma cirratum; assembly: GCA_024137785.1. Taxonomy (NCBI): domain Eukaryota; kingdom Metazoa; phylum Chordata; class Chondrichthyes; order Orectolobiformes; family Ginglymostomatidae; genus Ginglymostoma; species Ginglymostoma cirratum. The sequence continues at coordinate 51,924,371 of JAHRHZ010000020.1, read as the reverse complement.
TTGGTTTATCGTTGGTCAGGCTCTTTTATCAGTTGCTATGAATGTACAGGTCTTCTCAGTCCTTTGTGTAGTTATTTCAAATTGCAGTGTTCACAGAGTGAGTTGTGACAGGAGCTGAAGGACCTTTTGCTGACTTGCAAGGCTTCCAAACAAACCCAGTTCCTTGTCAACTGGAGTGTAGTCATTGGCATTCTCCTTGGAATAGAGCTGGACTGGAAGAATGCACAGAGTCCATAATTAGCAAGGCAAACATCTGAGAGCCAGGGGAGAAGGCCTGTCATTGGGACTCCATGTTGATTAGACTGTGCAGGAAGCAATTCTCCTCCCTCACCCTCAACAGAGTGCGGCCGTGTTTCAGGAAGGAAGTCCTCACTGAAATTTGCCACTTACATCCGAGACTGCAACTTCAGAGCGGGTGAAAACTGCATTGCCAGTGTCTGTGAACGTGTCCACGGCAATAATATTGATGGGCCTGGAAACCTTGTCAGGCTAGAGCAGGAGAATCGACCTCCCTGTGCCACACCCAATCCCCCCCAAAAAGTAAAGAGCAGCTAGTCAGTCAAAGACGCTGCATTGCTTATCTACACCACAGGGAAGGCAGTGGCTGTGGCCAGTAATGTACCCACCCAAGCTCCAGGATCACAAAGGGACCATGGTCACATACAAGCGACGGCAGAACGGGAGTCAAAAGAAATGGGGGTTGACAGCAAGAGTCAGGGGTGATTCTCAGACGGCATTCCATCCTGACCTCCTGATGCCCAATCCCTTGATTAGGCTCTGAATGCTATTGAACGAAGAGGCTCCCCTGAAATCCCATTTTTAGTCTCTCCACGTGGCAAGTCCCTTGCCTGCCATGCGTGAATGCCAGCAATGACAGTACAAGACCTCTCAGTGGGCATTAATTTCCCATGTAAAGGCTTCAGTTGGCAGTGGGGCAAGAAGGCCACCAAACTCCACAACATTAAATTCTACCCATCATGCATGTCACTGCATTGTCCTCAGTCATGTGAGTCAGCCAGTAACTATCCAGAGAGATTGACTGCAGTATGGGCAGCGCAGTGGCTCACCGGGACCTGGGTTCAATTCCAGCCTCGGGTAACTCTCTATATGGAGTTTGCACATTCCCTGCATGTCTGCGTGGGTTTCCTCCAGATGCTCCGGTTTCCTCCGACAATCCAAAGATGTCCAGCTAGTTGGATTGGTCATGCTAAGTTCCTCATGGTGTCCAAAGATGTGCAGTCTAGATAGATTAGCCATGGGAATGCAGGGTGACGGATAGGGAGGGAGGGTTGGGTCTGGGTTGGGTGCATTTCGAAGGGTTGGTGTGCACTCGATGGACTGAAAGGCCTGTTTCCCCACTTTAGGGATTCTGTGGTGAGCTGGTCATTGGCACCTCTAGCTTGTGATAGTAAACTGTCTTCGGCTTCCTGCGTTCCTGCCCCTTGATAGTCATCCAGTCTGAGTTGAGGACAATCATGGTGACTAGTTTAGCTGAACAGATGAGGCCGGCTTGTTCCAGAACTTCCACGTCTAGTGACACTGCTTAGTACTAACAGTAATAATTGTTCAAAGTTTGAGAGATGTAATCAAGGTGTTGAAAAATACGAGTGGTTTTGATGAGTAAATAAGGCAAAGTAGCCTTCACTGGTGTGAAGGGCCGTTATCAGAAGACGCAGGGTTAAGATATTCAACAAAAAAACCTAAGGGAAATTTGGACAAATACTTTTATTAACCAAGTTGCAATGATCTAGAATCTGAAGCTTTAAAATGTGGTGAAAATAACTTCAAAAATAATTTCCAAAAGGAAATTGAATGAACATTTGTTGAAGTACAGGCAATGGAGAAAGTGAAATGGGGTGGGACCCTTTGGATTGCTCTTACAAAGAACCAGCACAGATACAATTAGTTGAATGTTACTTTTACTGTGTGTGATTTAATTTTTGAGCAGAAATTCCACCACTGTTAGTTCTCTACGCATTTAGTAAGCGTTAAAATTCTGTCATCATTTTGTAATCTTAAAATTGTCTGAGAGGTTGGAGTGGGGTGTCTACTAACTGTAAAATGAATGAAGTGGTTCACTTTTATTTTGTATCGCTAATAGCTGAATTGGCCCAAGGTGAAGGAAGGCATGGCAGGGAGATCAGTTAGGCAAAGAGCCACACTGGGGATACTTCCCATTGTGCCACTTGCTATATCTGTGGGTGCTGAAGAGGTGATGGCCTCATGGTATTATTGCTGGACTGTTAATCCAGAGATCCAGATAATGTTTTGGGGACCTGAGTTCAAATCCCACCATGGGAGATGGTGGAATTTGAATTGAATAAAATATCTGGAATTAAGAGTCTAATGATGACCGTGCATCCATTGTCGATTGTCAGGAAAAAACCCATCTGATTCACTAATGTCCTTTGGGGAAGGAAACGGCCATCCTTACCTGGCCTGGCCTACATGTGACTCCAGACCCACAACAATGTGGGTGACTCTTAACTGTCCTCTGGGCAATTGGGGATGGGCAATAAATGCTGCCTGGTCAGCGACATTCTCATCCCATAAACGAATAAAGAAATAAAAAGATACCCCTTCTCTAGGAATGATCAAGAACCACATGGAGACAGTTGCGTCACTGTGCCAATCAATGTCATAAGACCTGCACCCAGCAGCCAACAGCAACTGCAAGGTCACTTTCCTCCTTCAGTTTTGTTTAGGCATTCAACTTCTTCATGACGACATTGGATTCATGTAGCTCTGGGCGACCATCAGGACTCTCAACAAAAGTGCTGTCGAAGGTATACTTAGTAGATTGTTAACATGTGGATGAGCACTTCCATCTTGTTTGCCACTGGACAGAAAGTAGAATTTGCTACGATTTCTCTGTGTAAATCCATTGCTTGATATTCCAAAGTATGATTGTTGATAATAATTCTTCTAACACCAGGTTCCCGCTCCTTACCCATGCATGGTCACTCAAGTCAATAATTTTTTCTTCCTCAGCTGACAAACTTCACCGACTGGGTGCATGGAATCATTCATATACTTTCTGATGATGGTGGGTGAGCTCTGCAGCTGTGTGAGGCATTTTTGCATTCGACTGTCCACATACAAACATGAGAATTAGCAGCAGGAATAGGCCACTGGCTCTCTCGAGCCTGTTCCACTATTCAGTAAGAAAATGGGAAGGAGAGATCCAAAGACTCTCAAGTCTGTCAAGACAAACTGACAGGTTGTTCAGCTAATTCTGCAGCACACAGATAGGAACAACATGTTCGAATGCTGACTGCACAGGGTGCTTTCAAAATACAATGCGAGTTAGAATATAATGGTTTTTTTCATTTGTCGTTACCTGTCTCTGTTGGTAGAGAAGACAAAGTCACCCATGTTGAGGGCCCTCGATAGTGTCTTCAGATTCATTCAGGAAAAGTACTGCCTTGTTGTTCTACTTGTTACTGACCCTCAGCTGAGAAGAGACCTCTAGCTTCACCACCTTACTCTGCGAGAGGAAAGCTCTCCCTGCACCCTTTCTTGCAACAACGCCCCACCTTTCACCGACACGTTAATGACACCAAAATTGGAGGTGTAGTGGGCAGCAAAGAAGGTTACCTCAGAGTACAATGGGCCAATGGGCCGAGGAGTGGCAGATGGCGTTTAATTGAGATAAATGTGAGGTGCTGCAATTTGGAAAGGCAAACCAGGGCAGGACTTGTACTCTCGATGGTAAGGTCCTGGGGAGTGTTGCTGAACAAACAGACCGTGGAGGGCAGCTTCACACTTCCTTGAAAGTGGAGTCCCAAGTATACAGGATAGTGAAGGAGGCATTTGGAATGCATGTTTTTATTGGTCAGTGCATTGAATATAGGAATATAGGAATGTACAGGACATTGGTTAGGCCACTTTTGGAATACTGCATGCAATTTCAGTCTCCCTGCCATAGGAAATATGTTGTGAAATTTGAAAGGGTTCAGAAAAGATTTACAAGGATGTTACCAGGGTTGGAGGGTTTGAGCTATAGGGAGATGCTGAATAGGTTGGGGCTATTTTCCCTGGAGTGTTCGAGGCTGAGGGGTGACCTTAGCGAGGTTTATCAAATCATTAGGGGCATGGATCGGATGAATAGCCAAGATTTTTTTTCCAGGTTTGGGGAGTCCAAAATTAGAGGGCACAGGTTTAAGGTGAGAGGGGAAAGACTTAAAAGGGACCTAAGGGGCAACTTTTTCTTGCAGAGGGTGGTGCGTGTATGGAAGGAGCTGCCAGAGGAAGTGGTGGAGGCTGGTACAATTACAACATTTAAAAGGCATCTGGATGGCTAAATGAATAGGAAGGGTTTAGAAGAATATGAACCAAACACTGGCAAATGGGAGTAGATTAATTTAGGATATCCAGTTGGCACGAACAAGTTGGAATGAAGGGTCTGTTTCCGTGCTGTACAGCAGTATGACTTTATGACTATATCACAATGGGGAGACGTCAGAGGGACAGTCTTCCCACTGACCAGGAACACAGATATGGGGCACTCCCATCAGCCAGCTACCTCTGGGGAGGGAAATGTGGCCGAATCCAGAGACATCTGTGTGACTTGTCCTCCTCTTCACACTCTCCTTCAAAACAGATACATCTTTATTACTACAGACCTCATCTTATTAAGCAAATTTATTTTACAAGATAATTAAGATAAACAAGTAAATAAGTGATATATGTGTGTGCGTACAATATGTATATGTATGGTAAGTATGTTTGTAACCTGTGCATGTGTGTGTAATCTCCTCTTGAGAACTTCAAGCAGAATCCTCAGACTTGAATTGCTGCACACCTTTAAATATCCCTGGAAGTGGTTACTCGGATTTCCGGGATTTTGAATAACTGTCAGGTCCTGTTAAAAGGAAGAAACAGCAGGCCGTCATACCACATCATCTTGGGAGTTTTGATCTTTATTTCTTCACAGAGGGATTTAGAAATCAAATACATTTAAGTGATGTGTCCTAAGACAAAGTGAACTCACATAGGTGTTTTTAAAAGACCATTAACAGATTGCAGGCATTCAAGCTGTGCATTAAATCCAGATGAGTTCTTTTTAATGAACTGTCGGAATCGCCGTGCACCTCGCCATCCTTTCACGAGGATGAGAGCCATTATACCATTAGGCCGCTCTTGATTCTGAGACCCAACGGAGGCTCTCTTTCTCAGCTTGCAGGCCAAGGACAGGGTGCAGGGGTCGGGGAGATGAAGCAAACCATTTTACCAACAGATCAATGGCTGAATCACAAAATGTAGAAGAAATCAGAGGGACAGCCTTCCCACAGGCAACTCGGAACACTGAAAGAAGGGCATAGATATCAACCAGCTCTGTTTGGGGAAGGAAATATGACCTAATAAGGGAAACTTGAGTCCAGAGCATGTAAGAACCAGGAGGCTTGCCAGAAGAACTGAAATGAACCCATTAATAACAATAATTAATGATCTTCAGTTCTTAAGGAACAATCTATGGCTGGTATTATTGAGCGGATGTTTGATGATGACTCTTCTTCTGTAGGTTCATTGTCTGTAAAGTCAGACAGATTAAAAAGATGTGACAAGTTTCACCTGACTTTAGGATGACTGGGGAAACAGAGACAAAGATGCTTGTGAATGATACAGTACCCGGTACGGGCCTAAAGAGGATCTCCTGACATTGTTCTGGTGACAAAATTGTGTCGTCTTATATTTGGTTGTGTGGCCAGAGTTTTGAATATATGACTCCCAGCCCATGTACAGGAACAACCTGCATCTGAGAGAATATTGGACCTGAATCTGAACCTGTAAGTAGAATCATAGAATTTTATAGTACAGAAGGAGGCCATTCAACCCATCATACTGGCTCCCAAAAGAGCACCCAGTTCATGCCACCCTTCCAGCCCTGTATCCGTAGCCCTCTAACTTCATCCCTTTCAAATATACATCCACCTCTCTTTTGAAAGCTGATATGGAATCCGCCTCCACCATTCTCCCAGGCAGCACATTTCGGTCCTGGAAATTATGAATTAAGAAGTTTTTCCATACATTTTATGGATGTGTCACACAAACTATTTTTTTGCTCACAAGGACTCCAGTTTCTCTGTTCACAATAAAGTCACGATGACGCAGCCCGAATAAAACTTGCAATTTTAGTGTCAAGTTTGGCTCAGTACAAGTTTCTGATTGTGATTGGTGCCTAAGTTCCTTACCTGTTATGTGTCAATTGACAGGCCAGTGACTGACCCAAAACTAGATAAATGAATTGTTTTGCCACCAAATCAACACAGAGTCGTACAGCAAGGAAGTAGACCCTTCGGTCCAACCAGTTCATGCTGAACATAAGCCCAAACTAAACTAGTCCCACCTTCCTGCTCCTGGCCCATATCCCTCCAAACCTTTCCTATTCATGTATCGACTCAAATATCTTTTAAACATTGTAACTGTACCCAGATCCATTACTTCCTCAGGAGGTTCATCCCACACGCAAACCACCCTCGGTGTAAAAAAATTTGCCACTCATGTATTTTTTAAGCTTCTCTCCTCTCAGCTTAAAAATGTGTCCCCTAGTCTTGAAATCACCCATCCTAGAGAAAAGAGAATTACCATTAACTCTATCTATACCTCTCATTATTTTATAAACTTCTACCTGAACACTTCTCAACTTCCTATGCTCCAATGAAAAAAGGTCCCAGCCTAACCAGCCATTTTTTTATAACTCAAACCTTCCATACCTGGCAACATTCTCGTAAATGTCTTCTGAACCCTCTCCAGCTTGATAATATCCTTCCTAGAACTGGGTGACCAGAACTGGACACAATATTCCAGAAAAGACATCACCAATGCCCAGTACAATTTCAACATGACTTCCCAACTCTTATACTCAAAGGACTGGGCAGTGAACACAAGCATGCCAAATGCCTTTTAATCATCCTGTCTATATGTATGCAAACTTCAAAGAATTACGTACCTGCACCCCAGGTCCTTCTGTTCTGCAACACTACCCAAGGCCTACCATTTATTGCATAAACGTTACCCTTGTTTGTTGTACCAAAATTCAATACCTCGCATTTATCCAGGGTGAACACCATCTGCCATATTTTAGCCTATTCATCCATTTGATAAAGATCCCTCTTTAATCTTCGAAAACCTTCTTCACTGTCTATTATGCAACCAATTTTGGTGTCATCCACAAACTTACTGACCATGCCTTTTATATTCTCGTCCAAATCATTTATATAAACGACAAACAGAAGAGGACCAGAACCATTCCCTGTGGAACACTGCTGGTCACAGGCCTCCAGTCCAAAAAGCAACCCTGCACCCTTACCCTCTGTCTCCAGCTGTTAAGCCTATTATGTATCCATGTGGCAAGATCACCTTGAATCCCATTTGACCTAACTTTACTGATTAGTCTACCATGTGGAACCTTGTCAAAGGCTGTACTAAAATCCAAATAAACATTGTCTATTGCACTGCCATCCTCAAACGTTTTGGTAACTTGCTCAAAAAAACTCAATCAAGTTTGAAAGACATGATTTTCCTCACACAAAACCCATGCTGAATATCCCTGATCAGTTTTTGCCTCTCTAAATATCCATACATCCTATCTTTTATAATCAGCTCCAACAATTTACTCACCACTGAAGTCAGACTCACAGGTGCATAATTCCCTGGTTTTTCCTTACAACCTTTCTTAAACAAAGGTACAACATTAGCCACACTCCAGTCAGCAAGCACCTCACCTGTAGTTATAGATGATGCAAATGTTTCTACAAGGGATCTCATAATTTCCTCCCTTACTTCCCACAACTTTCGGGGATACATTAGACCAGGTCCCAGAGATTTATCGACCTTTATATTCTCTATGATCTCCAAAACTTCCTCTTTTATAAGTGAACTATTTCTAAAACATGAGAGTTCATTTCTGTGCATTCTCTCAACTCTATTTCTTTCTGCACAGTAAAAACTGAAATATTCATTTAGTATCTCTCCCATCTCTTGGGATTCAACACAAAGATGATGACTTGACCTTTAAGAGGCCCTACTCTCTGTCTAGTTACCCTCTTGCTTTTAATGTGTTTGTAGAATCTCTTTGGGTTATCCTTAACCTTATCTGCCAATGCTATCTTATCTTATCACCTGTATATTTATCCCTCAACTGCGAAGTATATTAGGCATGTGGAGTCTCTTGACCTTTCATGCCCATTACATGAAGAATTTAACTCCCAGCACAGTGGCACACAGTGCCCAAACCCTGCAATTGCCTTTAGATGCAAGTTTTTTTTCCTCGGTCTGTGGGAGATAATTTCAAAGGATCGCAACCCTGAGTCAATTAATAAAAATATGAATGTCAGTGCTGGATATGGTTAAAAATCTGATATTACATGACACTTAACATTGAAAATATATCATCAACAATATACTATATATATTGTATCTAACTTAGGATTTTTGATACAGTACAATTTCAAGGAAAAAGTTGAGACCCGTGCACCACATTCAAAATATCTCATATTTATTATGAATATTTATCTATAATACGTCAGCTTGCATTTATTTTACATGTGTACTGCAGAAATAGTGCCAAGGCACCGTATTAATGCATCGCATATCTGTGTTGCCTCTTTGTCAAGTTTTTTGTGATGAATCTCTCGTCGACTTTTTTAATGATAGCCATGATATGAAGGCTCCAGTGTTTGACTGGGACGGACAATGTCAGTAGCCACACAATTCAAGGTTATAGTCCAACAGGTTTGTTTGAAATCACAAGTTTTCAGACCACTTATCCTTCATCATGTGAAGGAGCAGCGCTGTGATAGCTTGTGATATCACATAAACCTGTTGGACTATAACCTGGTGTTGTGTGACTTCTCACTTTTTTACTGGAAGCTACCCATGTAAACATTGTGCTCCGTCATTATATGTACCCCTCACTGAAGGCACTGCAACACCTAGTGGGCGGATGCGTTAAATCATTCGGCACACTACTACGGCAGTTTCTGGATGAAGAAATGAATAATGCAAAACGTCAAACGTGAAAATGGGAGTTCAATTTGATTGCTGGCTCGTTTATCCTTAATTGCCACCCCAGAAATCCAAGCACTCTAACTACCGCCGCTATGCTCTGTACATTTCCTGCCCTCCTCTCGTCACAAGCTGTGGTTTCCATTTTTATGTCAACGTTTAGCACAGCAAATGTTGACAGGTTCTAAAGGAATTTCCCTGTGGAGGCAGGACTTGTGTAGCACTCGTCGCAGATTGCAGCCAGAGTGGCTGTGTAGCTTCACCGTATTCCTCACTACGATATCCCTGGACATGCAAATCGAAGATTGTAAAGGATGTTTGCAATGTTGCACATAACTTTGGGCCTTTCACTTTCAAAGGACAGTTGTACAATGGGGATAAATAGTGTGGATGGTTCTGTTAGTTAATGATACAAGTCTGGAAAAGAGGCACAACATTAGATCTTAGGAACAGAAGTAGGCTAATCAGCCCATCGAGCCTGCCCCACTATTCAATACGATTCTGGTTGATTGAGCACTCCAATGCCTTCTGCCCCTCCATCCTCATAACCCTGTATGCCTCTGGTGATCAGAAATCTATCCATCTGTACCTTGAATATACTCAAAAACTGAGCATCCACAGATCTGTGTGTGCGGGAATTCCAAAAGTTCACAATCCTCTGAATTTTTATTTTTATTCTTTCACAGGATGAGGGCGCCAGTGGCCAGACAGTATTTATTGCCCATCCCTAATTGTCCAGAGGGCAGCTAAGAGTCAACCACATTGAAATAAAATCATTTCCCCTCATCTCAACCCTAAATGCCAACCCTTTATTTTTAAATTGTTCTCCCTGGTTCTAGGGGAAGGGGAGGCGATGGCCTAGTGATATTATCACTGGACTGTTAATCCAGAGACCCAGATGATGTTCCGGAGACCCGGGTTCGAATCCTGCTACTGCAGATGATGGAATTTGAATTCAATAAAATATCTGGAATTAAGAATCTAATGATAACCATGAATCTGTTGTCAGTTGTTGGAGGAAAAAAACCCATCTGGTTCACTAATCTTCTTTAGAGAAGGAAACTGCCATCCTTACCTGGTCTGGCCCACGGCTGATTCCAGATCCACAGCAATGTGGTTGACTCTGAACTGCCCTCTGGGCAATTAGGGATGGGCAATAAATGCTGCATAACAAGTGATGCCCTCATCCCATCAATGAATAAAGAAAAAAAACAATTCCCCAACCATGAATCATTGAAGTCTTCTCATCAAGGAAAAGAAAACCGATAAGGAGTATGATGCAGATATCTGAATTAATGGTGGAGAAAGCATTGTGTTAATTAATGCAAACCTGTTGTTTAACATAGGATCAGAGAACATGAGTACAACTTCAGCAAGTGTCTTCAAGAGTCCAGGGGTTGAATAAATTGTGCACCTTTTGCTGCAGATAAGTTGAAATGTTGAAATGTTGAAATAACTCAGCAGCAGATGTTTTGGCACTTAACTCATGTAAACAACTGGGTTGATCTCTCATGGGAGCAAGATTGATGTCTCTTAGAGCGGGGATAGACATGGTTCACTTTCTCACTGGTGAGATCTCAATGGGATCACAGGTTTTACAGAGCCCAGTGTTGGAATTGTGTTGATTCTAATGTTGAACTTGTTTCCAAGAGATTTTTGTTTACTTGTCAAATGTTTCCATGAGTTGAAGAGAAAATTTCAGGAGCTTTAAATCTCAGGATTTAACCACGTTGTGATGAAGAGTGGATTGATCAGTTAAATGGCCGAATCTCATTGTACACTTTTTTTTTACATACGATATACTATTAAGTGATGGCCATGTGCTCATTCTGTTCTGAGAGAAGTTAAGGAAGGTAACATTGCCGAAGGTTCAGACATATCTGACATATTTTCCTTGAACTACATTCGTTGCTTCACTCACCACTGCCTTGTGCTGTGGTCTGAGAAGGAGTTGATTTTCATTCGCTTCTGCACGATACCAGCCACGAAAAGTACTCTGCAAATACCTTTTGTAATTTGCTTAAATGATATGTGAAGAAAGCAGGAGTTCATTTGCTTTGGCTGACTATTTCACCTGGCAGCACCACATCAACTTCATTACTCACTAATTCACAACAACTATGTACCTCTGGCATTTCACATCATCAATCATTAGCGAGTCAAAACAAAATGAAAATTACATTGTCAAGACCAGAGAAGGAGACATTCTTTAGTGAAGCCATTTCCTCTTGACGTACAGGCTGAGCTTTGAGATAAGCACGTGTGCAGGTGTAATGAGAAAACGTTGATTTCGTACTTAAATTTATTTCTGAGAAAAAGTCCAATAATGTCTAGCAAAGGCGCAGACTGTTCCTTTATGATGGATAATTGTGAGTATCTTTGGGCCGTGGCTAAACAAGCACTGTTCAGTTATTCATCTTGAATGTGCCAAATGTTCGAAGAGGAAGGTGGTTTCTGATTAAAATTGTTCCAGCTCTGGGATATGCAGTCACTGCCTTTCTTATTCACAGTGAACACACACACGTCAGGCTCATCACTGAGATTATACCATCTACAAATGGCTGAGTGTTTCTCAAGAATGCATTTTCCCACTGCTTTTCTTTGTCCTGCAAATAATTCAGCAGCAAATTCTTCTGGTCTGCCCAAGGGTTCCAGCTGTCACATTAGCCCTTGCAGTCTATTCCTTGCCTTTCTTTCGTGATGCCACAGTGACAGTGAGATGCTCAAGACACATCCCTGAGATTAAAGATTGAGTTGTTTGTTACGCTTGTTTGCACTTCTTCAGACCTTCAGTGAACCTGCACAGTGCAATTGAGAAAAAATGCGTACGATGTTCAAATACTGGGGTGAAAGAAGCCTAAAGTTTGTGTGAAATCGCATTGTGGCTGGAGCTGCAGAGATGACTGTGGCCAATCATTGTTTTAGCTGGAACAAAAACAAAGTTGCTGGAAAAGCTCAGCAGGTCTGGCA
>JAHRHZ010000020.1:51873726-51903119 GCA_024137785.1 Ginglymostoma cirratum | reverse complement strand
TTTTCTGCATATCAACTGACGTTTTCCCAGCCACCATCAGTTCTGAGGAAGGGTCACCAGACCTGAAACATTAACTTTGTTTTTTTCCTTCACAGACACTGCCAGACCTGCTGAGCTTTTCCAACAATTTCTGTTTTGTTTCCTGATTTAAAGCATCTGCAGTTCTTTCGTTTTTTTATCCCGGGTATCCTCACTTTACCTCCAGCAAGATAAATCTTTTCTTATTTCCGATTCTCGTGAATTTGGTATTGTCATTGTGAATCAAAGTCCCTCCTCGCAAAACATAACAATCCTACACCTGCTCGCCACAAAAACAACCTTTAATCTTTACAGCCAAATCACCCATGCGTGTTGTTCTTCATAATTCAGAATATTTTCATTTTATCCTAAATCATAAGAGCTGCAGGTCCACAGACATAATCTGAAAAAGCTCATGTTTTAATAGGGCACTTCCACACAGATTCATTTCAACCCTTGGCAGCAGCGCAAGTTCAGACAGAGAATTCACAATGTCTCTCAGTTATTTTTAGATAATGGCTCTTAAACTGCGATGTACAAACAGTGTCTCGCCCAGGTTACTTAATCACGTGCCAGTGAGCCCATAGTCCACTTAAAAGCAATTGCAATTTTTCTCCATATAGTCCTGTTAAGCAAACAGGTTTGGGAGAACAATACCGTAAAAAAAAGGGTACTGGTCTTTCATTTCTGACCTGGGTTCTATCAAGAATTATCCAATTTGTTCTGATCCCCTGCTTTTTGACTGTGGCCCTGCAGATTTCTCCTTTCAGTTATTTATATTCTTTTTTGAAGGAAAACAACTTACACCAAACTTTCAGGCAGTGCATTCCTGGTCACGTCAACTTGTTGCAATAAAAAAAGTACTTCTCATGGCTTCCACCATCCTGAAGTTTTCTTTTTGCCTTCATCTGTCTTCTGAGTCAGGTACTTAGAGAAATAATGAATTCTACATCTCAAATGTGGCCCAAATTTATGAGGACAGAAGGAAATATATCCTAACAGTGTCATGAACTTAGAAAATCTATGATTCATGTGGAATGGAGCATGAGAGACCAACTGTACCTTAGACCATAAGACCATAAGACATAGGAGTGGAAGTAAGGCCATTCGGCCCATCGAGTCCACTCCGCCATTTAATCATGGCTGATGGGCATTTCAACTCCACTTACCCGCACTCCCCCCATAGCCCTTGATTCCTTGCGAGAACAAGAACTTATCAGTCTCTGCCTTGAAGACATTTAACGTCCCGGCCTTGCTGATAATACAGTTCTTTATTCTTTCAAGAAATAATGGCTATTGCTTTCAAGGCCAAATCCTGATGCACATCCCTAATTGGCCTTGAGCTGAGTGACTTGCAAGAACATTTCAGAGGAGAGTCGAGCCAACCACATGGCTATGGGTCTGGAGTCAGGTAGACCAGACAATAATGGCAAATCCCCCTTCCCTATAAGGACAGTCATGAACCAGATGGGTTTTTCTGACAATCAACAATGGTCACCATCACTGAAGTTAACTTCAGGTATTTTAGCTTCTCTGGTGGGATTTGAACCTGTGGGTCCTGAGTCTCTGCATATAGCGACATTACTGCTTTGTAGTCACCTTCTCACTTCCAAATTGGGACTGGAATGACTGGCATGTTTACTCCAAGTGTTTGTTTTTTTTTTCTTGGGGTTATTTGCCCATCTGGACAGGGCTGGGTGATTTATTAAGAACTCGCATCTGGGTAGGTTTGTTTGAATGGAATGGCTACCAAAAGAAAGGGAACATTTGAGTGAGACGGTGAGCAGGTTTTCCACCGAGCATAATAATGCAAACTTCCCACAATTATTTATGGTGCAACTGGAAGAATTAAGCCCCATTGTCACAGAGGTCAAGAGCACAGGAAAAGATCCTTTGGCCCATCCAGCATCAGTCAAAAACAACCACCTAATTATTCAAATCCCATTTTCCAGCACATTGGCCCCGAAGCCTGTATGCTTTGGTTAGAGATAATAGGTACTGCAGATGCTGGAGAATCCTAGATAACAAGGTGTGGAGCTGGATGAACACAGCAGGCCAAGCAGCATCATAGGAGCAGGAAAGCTTGACGTTTCGGGCCTAGACCCTTCATCAGAAATGGGGGAGGGGAAGAGGGTTCTGAAATAAATAGGGAGAGAGGGGGAGGCGGATAGAGGATGGATAGAGGAGAGGATAGGTGGAGAGGAGACAGACAAGTCAAAGAGGCGGGGATGGAGCCAGTAATACCTCCCCACCTACACTCACCTTTACTGGCTCTATCCCCGCCTCTTTGACTTGTCTGTCTCCTCTCCACCTATCTTCTCCTCTATCCATCTTCTATCCGCCTCCCCCTCTCTCCCTATTTATTTCAGAACCCTCTTCCCCTCCCCCATTTCTGATGAAGGGTCGAAGTCCAAAACGTCAAGCTTTCCTGCTCCTATGATCCTGCTTGGCCTGCTGTGTTCATCCAGCACCACACCTTGCTTTGGTTAGAGTCTATTCCTTACCCATATAGAATATATTTTTCATTCAAATTATGAAAAAAAGTAACTGTGGAAAAGCAAAAGTACATTAAGATGATGGGAAATTATTTCATTTAAACCGCAAAAAAGACCAAAGATCAATACAGTACAGGAACAGGTCTTTCAGCTGACCAAGACTGCACCAACACACGACACCTTTCCAAATGTAAAAACCTTTGCCTGTACGCAGTCTGTGTCCCTATATTGCTTGCCTATTCGTGCCTCTTAATATTTGATATTGTATCTGCATTTACCACCTCCTCTGGCAGGCCATTCCAAGCATTTACCACCCTTTGTGTAGAAAAAAACCTGCCTCTCATATCACCTTTCAATTTTTCCCCTTTTACCTTGAACCTGTGTCTCGCAGTAAGTAACATTTCTAGCCTGGAAAAAGTTTCCAACTGTCCATTCTATCCACGCCTCTCATAATTGTGTAAATTTCTATCAGGTCGCCCCCTCATCTTTCAATATTCAAGTGAAAACGAACCAAGGTTCTCTAAACTCTCCTCTTGGCTAATAACCTCCAAACCTGGCAACATCCTGGTGAACTATTTCTGAACCCTGTCCAAAGCCTCCACATTTCTCATCGTGTGGTAACATGAACTGGACGCAGTATTCCAAATGTGACCCAACCAAAGTTCCAGATAAGTGCAACATGACTTACCAATTTGTACACTCTATTCCCTGAATGATGAAGGCAAGCATGGAATACGCCTTCTTGAACACCTTATCCACTTGTGTTGCCACTTTCAGGGAAATGTGGACCTGTATGCCTCGATCCCTCTGTATGTTGATGCTATTAATGGATCTGCCATTTACGTGTATACTTCCTTCCTGCACTGGAGCCCCCCCCCCCCCCCCCCCGGAATGCATCACCAGATTAAACTCCATCTGCCACTTCTCTCCCCTCGTGCCCAGCCTATTTCTATGCTGCTGTATCTTCTGTCAATTCATCTCACTAACTGCAGCTCCCCTAATCTTGATGTCATCTGCAAACTTACTAATCAGCCACCTACAGTCTCCTCCAAGTGATTTATATACATTGAAAACAACAGGGGTCCCAGCACTGATCGCTGCAGGACAGTTCACAGATCTCTAATCTGAAAAAGACCCTTTCACCACTACACCTTCTTCTATGACCAAACCTGTTCCGTATCCATCTTAACAGCTCACTGCAGATCCCATGTGACTTCACCTTTTATATCTACCTGCCACAGGGGACCTTGTGAAAGGCCTTTCCAAGACTGTATAGACAACATCAACCACCCTGCCCTCATCAATCATCTTTTATCATTTGCTTAAAAAAACTTAAAGTCTACGAGACACAGTCTTCCCCACACATTATCATGCTTCCTGTAGTGATGTAAGGAGGTCAGCCAGGTGGACTTAATAGAATTTGAGTTCGCTGACTGGGGCTGTTAATCTGGTCCAATCAGGGAGCCCTGGCAGACAGATATAAACTGGTGTGTCAGAGGTTCTGTTCAATCTGATAGCTGGATCTGAGGGAGCCAGATAAAAATAAAATACAGCGCACATGTAAATGATAGGTGAATTGGTGACGGGATACTGGCTTCTTTGGGCTATTTCACTTGCCTGTTGCTTTTTTGAATTGTTAGTAAATCCTGCCCCTATGAATCTCCTCCAATTTTCTTACCACTGATGTAAGGCTGACTTGTCTTTGATTATCCCTGTTGCCCTTCTTAAACAAAGGAACAATTTTGGCTATTCTCCAGTGCTCTGGGACCTCCTATGACTAAAGAGGATATACAGGTTTCGTACAAGGCCCAGCAATTTCCTCACCTGCCTCCCTCAACATTCTGAAATATATCCAATCAGGTTCTGGGGATTTGTCTACCTTCATGCTCTTCAAAACATTCCAACATGCCTTTTTCTTTCTTGACATGCCCTAGAAAATCAATGTACCATGGCACCCGTCAAGACTCACCATCCACCATGTCCTTTCTGCGTACAAAGATCGCAAATGTCTATAAAGACATGTGAAATCATCTGAAGTAGTCGTGTTGATTTGGGAACAATATATTTTCCACTGAGAATTGGGGAGAGTGCAGTAGAGTCTGAATACCAGCATGCTCTGAACAAACCTTTGCAGTTCATATATATTTTAAATGCCACCACGGACAAACTGCAGTTATGTCACGCACCGATAGTGGGACATGACCTCCAAGTGGTGTAGAAGGTGCTGCAGCAGCTGCCAAAATGCCTGAAAATAGCTAACGCTTTTGTTTTGACTGTCTGTAGTGTTACATGTTGGTGCTGTGTGAGGAATATAAAGTCCATTTATGATTCACTTGTCAATTAAGATTGAATGTGTGACTGTTACAGATAACGCAAATGGTGTTGAATCAGCGGGTTAAAATATTAGTGCAATGTCATGCTTTAAAACAAAGTAATAGCTTTTGAATGAAAACTTAGCACAATCTTGCTCGATAGGGTTAGAATTCTCTCTTAGATTTCATGCTGTCTCCAAGCTTCGTTAGTAATAAAGGGTGCAGAACTGGCAACTGTGATCTGTTATATGTGATTTCAATAGTTTTATCATCTCTGGATTTTTTGCACTGTCATTTTTAATATGAATTAAATGAGTTATTCTGATTTCAGTTACTACATAGACCTGTCTACCTTGGTTTACTTTCTGAAGACTTGTTCATCAGATTGGGTATTTGTGCACCTTTGCTCCAAGCTTTTTATTATTGAATTCATTTGTTACGACTGATCTCTGGACATACAAATAAATCAAAAGGGTTTTGTCAAAGTTATATCTTTCCCTCTTGGTTTCCTGGTCAGTTCTGATAGTTGATTGCGATTATGCCCCACCTTTACAATACTACTTGCTTTTCTTTCCCCATTTTTATTGATTTAATTGGTCAAGCTCACAATGTAAAATGCGTTCTGGTTAACTGTAGGATATTAACATGGTGCATTCATCTGAGATATTCTGTCAACAGATTTAGTGGACAATGCTAACTTTTTCAAATTATGACCCCATAATGCTATGTGCCCTGTTGTCCCAATGCCATGTAAAATTACTCCACAAGGGAGTTACAGGTGAACATCATTCAGTTGTTATCTCAGGTTTATGCCTTTGCAAAATTAACACGTAAGGCAGTTAACCTGTTCAGTGTTGAGGCAAAATTATCCCACAGTCTAATTTGAATACTATTCTTGCTTTTACCTCTGTTAAGACCTCCTCCCCAAATCTTTTCATGATACCTGATGAAGCTCCCAAAATGCATAAATGTCTTTATTTGTTGAAATCAAAGATATTCAGACCAAAATTGAGGTGTGACATTGTGCATTGAATTAAACTGCAATGCAAAAAATATGTTCTTTCTACACCCTCTTTTATTCAGCTGAGTGCTACAGTTCTTCTCACAACCCGGGAGCACTGACTGCCTTTTTGTTATCAACTAATGTACAGTTTTTTTGAGATCATTATTTCATACAGGTATTGTAGATTAAGTAAGCATTAGCTCTCTGCTGATTTCTCATACCTGTTCTGGTATTAATCTAACTACTGGTACTGGTGTGTAACTGCTATTCTCAATTAAAGTTTATATCGACAGAAAACACTGGCTATTGTTTTTGTAATAATGCAGCCCATTTGGTGAACTTTTCTTGTGTGACATTCTTATAATTTTTGATCAGCCACCTTTCTTGCGGGACTTTAGCTGTGAAACCGTGGCAGTTTGACACTTGTACACTGTACTATCAGGACTACAAATGGAAATAAACACAGATCCCTAATGGCAATGAGAAATCCATGTCTTCAGCTGTCTTTGAAATCTTGAGAGAATTTAACAATGACTAGCAGAAGTAACCAAAACCAGACCTCCATTTTATTGGTCTTTCAACAACGGTGTTCCTGTAGGTCGTGGAATTTCATCTGCACACATATTCATGGCAAGCAACACTGTGGGAAATAATATATATTACATATGTTCTGGAAGTCACTAGTCAGCTTCACCCACCAATTAAGGTATGAACAGAACAAAAACAAAGTTGCTGGAAAAGCTCAGCAGGTCTGGCAGCATCTGTGAAGGAACAAACAGAGTTAACGTTTCGGGTCCAGTGACCCTTCCGCAGGAGAGTTGTTCTGAAGAAGAATATTAACTCTGTTTTCTCCTTCACAGATGCTGCCAGACCTGCTGAGCTTTTCCGGCAACTTTGTTTTTGTTCCTGATTTACGGCATCTGCAGTTCTTTTGGTTTTTATAAGGTATGAACAGAAATTGCTCGGAAAACTCAGCAGGTCTGGCATCATCTGTGGAGAGAAAGCAGAGTTAGCATTTGGGGTCCAACAACCCTTCTGCAGTTATGGCTGGTTCTGAAGAAGGGTCACTGGTCCAAAACGTTAACTCTGCTTTCTCTCCACAGATGCTGCCAGACCTGTCGAGTTTTCCTAGCAATTCCTGTTTCTGTTTCTGATTTCCAGCATCCGTAGTTCTTTGTTTTATTGTCCAAATTAAATTATGAATAGGCCCCCACTCCCACTCATCCTTCACAAAAAAAGGACAAACATTCCAAAGGATACAACCAGCAAAAGGTGACAGGTTAGGGGTAGGAATGGATATGATGAGAGGCAAGCAGTTAACTTGGAGAATTTATGGAAAGAATTTAGCAATGGAAAAGGAGCTAAGGCTGTGGCGGTTATTTATGTAGGGGCTCAGGTGACAGCAATGCTGCACTGTCAGAAACATTTCAAATGGGACATTAATTCAAATGAAGTTGGAAGATCCCATGGCATTGTTTAGCGACAAGTCAAGAGTCCGTTTGATCTCAAGACTGGATTTTCATTCAACAGCATTAAAAACATGTCAACTGGTTGTTCATTATTTCAGTCTCCGCACAGATTTTCTCCTGAATTACTCCCCACTACAACTGTGGGTGGACTTCAGCAGTAATTCATCAACTGTGAAGCATTTTGGGACATTTTGGAGATATCAAAGGTGATATATAAATGTAGTTTTTTTTCCTGCCAGTGTCTTAATAATGGGTGTACCAAACTTGAAAAGAATCTTCAAATGACAAGTAAGTTGGTTTGCTAAAGAGTTTCAGTCTAATCTAAAGAACCAATCGCCCTTGACTGAACTCACCTGATTCCTATTTACCAAGAGGCCAGCATTTAAGCACTTAACGTGGTCCGTGATGATTAAATGAACAAAGGTTATTTCAACTCCATGTCCAATGGCAGGCCTTTGACATTTACAATACCACATGAAGCGCTGCTCACCAATCAAGGAATTTGAGGGTATTGCCATAGTAACTGATTGGATTGGATTGGATTGGATTGGATTGGATTGGATTGGATCGGATCGGATCGGATCGGATCGGATCGGATCGGATCGGATTGGATTGGATTGGTCGCCACAGTTGTCCCTGCAGGGAGTTTTCAGAAGGGTCAGTCATGACTGTTTTGAGACATTTATCAATTAAATTCAAACATTTGGAAAGTGGGATTAAGAAAGCAACTCTATGTAAGTAACCTTTGCCAGCCTTTATGATAGAATGGTTGCTTAGTGTTTCTTTTTCATACAATTTACATGTCAAGCAACTCTACATAATATGTCTTCGATAACATTCTCAACAATCCTATTTTAAATAAGTATTTTCCGCTTTAGTCTTACCTCCAAGTAAATTCACGACTGGTGGGAAATTAACATTAAAAATTAAATTTAATAATAAAATTTAAAACAGGAAATCTGTTAGGTGTTAAGGATGGACAGGAGTTTAAAGCTGATTGAGAGTTTCTTTCACTCGATGTTGTGAATTAATTTCACTTCCACAAATTAGTTCCAAATCTCGGCAGGAGATGGAGATACAGAAACTTCTGATCACAGAAGTTCACTTAAAAAGAAATCATACCTTGTATTAAGATGAAGAAAAAAGTTGTCTCAAACTATTTAAGGTCAGATTTTAAATATTTGAATCTTGCATTCTAAAGTTAAACTGGTTTAGAACTGGCCAGAGGTAATACGATTTTAGCAGTGCTTGAGGGAAATGATTTCAGAAGTAAGGGACTCCACACAGGGATAATAGGAACTGCAGATGCTGGAGAGTCTGAGACAACAAGGTGTAGAGCTGGATGCTGCTTGGCCTGCTGTGTTCATCCAGCTCTACACCTTGTTGTCTCGGACTCCACACAGGGGTTTTGTTGAAAAAGAAAGATGCGTGGCCAGAAACTGGGTTTTCCTTCCAAAACTGTAGCATGATTTGTAAAAAGCATAAGGGTTACACCTTTACCTTTTCACCGTATGTTTGCTATGAAGATATTCCTGTAATGTGGTGTTAAGCTTGGCAACAGTTTTTTTTAATGATGCCACTTATACTAATGATCAATTAACGTTTGATCATTGTTAATTTTCATAAGACTTCACGGGTTAAAATTGGTGCAATTTGGATCATATTCAACCCAGATTAAAATATATTTCCTTTATGCTGATGCCATCATTGCTTTCTTTAAATGGCATGATTTCAAGGAATGTATTTTGTAAATCATGCCCATTTGCTTATTCCTCTGACTCGGGAGTGTTATTTTCTCCATGTTCTCTCAATTCCACCATCAGAAACTGATCAATGCCCTGCTGAGGAAAATGCCCTCCCACCTAAATTTTAATCTCCAAGTTTAGTTCTCTTGGACTCTTCCGTTCTTGAGTCAAGGGCTCAAGATTCAATCCCCACTTCTCAGCTTGATTGTAGTGTACAAACTGACAGACGCGCACTGTTATAAGAGACATATTTGAAATGAATTACAAGTGAAAGAACAAAAACAAAGTTGCTGGAAAAGCTCAGCAGGTCTGGCAGCATCTGTGGAGGAGAAAACAGAGTTGACGTTTTGGGTCCAGGGATCCTTCCTCAGAACAAGTGCAAGACCCGCAGCAATTTCCCATAAAGAACAGGAAGGTCTTTTGATGTCTTAGCCAAGATTCCTCGCTGAAGCAGCACCACCAGAGACAAAATTAGGTTTTGAGCACAAGAGCCTTTCTTTGAGGACACGTGATTAATTCTCCTTTTCCTTCCCTTCATACAAAAGCCTCAATATTCCTAAAATGTCAGGTGCAGGAATAATCTCAGAGAAACTGTTTTGTCCTTTCTTTATTTCCAGCTAAACCTTTCAATCTATTATTATCAATTCTCTGATGTTCTTGATTCAATATCAGTGATCCACTGGAGAGGATGGGGGTAAAATGTTATTTGTGTCCTGATGTCTCTTGCTGTTCCTTCAGAAATGTAATTATGAGCTATTCATCTAATTAGCACTCCTTTAATCTTGGATCACGAGGCCAACGACGCTGATTTTAAATTAAGATCCTAAAGCAGACTGCACCCTGCAGAGTCATGCATGACTAAACCTTTATCTGCTCTGGGCCAAACTCCTTTTGCTTGTAAGCAAGTATGAATGAGCGAGGAATATCTGCCCCTCCCCCCCCCCACACCCCTTTTTTTTGATAGAATAGAGTCATACAGCATGGAAACAGACCCTTCAGTCTAACTTGTCCATGCTGACCAGGTTTTCCAACCTAAACTAGTGCCATTTGCCTGCATTTGGCCGATATGGCTCTAAACCTTTCCTGTTCACGTACTTGTTCAAATGTCTTTTCAACATTGTAATTGTACCTGCCTCCACCACCTCTTCTGGCAACTCATTCCGTATACGCACCACCCTCAGTGTGAAAAAGTTGCCCCTCAGGTCCCTTTTTAAACCTTTCCCCTCTCACCTTAAACGTATGCCCCCTGGTTTTGAAGTCCCCTACCCTGGGGAAAAGACCCAGGCCATCCACCTTATCTATGCCTGTCATGATTTTATAAACCTCTCTAATGTCACCCCTCAACCTCCCCCTCTCCAGTGAAAAAAGCCACAATCTATCGAGCCTCTCATTCAACTCAAACCCTGTAGTCTCGGTCACATCCTGACTGCACCCTTTCTAGTTTAACACCATCCTTCCCACAGCAGGGTGACCAAGATTGTATGCAGTACTCCAAATGTGGCCTCACCAAGGTCCTGTACAGCCACAACATGACATCCCAACTCCAATACGCAACGATCTGTCCAATGAAGGCAAGTGTATCAAACACCACCTTCACCATCCTATCTACTTGTGACACCACTTTCATAGAACCCCCGCAGTGTGGAAGCAGGCCTTTTCACCCGTCGAATCCACACTGACCCTCCGAAGAGCATCCTACCCAGACCCACCCCCTATCCAATCCCTGCATTTCGCACCGTAGACACTATGGGCAACTTAACCTGACCAATCCACCTAACCTGCACATCTTTGGACTGTGGGGGGAAACCAGAGCACCCGGAGGAAACCCACGCAGACACGGGGAGAACGTGCAAACTCAACACAGACAGTTGCCCGAGGCTGGAATTGAACCCGGGTCCCTGATACTGAGGCAGCAGTGCTTATCACTGAGCCACCCCTTTCGAGGAACTATGCACCTGAACCCATAGGCCCCTGAGATTCAACTCCGACTGACAGCAGGGTGGTTTGCTTCTGAAATGTGTGACAATACTTTTCATCTTTTCGCAAAGTAAACGTAGGATTGTTAAAATAATTGCTGTGCGCCTCCATCTTCAACAGATCATTTGAGTGTATCTGCAGCTAGATGTTTAGTGGTCACCTGGCCTTGATCTAAGTTTGAATTACATCTGTCTTTGTAATATAGTTGAGACCACTGTCTGTCCAATTGGAAGCCTCAGTGCAAAAAACAAAACAGCCGACAGATTAAGATCGGAAACAGTGGTTGACTTTAATCAGTTTGGGATTAGAAAGCAAGCAAACTTGGTAGGATTTTCCCACAGGGCAAGGGTTACAATCACATACAGAACGATGCAATGCTGATCAAATTCTTCCACTGGGATTAGAAGTTTTCTGTTTTGACCGATTGTGTTTAGAAGCTGAGACTTAAAAGGCCATTACAATCAGGTCAGATGCACAGAAAGATCCTAATTCATTCATAGGGACTGACCTTCTCCCAAAGTTTGTATGCAAATTTGAAGCAAAATAATTTTAAATTGCCCCTGGTGACCAGCGATGTGCATGCTAGTTGGGTTAGCCATGGTAAATGTGGGATTGCTGGGTTAGGTAGGGGTGTTTGTCTGGGTGGGATACTCTTTGGAGGGTTGATGTGGAGTCGATGGGCTGAATGGCCTCTTTCTACACTCTAAAGGTTCTATGATGAGTTTGGCACACAATGGCAGCATGTACTCTGTCTGTCCTCTATGAATAGAAGTCCTTGCATTTGCACTACCCCTCGATCATGAGGATTGCAGTTTTATCTTTCTCATCTCCAACACCTTCACGTTCTGTCCTGGACCAAGCAGTGTAGTTTCGGAATGCCAGTGCTCATCTGGAGACACAGCAGCATTCTAATTATGACATGGGCGTGAGAGATGCTGGTATTAGGATGAAGATCCACTGAGTAGCAAGTTGTTGTGGGAATGACTGGTGGTAAGACAGGGATAGAAGATTTGAGGGACAACATAGGGATGCAGAATTAATGAGGTAAATTTGGTCAGACACGTTGAGAAGTATAGCTCAGTCTTGTGGCGAGAACCCATCCCAAAAAAAAAATGGGTGCACTTTGCACTTAGCCGAAGAAAAACAAAAGATTCAGCCCAAGGAGTCTGCAAGGGCATACAGTTGTAACCAGCAAGTGGGGAAAAATTTGTTTGATGGAAAATAGTGTGGAGGAAAATGTGAACTTGCCCACTTTCTCAGTAAGAATGGAAAAGAAGTAAATCATTTAAATAAAGACAGAGTGCAGAACAGCGGTACAGAGAGACCAGATTGGCCTGGTACATAAATCACAAAGCATTAGTATGCGAGTACAGCAAGAAATTAGGAAGGCAGAATGTTGCTTCTTATTGCAAAGGGAATGGAATTTAAAAGTAGGAATGCCGTGCTTCACTTGAAAAGGATGTTGGTGAGACCACATTTACAGGGCTAAATGCAGTTTTGGTCGCCTTATTTAAGAAAAGGGATAATTGCATTGGAAGCAGTTGAGGCAAAGTTTAATCAAATGAATTGTGTGATGAGAGTGTTAACTTATTCAGAAAGTTTGGACAGGTTCGACCTATATCCATTGGAGTTTAACAGTGAGAGGTGACCTTCTTAATACATATAAGACCTTGACAGGAGTTGACAGAGTGGATGCTGGAAGGATGTTTTCCTGAAATAAACTAAGCCGTGAAGCTCATCGATCCCTTGCTGATTGATAATGGTCTGATAATCAATGGTGGAAAATACCGCTGACTTCAAATCTTTAGTCAAGGAGTTTGGATATTTTAGTCCAAAGAAAAATCTTATGATAGAACAGGTAAGATTTAACTGAAGATTCCAGTGACAATGGGAACTGACTGAATATTTTTTACCCATTTTATTTCAAATCATTGGGATGTTATGAATGTAGAGTGCTCAAGGACGCACTTTGAAGAGATTGGGTTATTAAAGGCTTCTAGAATGAAACATTGTCTAATTTTCTTCAGTTAAAAGAAGAGTTTGTGGTACAGCATAAGATTCAAAATGTCACATACTGAAATTAAGGCCCAGAACCAGCTGATCGTCAGAGGCAACACCAAAGATTTTCTGATGCCGTCAGATGGTTGGGACACAAGCTGCATCTTCACCTGAAGTCTGCTAAAGTGGTGGAAGAGCCTCTGTGTGTCTCTGCAGTCTAACAGTGCCCTCACTTTTTCTATTTGCAGTTGAGGTACCTTTCCAGGAGTAAACAAACATCTTCGACTTGTCTGCCTCCTCTCCACCTATCCTCTCCTCTCTATCCATCCTCTATCCGCCTCCCCCTCTCTCCCTATTTATTTCAGAACCCTCTTCCCCTCCCCCATTTCTGATGAAGGGTCTAGGCCCGAAACATCAAGCTTTCCTGCTCCTATGATGCTGCTTGACCTGCTGTGTTCATCCAGCCCCACACTGTGTTATCTCAGCTTGGCATCTTTGTGCAGTGTAATCTGATACTATTGTTTGGCTTTTCTAAGCCTCTGAAAAGCCTCAGGAATTCCTGGCAAAATTCTTTGCCATTTTCCTCAGATCTAGTGTCCCAGAGAGACCTAACTGGATGCCTGCATACATTTCTGATCAACAACAATGCGTTTTGGATGCATGAAATGTAGAGCGATGTGGCCGAATAAGAACTGTAAAGTTGAACGCTTTTTCTTTACTGCTTCATTTTTCTGTCTCTATATTCTGTTTTGGTTCATTTTTCTGTGTTTAAAGATGGCTGTGGAGAGTGGTGACACTTGTACAAAACATCTCACTGTGTTTTTGTAACAAAATATGCATGACAATGAATAACTCAAATCGAGTGCGGTGGTGAAAAGACATCATATCTGAGGAGCTGTGTCCTTTGGACTTTGCAGTTCAGTGCTTTCAGGCTGAACACCAACTGATTTTAACCACAAGTTGTCAGCCAATATTGAAATCACTGCTCCTGTATCCAATTTGAATTCTGTACTTACCCCTTTCCTTCGAAGCGAATAGTCCAGAACCTCTGCTACCCTCTTTGGCTTTACCTAAAATCTTTGGCTTATTTTGCTGGGCTTCATCTTTTGATCTCTTCAATCTTCCCTTTTTCAGTGTATTTTCACTTTTTGTCAGGATATTTGTTTTCCCTTTAATAGGACGGTTTTGTTTTTGAAGGCAATGCGTTATTTGCAAGTCTGAAGTATTGTCTGAAGTGCCCTACTCCTCCACATTGATCGCACTTTCGATAGAATGTGAAGCCGCTGTGTTATATCATCACTGACAGAACCACTGCCGAGTTATTCAGGATTGGTAACCTAATGGAGAACCAATATTGTGTGGGAAATCTCACCCAACAGAACAATTTATCTCATTAAACCAGTCAGTGGCAGTTTGACCAAATGAATTCGAAGCAGACTTTTTGCCAAATTAGACGTGAACAGTGAATTTTTGGCAGTACCCTGGACTGAGTTAAAAGTAATGGCTCTAACCATCATGCCATTTGTATGATTCTACTGAATTGTCTATCGTTGTGAATTTGCTGAGTGCCAGAGGTTTCCCAGATTGCCACGTCACAGATCCTTGAAGGCAAGCAAGTTGTTATTTGACACTAAGACAAAATACTCATATACAGTCCGACTTAATACGTTCAGAGTCAGAAGTCTCAAAAGCGTTAGAAAGCTAAAGCATCACACTCGGACAATCGTCAGTTCTCAAAAGTAAAAGCCATGTTTTTGGGGGATACAGTACAGGAGCAAGGAATAGCAGCAGATTAAGAAAGACAAAAGCCATAATGTGTTTCCACAATGGGAATGCAACAACAACGTTCGATGCTGCTTTGGAATGGTCAACTAAGTGGGGAATTTAATTCATAACTGAGCTACTCTTAGACAACCAATCAGAGTGATCTTTAAAAAAAAAAAGGCCAACAATGGTTTTGGAGTCAGGAGCAGACTCCAGCTTTTAGGAAGATGAGGAGCAGCTACTATTGTCTGACTCATTAGCTCACTACACCCCAGGATTAACAACAGTGTAATATAGCCACAGGTGTATTTTCATTCCAGCTATGGAAGCAGGAAACCAATATGCTTTGCATCAGGAGCATTGACAGAAATGGAGGAGAGAGATGCTGCAATTGTTAAAGGAACATTATCTGTTGCATAAGATTGTGAAAATGTCTCCAACTAATTGAAGGATTGAATGTAGGTATGAACAGATAACAAATCATTAGTTACGTTGCTGAGATCAAAAAATATTGTGAAAATGCTATTGAAAATAGAGAGGCTCAAGTTCAGATTAAGGAGATGTGACTGCTTGGCAGCATACCTCCCAGGCGCAGGGTACAGCTGATATACTATGTTGAACAATGGTGCATCAGGCTGAGAAAAAAGACTTAATTGTATTGAAGAGGTGGTATCCTTTTTAGCTGGAATACTGAGTAGGTTAACTGGCCATAGAAGTGAAGCTGCAGGAAATTTGTTGTTTGGAAAGTACGTTGAGATGTACACAAGGATCAGCTCTCTAATATTGTACAGTGTACAGTGTTTCTCCTTTATTCCTTTTCAGGTCTCAATCCCATTTCTTTCTGATCTGCAAAACATCGTCATTCCCAGTATCAGTGATCTGTGTTCAATATATTGTATAACAGTCTTCCAGTCAACAGAGCACGCTCTAAGAGTGCACATGTAGACAGCCAACTCCCCCGAAAACTAAAGGAGTTTTGAATCCATGAAGGGACAACCATCGGTTGAGAGTCTTTGAGAGAAGCGCAATCAAGACTTAACTGCAACGTGTCAAGGTATGGTCACCGCAGAGTTATCTCAAAGCACCTAAGGAGTTTACTTTCCTCAAATCCAGGTATTCTTTAACATCAAAACTAGTTCTTCAACTAGCTTTATGACAACCTCTTAAAACCTTCATGATCTGGCCATCAGGCCCAGCATATTTATTGATTTTTAAAGTCCTAATCATTTCCTTTAAAATAAATGATAGTTTTCAGTTCTTGATTTCTACCAAGCATTTTCACAAGTTGTTTGTGGCCACCTTTTTTGAACTTGTTTTCTCCAGTCAGCATAATTTGAAGTATAGTTCCATCCTATTGCATCTCCTAAGATTGGGCATGCTATATGCTCATAGTTGGCATCGACCCTTCGCTTCAGAACAGCGACTCACTGTGAAGCAGCCGTTGGCTTAAACCAGGGCTGGGGAACCTATTCACATTGGAAGGCCACATTTTATTTATCCAAGATCCTGACAGGCCGCATGCTGAGAATTTAACATATGCAACAAAATGTCATATTCTTGTTGAGTCAATGGCGCAGTGGTACTATCGCTGGACTGTTAATCCAGAGACCCAGATAATGTTCTGGGGACCCAGATTCGAAACTCACCACGGCAGATGGTGGAATTTGAATTCGATAAAAATATCTGGAATTAAGAATCTAACGATGACCATGAATCTATTGTCAATTGTCAAACAAAACCCACCTGGTTCACTAATGTGCTTTAGAGAAGGAAACTGACATCCTTCCCTGGTCTGGTCTACATGTGACTCCAGACCCACAGCGATGTGGTTGACTCTGAAATGCCCTCTGGGCAATTAGGGATGGACAATAAATGCTGCCTGGTCAGCAAAGTCCTCATCCCGTTAATGAATTGAAAAAAAGTTAAAGCCCGCTATTACATACGGACTTTAAACAAAATAAAAATTCAGCAAAGACACATTTATTTGTTTGGCAAAGTTGACAATAGAACGAATAATAAGTGAAAAACTTAGACAACAAACCATTGAATGACTTTTTGTGACTGCTTATTGTGAGATAGGAATCCGATATTTTGTTCCAACATCGTTGACCGTAGCTTTAATTGGTTCTCCAGGTGAATATCCATCATGTAAGATTTCAAGCGCTTTTTAATTTGTCACATATGAAAATGTTGACTCTCAACAGTAGGTTGTGCCAAAACAAGACAGCGATCGAGCACTTTAACAGAGATGTGGGTATTCAAAGGCATTTTTGCATTTTTCAATGGGATTGTTCTTAGCGTCAAATAGAAACTTCAGAATATTATCTTCTGAGAGCTCAATCAATTTAATCTGTAAGTCATCAGGTGCTTTGGAGACATCAACCAGGTGTGGTTGAAAAGCTAGTTTCAGTGTCAGATCATGTTTCTCAAAATCTGCAAACCTGTCACTGTATTCTTCAATCAGGGAGTCGAGAACAGCTGTGTATTCTTTCATGTCACATTTCTTTAATGATTTGCTTGTATCCTGTTCATTAATTACTCTTTGCCAGATCAGGAAAGTGTTCAGCTGAACGTTTCAATCAGGTGAGGAGAGTTTTGTAAGAGGTCAGCTTTCTCCAAAATGCCTGGATTTTTAGCCCCGTATCTTATATAGATTTAGCTTTACCTTGCAAAAAGAAATTCAGATTACTTTGCTTTAACATTATATCACACAAAAATGCAGCATTTCTTCAGAAATCCTCTTTTGACAATTCACATTCAGTTCTTCAAGAAATCTTGTGGTTTGTTTTTGCAAAGTACTTGGCCTTGTGACAACCAGCACACTTTAGAATGACATGGCAGATCCACACACTGAATGTTTCATCATCAAGCTGAAGCATGTTGCGAAACTGGCGATGCCGTGATGCATTTGCTAAAATGTTGTTTATAATACCTATAACTTTTTATTTAATGTGTCACTTAAAACAGTAGATTTTGCATCAACAGAATTTCTGTGCTAAGACAATGAAAGGAAATCAAAATATCTGGATCTGGCAATTCTTTTTGTAGTAACGTAACAAATTCTTCACGTTTTTGATGTCAAAGAAGGTGCACCGTCTGTGCGTATACTTACGAAATTACATAAATTCAGTTTCGCTTCACAGCATTTTTCTTTGAAGATAGTGAAGATGTCAATTCCATGTGTCCTCGCCGTAAGGTTACCCAAAGCCAGTAACTCCTCATGGCAATGAAAATCCGCAGTTGTAACACAAATAAAAGATAACACCTGTGCTGAGTCGGTAATTTCAGTGGATTCATCCAAGGCAATTGAATAACAAATGTCTTCGCTTTGACATATTGCATGAAGTTGTTCTGTTCCATCGAGGGCTCATTCATGTTGCCGATCAGTTATGGTCCTTCTTGAAAGGGCTAGTAGTTTGTATGTATTAACCTTATCTTTATATCCTAAAACTTCAACAATGCATTCTTTTATGATTTCCATTTGCGCTAAATGGCTTACCCTCTTCTTCCAAGTATATATAGTACTTTATAATTGCTACAGTGATGTCAGTTCCTTGCCCTGACATCATTCTATCTACTTGCTGCAGCCACTTTTGACCTTTTCATTTTTTCAAGTGCAGGCATTCGGGGTTCTCCTTCCAGTGTCGCATATTTTGTGGTCTTTATGAGTCGTATAATGCTGATATGCATTGGATTTCTTCACTGTTGCAATTATGGCATGACAGAGCAAACACATCATTTTATCTTTCACAGCAACTACGGAATACTGCAAATCCCTTTCTTCACTGAACGCTCTGTTCTCTTCCTTTTAATGTTCTTTTCTTCGCTTTTGACACGACTGGGTTACCACAAAAAATTTTTTTAAATGGTACACAGATTTAAAAAGGTGGATTTAGTTATTTGTGGACAAATAGGCTGAAGGCTGCAACTGGTACCCCAAAAGGCCAAAGGATCCCCACCCCTGGCCTAAACCAATCTGCTTTTACTTCATTCTTGACAGTCAGAATGGTTTTGCTGCATTGTATCGATTCTTAGGACAGGGTTTCAGAGATGTGTCGTAACATCTCTTAAACAGGTTAACGAAAAAATATGTAAAAGACCACAGCCATCGCTAATACATCCAGAAGCAAAATAATATTTTCATGACGGGAAAGGACCAAAATTGATGGGAAGTTTAAACATCTGGTGGAAATGAGGAATTGAAAGATATCATTCGTGTAAGCAAAATGATTACATTCAAGAACAATCTCCGTGGATTGGAAGTTAACAATTAACTATGGAAGGAAAAATAGAGGGTAAATGAAGACTAGTTAGCCTGGCATCCATTAGGAAAAAGATGGAATTTCTTATTAGATGTAGTCACAACAGGGTACTTAAAAAACCATAACATGATTAGACAGAGTCAACATGACTTTATTAAAAAAGATTACATTTGATAAACCGGTTTGTTTTAGAGTGTTTGTGTGCATGGGTTGAGGGGAGGGGTGACCTAGTGGTTATGGTATATATTTGAATTTTCATAAACCATTTGATGAGGTGATCAGCAAGTGATAATTTGAAATATTTTCTCATGGGGATTGGGACGACTATGTTTGTTGTTTGAGGACTGGGGAATGGACAAATGAAAAACAAAACCAGATTTGGCACATTTCAGGCTGAGAGACGATAATGGACAAAGTAACGTAAGGCTTGGTTCTCGGCTATTTACACTCCCATATCATAACTTTCATCACAATCACTGCCTAATCTATCAAGGTTTTCTGATGACACCTCAGAACTAGGAGCAGCAGTAGGCAGTTTAACCCCTTGAGTCTGCCCCTCTATTTAATACAGCCTTGGCTGATCTCTCTTTCATCCTCAACTCCAATCCAGATTCAAACGTAGATCGGAAAGTTAACAGTGAGGCACGCACAAAGAAGGTACAAAAGGATATTGATGGTGAAGTGAGTTAGCCAGAACGTGTCACTAGGACTATAAGGTGGGAGACATTTGAAGTTATTCACATTTAGCACAAAAATGGAAATACAGATTATTTATATGGTGAAAGATTTGGAAATGTTGGAAGATCTCGGCGTCCTTGTGCACAAACTGCAGAAAGTTAACACGCAGGTTTAGAATGCAATGAGGAAATCAAGTGGCGTGTTTGTCTTTATTACAAAGGAATTGGTATATAAGGCTGAGAAAGCATTGCTATAATATATGGGGCCTTGGTAAGACCTGTGTACAGTTTTGGTCTCCTTACCCAGGGTAGGATGACACCAATCTTCAAATGGAAGTTCACCAGATTCATCCTGGCATGAAGGATCTGATGAGGAGAGATCGAAAAGATTAGATTTGCCTGGAGTTGAGAAGAGTCGGTGATCGAAACACGTAACATTCTTAAATGGTTCGCCAGGGAGGGTGTTTTGCCCCAACTGAGGAGTACGGAGTAAGGGGGCACAATCTGAGAAGAATTTCATCATTTTTGAATAAGCTGAAGAGAAACCTCTTCCCTTGAGGCATTGACTTGATTTGATGTATTATTATCATGTGTACCCAGGTACAGTGAAATTTTTGTTTTGCGTACAGTACAGGCAAATCATACTATACAACGTGCGTTTGGGTATTGGAACAGAACAAAGACGACAATGTTATGGCTGCAGAGATCCAGATCAATGTGAAATTTTAAAATTTGAGCGGTCCATTCAGAAGTGTCAGAACAGTGGGGAAGAAGCCGTTCTTGAATTTATTCAGACATGCGTACAAACTTTTATACCTTCTGCTCAATGGAAGAGGGTGGAAAAGAATATAACCAGGATGGGAGGAGTCTTTGCTTATGTTGGTTGCTTTCCAAAGGCAGCCAGTCAATGGATGGATGGTTGGTTTTCGTGATGGACTGGGCTGTGTTCACAGCTCTGTAGTTTCTTGTATCTTGGGAAGAGCAGTTGCCATACCACGCTGTGATGCATTCAGGTAGGATGCTATAAATGGTGCATCAATAAAAATTGCTAAGAGCCCTTGTGGATGTGCCAAATTTCCTTAGCCTCCTGAGGAAGTAGAGGTGTTGTTGTGGTTCCTTGACCACTACATTGACACAGGTGGACCGGGACAGACTGCTGCTGATCATCGCTCCCAGGAAATTGAAGCACTCAACCATCTCCATCTCCACCTCCGCACCATTGATGCAGACAGGGATTTGCCGTTCACTCCACTTCCTGAAGTCAATGTGAATATCCCACTCCAGAGGGTTGACATTGAATCTGCTTAGGACACAAATCGACAGATTTTAGGATCGTTTGGGAATATGGAGTTAAGATTGGAGATCACTTCAGAGGGTACTGCATGACAAAAGAAGCTCAAAGGATGAATAGCTTATTCCTGATTCTGTTTGTTTGTTCCTTTAACAGGAGGATGTTTGAGTTAGTGTAGGGATATATGAAAAAGTTGGTAGCCTCCCTCTGTTGTAGTCCCAATGCCCGTGCTTTTGGCATGGAACATGGGTGAGAAAGTCATGAGGTTGCATTGAGCCTTGCTCCACCCTTGCTATTGGGCAGTCTCCCTGTCCCCACACTCTGAGCACATTGCCTCTTGTCTTCTCTTCTTTGAAAGCCGTTTGACTCATTAACCCCAGCAAAAGCTGTGGCAGATTCATGCGCAAAAAAATCAGAGTTTGAATCTGCCAGAGAAATTGGCTTATTTCACCGGTTACATAAAATATTGCGCAGAAGTGCGGAGCTACAGTGCTCTCAGCTGGGAAAACATAAACTGCTGGTAAATAATTAAAGCCTCCAGAATCACCCTGGAAGTCCTTCTCTCGCTGTGAAGTGGACTGCTGGGTCAGAACTGGTTGTCAGAACAGGTCCATCCAGTTCAGTGAGAGTAAGTAGTTGAAGGAGGCCAAATACTTTTCAGAACCAGTGGCACTTTCTTTTTGATCTATTTAATTGACATGGAAAATGGTTTCTGCAAAGTGTGCGGGTTAAATTTGCAAGATTTGACATAAGAGCTGTGCCTGTCTTTCTAATTAGGCACTTGCTTGAGCGCTGAAAATCCTATAATTGGTTCCACCGAGAACAGCAGTTTGGTGTGATATTACAAGAAAAGACAAAGAGTCCCTACCTTTCACGTCACGACCACAATAATGCGTGTGTGTGTGTGTTATATATTCTTTCACCTAATAATCTAAAACTTTTTGCAGTTGCGTAAATTAATCCTGTTGAGTATTCTCAAGAAAAATCTCCTAATGCGGCTTTAAGGAGATCAGAGTAGGAACTCGAACCTGCTGAACAATGATGGTGCGGCAACATTCTACGGTAGACCAGTGACATCTGACCTTGAACCCTCAAGAGGTTTTTTAATACAGATCAGTTCTGTTTGGACTCCTGCCTGTTCTGCTGGTTAATTGGCTTTCTCTTCAGATTGGTCGTGGACTATTGGACTGGCCAGAAGCTAAATTAGGTTTTAATTTGGATCAAAAACGCAGACACCAAATCTAATTAGATGGCAATGTATTAAAAACAATTACATATTGTCTGGAGGGAAGAGGTGTACAATTGAAGGAGTCTCTTGGATAAGGCTGGGAATCTTGCATTTTTACAAACTATGATCACCGTTACACCTTGCATATTTTAAAACTTTCTCAACTAATTTTCTGCTCCACTATGTTGCCCTGTAATGGCTTGTGCCTGACTTGAGCAATAGATCTTTCTGAGCCGCTGTGTCATGGTGTTCATCGAAACCCTGGAATATTTCTAAATAGACTTGTTGTACAATGTTGTTTATCAGCATTTTAAACAAAAGCTTGGAAGTTACAAAAAGGGTCGTGATTGGGATGGTGTAATACTGGGAGTGAGTTCTGGATGTATAAACTACAATGTTGCATCCTAGGTAATTTACCTTGCTTGCATTTGTCGAGATGTGACTTGGCATGTAACTAAATTCTATGTTTTATCATTTTTCTCTGTTTTGGAATCTATGCAGAATTTGTGTCTTTTTTTATGAAATAAGGAGGGATTTATTGTCAGATCCTTGTCACTAATTATCAGAATTGCAGTGAAAGATAGTGACTGTGTGTGTGTGTGTGTGTGTGAGAGAGAGAGAGAGAGAGAGCGAGAGACACAGACAGACAGAGAAATTTTAATGCCAACACTGACTTAAGTTCCCCATGTAACACAGCACAGATGTGAAGCTGCATTGATTGGAGGTAAAACAAGCATGGCCATATCAACTTGATTGAGGGGCCCTCTTGTGGCACAGTAGTAGTGTTCTTGTCCCTGGACCAGGAGGCCCAGGCTCCAGTCACACCTGCTCCAGAGTAACAGCATCTCTGAACAGTTTGATTAGGAAAAATAGGTTAAACAAAAAGATAAACATGATTGTTAATAGCCTGCAGTGCTAAACAGATCATACCCAGTGATGAAGTCTCTTCCATTACAGCAAGTCACAGTGAACTTAAGACATGATTTCCTGAAGAAAACCTATTAAAGTTAGTTTCAGTTGCTTGTCCAGAAAAGTTAATCTTCAGTAAGACTTGACTGTGTATGTTTTTCTCAAATGTGAGTATAGTTGTATTTTTCCCAGATGCTACCAATGTACTTGGTAATTGCATCTTCTGCTAGTTTACAGACACACAAAAGTTATTTCGAATCAAAATTAATCTAGCACAACACTGATTTTGTGTCTTGCCCCGTGTGTTCCCTGTAAAAGTAACACTTAGATTTGTATTTTAATCATTTATCGAATTAAACAGAATCTACAGCACAGAAACAGATTATTACACCAGACATTGTTTATTCTTCACATAAGCACCTCCTACCCAACTTCAAATAGTTCAGCAAAATCTTCTGCTCTTTTCTCTGTTTGGCATTATCCAACTTTCTCAATAGATGATTCTGTGCTATTTGTCTCAACTACTCTATGGTGTGACAACACTATGGCGTAAAGAGGTTATTTGTCCTTTTGAAAATTTTTTTAAAAGAAAGGTCTTAAGACAGAGAAGATGTCTATTGAAAACTTGCAAAGTAAACAGCTTATGAGGCCTTGAGGTTTTTTAATAAAAGTTGGAACAATAGAAGCAGCCTGAATGGGTGTGGTCAAGCTCCCACAAAACTAGGATTTTTAGTTTCTTTGCTCTTAAGTTGCAGTTGCTACTGGGGTCTTGAAGAAGTGGGAGCTATTTTTTCCCTCTCAGTTCGAGCCAAAAGCTGGGGGTTCTCTTCCTAATGCTGGAGTTGCGTGTGAGACAATCTGATTTGTGAATTTGCCTTTTGCAAAGGGTGTGTTTATGGAATGCTTCAATCGTGAAACCGTTACTGTTCAATAGCTAGTTAATCTATTAGCCTGTTTAAATTTTCCAATACAGTTACAACTAAGCCAATTCTTTTCTTTAGTTAAAATACAACAAAATTAAAAATAAGTGTGCATTAAAAAGTTGTGTTTTGCTTAACGTCAAGTGGTTTGACCAATCGAATTAGAAGTATAAGATGCTGCATTCCAGATACATTTAAAATAAGAAAACATGAGGGCCTGGACTGTCTTAATTTATTTTGAGGGGGTCTGGCCTTGTCCATAGCATTGGCAACAAGGTCTTGCTTTCATGGTACAGCAGTTTCTCCTGCTTTTCCTTAGATTTATTTGCCTTATGTTTCTGACCTCTAGTCTTGAACTCTCCTACAAATGTAAATTTCTGTTTGTTGGCACTGATCTCGAATGTTGTTGAAAAGCGAGATGTGACGTTAAAGCTTTTAATGCTGTACCATCAGAGCAAAAGCAAGAACACCAAATTTTAAATGAAAACAACAATTTATTTCACTGAAGAAAACGACGGTGATTGGCTGACAAGTCAGCTCTGGTCAGCCATTTGAAGAAAGTAACAGGGAATTGTAGGCTTCTGATGTTTCCACAAAATTCAAAAAGGTGAAGGGTTTGGACATATTCCTTTTCTTTTCAGACAAACCAATCCCTGTACGTATAAATAAGCCACCCTGCGAGCTTCACTGACTATGGTAAATTGGTTCATACAGTAACTATTGGCACACTCGGGATTCTTTCGCAAATGCTACCTAATCATGAAAATACATCAAGCAATAGACATTTTGTTTTGAATTTTGCACCCCTGATTGAGTATACTATTTACTTTGTATGCATCCAGAGGAACATACTGTTCGAGTTGATCAACCAGTCACTGGCTATACACTCTATCTAATTGCCATTCCATCAGCTCTGAAGTTTATACCTGTCTTTACTCACTTGTGAGGTGGGCAGCCCATCTTTTTGGACTGACAGCAACATCCTGTTAGTTGACTGTGCCATTTGCATCATCACCATGTATTAACAGTATGAAACAGTTTGTTTAACTTGCTGCTCAAAATTTATCCAGATGCTTTGCCTTCCCACAGTAATTTTTGCTAGCCTTGCACTTTTCTGGTATAAACATGGTGGCTTTAGGACCATGTGTAAGTTTCCTTGATGCAAAAAATCCAACTGGGAGCTGCTGTGCTGAGGATAATCTTAATGTGCTCTAGTTCTGCATCAGGTTTACAAGGTGAGTAAATAGCCCAGTTGTTTTTGAATTTCCAGAATCCTGGTCCAAAAGTCAGCCAATATTGGAAATGGCAATCTCTCTTAGCTGTTTTTTATCCTCTTTTCTTTAAATCTGCCATCCTGTTCCCTCTCGAGCTAACTGTTGACCTCTCCTTCCTTGCAAGCTACAGTCACATCTCCAATATCCCTTCCTCCCATGTTGCTGCCTCTGAAATCCATTCCCATCTTTTCTGAACTCCCATGTCTGAAATACATCCAGTCTCCTGTTTCTTTCCCTGCCACAGTACTGAAGCAACTTTTAACAAAGTCACAAATGATAACCTAAGTGACTGTACCAAAGGGAAACTCTGTGTTCTCATCCATCTGACCCTGTTTTCAAACTTTGATGTGATGGACCACACCATCCTCACCCAGTGCCTCTTCACTGCTGTCTCGCCATGAAACTGCTTTCACGTGTTCCCATTCTATTTCACCTAATCCTTAACAGAGAATCACTTGAAATGGTTTCTCTTGCTGTTCCTTCTGCTGCCCCCATGGAACTATTTTTGATTTGTCTTCCATTTCCCATCTACATCCTGCCTCTTGTCAATATCATCTGAAAAGAAGACATTAGTTTTTGACTAGAACTCATGGAAACAAGTCATTTGGCCCATTAAGTCCGCACCAACTCTCTGAAAAGCACCCAGCCTCACCCCCACCCTATCCCTGTAACCTTGCATTTCCCATGGCTAATCCACCTACAGAGCTGGCACATCCCTGAACACTACGGGCAGTTTAGCATGGCCAGTTCTCCAACCTGCACATCTTTGGACTGTGGGAGGAAACTGGAGCACCCGGAGGGAATGCACAACGACACGGGGTGAATGTGCAAACTCCGCACAGACAGTCACCCTAGGGTGGAATCAAACCTGGCTCCCTGGCACTGTGAGGCAACAGTGCTAACCACTGAGCCACCGTGCCTGTATGCTGAATACATCCAGTTCTATTTCTCCCCCAAAGTTGCTAAATTATCAGACTGCTAATCTGACTGTGGTAGTGGACGAACAGGAATGTCCTCCAATTAAATTTTCATAGACATCATAGAATCCCGACAGTTATATTTGGCCCATCCAGTCCACACCAACCCTCCGAAAAGCACCCCACCCAGACCCACCCCCCACCTTATTCCATTAATGCCACATTTTCCGTGGCTAATCCACCTCGTCTGCACATCCCTGGATGTGACAGGCCATTTAGCATGGCCAATCCACCTGACCTGCGCATCTTTGGATTGGGAAGTCTGAATTATTGGCAAAACTGAAGCCAGTGTTGTTGGCTCCTGTTCCATTTTCCTAGCTCCTAATTCCATCTCTCCAGACCTGACAAGCCAAAACGATCACATCAGTGAACCCTTTGACAGGGACAATTGAGGTGCTTTTCCCAGTCTTTCCCTCTGCTCATAACACACTTCATTTGTTTTCTGAATGTATGTGTAGATGAGTTTTTATAATTGAGTTAAATGACTGTACGAATGGTGTTTTCCATACTATGTTCAGACCAGAATCTCAGGATCTAACACATCAGTAGTTTTCAGTCTCTTGTGACTTTAACTTTTAGACTGGAACAGCAGCTCGGTTTTCCGTAGCTATTTCACAGCTGTGTAAATGTACTCCACTTTCAGTAACCTCTTCAGAGTTACTTAGAACTAACTCTTCACTCGAAGGCAAACTAGCTCACGTTTGATTGATTTTTATTGTCATTTGTACTGAAATACAGTGAAAAGCTTTGTTTACGAACGGTATAGGCATCTCACAGCAAACAAAGGATGTACAGACCAAAAAGACTTTGAGGCATACAGGTTACATTATACGAGGCTGGACTCCTCCATTCATCAGTTTGATAACAGCCGGAAAGAAGGTGTTCCTGAACCTGCTCGTGCATGTGTACGTGCTTCTGTATTTTCTGCCTGATGGAAGAGGTTGTAGGAGATCATTACTGGGGTGCAAAGGGTCTCTGATGATACTGGCCGCCTTTCTGTGGCAGCGAGCCGTGTAAATAGAGTCCACGGATGGAAGGTTGGCTTCTGTGATGGTCTGGGCTGTGCACACAACCTTCTGTAGTTTCTTACGGTCCTGGGGAGAGCAGTTGCCACACCAGGCCATTATGCACCCAGACAGTGTGCTTTCAATGGTGCATCTGTAGAAGGTGGTGAGTGACCTTATGGACGTGCCAAATTTCCTGAGCTGCCTGAGGAGGACAGGCGTTGTTGTTACTTCTTGACTGTCACATCTACATGGGAAGCCCAAGGCAGGCCATCGGTTACTGTCACTCCGAGGAACATGATGCTGTTCCCTCTCTCAACCTCAGTTCCATTGATGGAGATGAGGGCACGTTCGTCTCCTTTCTTTCTGAAGGCGATGATCAGTTCTTTAATTTTGTTGAGAGACAGATTGTTTTCATCGCACCACGTCACCAAGCCCTCTCCCTCCCTTCTGTATTTTGACTTGCTGGATGTCCGTTGTCAGCGAACTTGTAGATGGCATTCATTCTGAATTTGGCAACACCATTGTGGGTGTACAGGGAGTACAGTAGGGGGCTGAGGACGCATCCTTGGGGGGCCCAGTGTTGAGTGTTATTGTGGAGGAGGTGCAGTTACCTATCCTCACGGATTGCAGCCTGTGGGTCAGAAAGCTGAGGATCCAGTTGCAGAGGGCGGAGCTGTGTCCAAGGACATGCAGTTTTGAGACCGGTCTGGAGGGGATATTGGTGTTGAAGGTGGAGCTGTAGTCAATGAGCAGGAGTCTGATGTTGGTGTCTTCATTGTCCAGATGTTCCAGGGATGAGTGCAGGGCTAGGGATATGGCATCCTCCTGTGGATCTGTTGTGTCAGTAGGTAAACCATAGGGGATCGAGGCAGGTTGGAAGACTGGAGTTGATGTGGGCCATGACCAGCCTCTCGAAGTACTTCATGATTGTTGAAGTCAGAGCCACTGGGCGGTAGTCATTAAGGCACACTTCTTGTGTTTTCCTGGGTACGGGGAGGATAGTGGTCTTCTTGAAGCAGGTGAGGACTTTGGTTTGTCGGAGGGAGAGGTTGAAGATGTCAGTAAATGCCTCTGCCAGTAGGTCCACACAGGATCTGAGTGCTCGGCCAGGGACACCACCTGAGCCTGTTGCTTTCTTTGGGTTGACTCCCAGAAAGACTGATCTGACTTCTAAAGCAGTGACAGAGGGACTTCTGAAGCTCCTTCTCAGGAGCACTGGTCTATGTAGCCATCCTCATCCAAGGCTGAACTGGACTGCTCCACTCAGTAAAACTGAAAACTAAAATTCTCTATCTCTAAGCTATGGTGTTTTCATTAAGCTGAAAAACAAATTCCAGATGTCTTTGATATCCCTTGAAATCCTGCTATTTACATTTGTGGGTCACAAAACAATCCAAGATAAAACAAAATCCATGAATAGTATACAGAAAACCCATTCAGCTAAAAGCGAAACCTCAAAAATTGTTTAAAAAGAAATCAACATGGCTGCTGAATTAATCATTTAACCTCAGACGCACCTAAAATCCAGAAGTTACATCCCCAAAAAACGGAAACCCAAACTTTATACACTGACGTTATTTCAAAACGGGAGAAAAGCACTTAATTAACCTCAGATAACAAGGTGTGGGGCTGGATGAACACAGCAGGCCAAGCAGCAGCATAGGAGCAGGAAAGCTTGAGACGTTTCGGGCCTAGACCCTTCATCAGAAATGGGGGAGGGGAAAAGGGTTCTGAAATAAATAGGGAGAGAGGGGGAGGCGGATAGAGGATGGATAGAGGAGAGGATAGGTGGAGAGGAGGCAGACAGGTCGAAGAGGCGGGTTGGAGCCAGTAAAGGCGAGTGTAGGTGGGGGGGTAGGGAGGAGGTAGGTCAGTCCAGGGAGGATGGACAGGTCAAGGGGGCGGGATGATGTTAGTAGATAGGAGATGGGGGTGGGGCTTGAGGTGGGATGAGGGGATAGGTGAGAGGAAGGACAGGT
This sequence comes from Ginglymostoma cirratum, assembly GCA_024137785.1. Classification (NCBI taxonomy): domain Eukaryota; kingdom Metazoa; phylum Chordata; class Chondrichthyes; order Orectolobiformes; family Ginglymostomatidae; genus Ginglymostoma; species Ginglymostoma cirratum. The sequence continues at coordinate 51,873,814 of JAHRHZ010000020.1, read as the reverse complement.
TAGGGAGGCGGAGATGAGCTGGGCTGGTTTTGGGATGTGGTTGGGGGAGGGGAGATTTTGAAGCTTGTGAAATCCACATTGATGCCAC
>JAHRHZ010000020.1:51857630-51868726 GCA_024137785.1 Ginglymostoma cirratum | reverse complement strand
ATTTCTGATGAAGGGTTTGGGCCCGAAACGTCAAGTTTTCCTGCTCCTACGATGCTGCTTGACCTGCTGTGTTCATCCAGCCCCATACTTGTAAACTTGTTTTGCAGCACCTTTTCTTGACAGCTGCGTGTAGCAAAGTGCTTGTCAGCCCATTTACATCTGAAATGCCAACCTTGTTGCAAAAACTCAAATGTCTTGACTCCAACTTCTGTCAGCAAGGGAAGTATTCCTCTTCGTTTGTGGTGATAATTCAATGCAATTATTGGTGCACCAATGCTCACCTGAAGAACCACATTGCATTACCAGCCAAAACACAGACTTCAAGAGAAGTTGGATGGAGCCATTGATTTTCACATTGATGCTAAGTGCAGCTTGTTTTCCTGCACGATTTGTTGATAAGTTATTGCGATGGGCTTGGATTTCCTAAACTTAATGGAGAATGAGTCTTGCATATGGCTGATGTCATACAAATCCTCTGTAACTGGGACATCAAAGCGATAACATGATTCAAACCACTACATGACACAATGTTCATGTTTCACAGGGATCTTTTTTGATGTAAATCACCTCATTGTGCTTGTCATGTTTACCTTCCAAGAATTGCCAAGAATGGTCCGTGTAACCTGAGGCCATCTCTGCACGATCTGGGGGGAAGAAGAAAACTATTCATTGCCTTTTCCTCAGCGAAAGGAAAACATCAAGCAGTCAGGTTGACAAATTTATGATCAAAGTTATGAAGATGTGTCTCGTTACAGATTCAGGCTACGGACTGCAGCTGGGGGTGAGTTTATTGTAGAATGGGATAGGGTGGGAGGAGGTGGTGTTGTGGTAATGACATTAGACAAGTGATGCAGAGTCCCATACAAACGCTGTGGGGCAATGGCCTCGTGGTATTATCGCTGGACTGTTAATCCAGAGACCCCAATAATGTTATGGGGACCAGGGTTTGAATCCCGCCAAGGCAGGTGGTGGAATTTGAATTCAATAAAATACCTGGAATTAAGAGTCTAATCATGATCATGACCATGAATCCATTGCCAATTGTTGGAAAAACCCATCTGGTTCACTAAAGTGCTTTCGGGAAGGAAACTGCCATCCTTACCTGGTCTGGCTTACATGTGACTCCAGACATCCCATTGATTTCTATATTCTCTATAAATTAATGCTCTTTATCTGTTTACACAGAGGTATGCAGGCACTGCCTTAAAACTTCCTGCCCAACTAGAATTAGGTGTAAAACTTTGTAAATCCTTATCTTCCTATACATAAGTAGAAAAGACACTGCCTTAAGCTTCCTGCCTGAATAGAATTAGGTGTAAACTTTGTAAATCTTTATTTTCCTGCACAGGGGTATGTGGAAGCTGTCTCAAATAAGATTAGGTGGCAATGTTTGTGAAAGTGTGAGACTTCTGAAATCCTGTAAAGAATGTAACTTCTGTTTTTGCTAAAGGGGCCAGGACACTGACCTTTGTTCAAGCCAGACACTTCAGCAGCATGAAATTACATTCTGTCACTTCGGCAACTTGAAATCGCCTCCTGCCGTTAGCAGTCATTTTGAGGATGATCGATACTGTATCCTGCTCTCTTTATGTTTTCGATGTAGTAATTGTTTTTGTATCATGTCATTGTCCGACGTAGTGATTGTTTCATGTAACATGCCATTGTGAGATGTAAAATTGCTTTATGTACTATGCACCCGATAAGGTATAAAAAGCAGGGACTGTCCGCTGCTCGGGGAGAATCGCTTACGAGACTCTGCACTCTGTGCCGGGTTGAGTACAGTGATCCCCCACAGCTTGTACTTGCTTTGTAATGAATGATTTATTTTTCTAAACAGGTCAGTGTCTTGTTATGACATCAAGCCCGTGAGGGTCTCCGAAAACGAACCTAACACAGACCCACAGCAATGTGGTCGACACTTAACTGCCCTCTGGGCAATTGGGGATGGGCAATAAATGCTGCCTAACCAGTGATGCCCTTATCCCGTGAATGAATAAAGAATAAAGGAATTCCCACCATGGCAAGCTGGTGGAATTTAATTGACAAACATATCTGGACTTGAAAATTCGTCCCAGTATTGGTGCCAAGAAGATACTTAAATTGTTGTAAATCCCCATATTGTTCTCTAATTTTCTTTTTTAGGGAATGAAACCAGCCATCCTTCCTTGATCTGGCCTACTTGTAACTCCATTTCCACAATAATATGGTTAGGGATGGCCAAGAAATGCTAGCCTGAGTCAGAGTTCCACATCCCTTAAAAGGAAAATCAGTACAAGTTTAATCAGATTTCAGCACCGTTCTAGAGAATGTAATTTGACTTATTTTAGTTTACAAGTAGCTTGGTTACATTCTCCATTAAAGTTCAATTGTACTAGTGGTGGGAAAATCCTAATGATGGAATCCTGATATCAGTATTGGGGGTGAGGGATACAACCTGGACATCCCTGATACCAACGCAGAGAGAGTCGCTGTACTTTTTCACTTGGTCATCAACAAGAAAGCACCATGTTCACCAGCATGGAACCTCAATAGCTATCAATCATCCACGAAAACAAGAACTTGCATGAGCCACGTTTACTTATTTGACTTTTGGAAATATTCTGCAGCTTTGGAATGTGTTTGCTACTGCTTAAAATTCCTACGAATTGGACTCTATAACACTGTTTAAGCGTATTGTAAAATGGCAGTGTACCAAGATGCAGAGTCCCAAAAGATTTCTGAATTTCCGTCATCCTGAAAATAGGGTCTGTAGAACTGGAATTTTATTTGGCTTTCCAAATGGATCAATGGCTTCAAAGCTTTTTTTTTTAAATTCAAGCAGTTATTGGTTGGGACTTGGTCAACACCATCTGTTCATGCCCAGTGTAAGGATTTTATTGTCCAGACTTGTAGTCTTACCAATCTGCCATATTTGAAAAATAGCATTTCCTGTCTATTGTCTTTCTTAATTCACCCACTTCCTCCATTCATTTTGATTGTCCTTGTTCTGCAGTGATCCTGTGATTTCCAGAAGTTGCAGCCTCCAGTGGGAGTTAGAGTCTAGCAGATTGACCTCCTTAACGTTGTTGCTTTGTGAATTAAAGCTCACAGTGATAGGTTAACGTCAGGTCTTTTCTTGGCTAGATATAAGACTTCTATGGCATTGCATTTAAATGCTAAGCCATAGTGGCTCTTTGTCTGTGAAGCAATGAAGATCTCCCAACTAGAAGGCTGTAGGTCAAAGATAAGCACACAACGAGGCGTGGAAGTACATTCAGAAAAGCTGTTATTCACTGGAGTTCTGTGTATGCTGCTGTTCCTACATCACAGACAGGAAGATCATATATTGGAAGGGCTGGTGACCTTTTATTTCCTATTGCAATATATCTCCATCCCCCATGTACCTTCCAAGTATGAATGTTTTCTTTTCCAAAAAAATGCAGTGCACCCAACATTTTTTGCAATTCAAGTGTTTGTGTGAAATTTGTAGTTTCCTGGGTTCACATTTGAACCACTTAACTGCTGTTACTAGGCAGTAAAACAGTAAATTAACGAGAAGCATTTTTCAATGTGTCTCAGCATGTAAACAGGTCCGTCCATACTCTGTTAATTGACTTAATTCTAATCTTGATATCTGTTAATTTCGAATTAATGACGGGAAGAAGTTTCTAAACTACACTATCCGTGGACTTCTCTTTTAAAAAACAAGTCCGATATGGATTCAATTTTCAGAGTTGTGGAGACTCTGAGGGGCGGTTGGGACGCAGATCTGGGTCCATCCTATTTTCTGTAAATCCCAAGTTCATCAGAAAGAGGAAAGGGATTGGAACCTAACATCTTTGTTAGTGAAACCCAAATTAATTGGGGGCATTTGAACTCGGACCACAATTTTGCTTTACTGAGAGCCTTAATCCGTAAAGTGGAAGTCATCAACATTTTAGAGTAGTTACGAAAGTTATTGAAGAGAGCATCAAGTCTGTCAAACAGTTTATGGTTGAAGTCCCAGCACTTTCTAACAAAAATAAAGTGAAGTTTGCCTGTATCATTAAGAGTTGAATAAAATCTGCTCCAGCATTTGCAGGAACTGTTCATTGACATTCCAACAAAGGTCTATGTCGGATCATCATGAATCCTTGGCTGCTTTCCAGAGTCAATCGTGACCCGAAACGTCAACTTTCCTGCTCCTCTGATGCTGCCTGACCTGCTGTGTTCCTCCAGCTCCACACTGTGTTGTCTCTGACTCCAGCATCTGCAGTTCTTGCTATCTCTGAGTGAGTCATCTGAGTGATGTTGGTTAGTTCACAGTTCAATTTATAACCTTTTTGAGTTGTCAAAGGATTAACAGATTTTGGCCTGCGGTTATGACTACAGTTATTTGCTTTAATAGCGGATTAGAACTTGGGATTTAACTATTTTGAATGGGCTTGCATGAAAGGGAGTGCGTTTTTGCTAAAGAAAATAGTGCAATAGGTACTTGGAACTTTCTTCATTTCATTTCAACATAGCTCCTGAGGCCAGTCCATGGTAGCTAACATCGGAGTTGGCATGGAGAGTGTAAAGGCAAAACATGGGGTACATGAGTTAGTATTGAGTTAGCATAAAGAATATGAGGCACTATTGGGAGTGCATGGTGACATGAGTTGTCATGACGGAGCATGGCGAGTGGTGGTAGGGTGAGCGTGAAAGGGCCTCCCACTTTTAACAGAGTAATTGAGTCAAAATGCCGATTGTGTCAGCCTATGATCTGTGTCTGGGGCCATCAGACCCCAACTGATCCCAGTCCTGTTTACTCCTACGTGAAAATTGACTCATTCAAATCCAGAAGGCAGCCCACCACCAGCTTGTCCACTTCAACTAGTGTGGACGATAAACTCTGGTCAACAACTGCCCATATCCCATGAATAAGAAAGACAACTATCTCACTGATAAATGCACCAAGTTATCTGCCGTAAGAGACATTGGGCAGTTGCATGTGGTTTGGCAATAGTTGAGGAGATCCTCACATCACTTCTTTTTGAGATAGCCTGTTATACCTTATGCTATTCGAGCAATTAACAAGCCGGTGGTGAGTCTTCCCCAGAGATCAAGAAACCCATGTCTGTAAATGTCATTTGATTGGCACACATGAAAATAAAAGTCACAGTACAATGAAAAGCTTTGTTTACGAGCAGTACAGGCAGATCATAGTAAGCAAGGATGTAGATCAGAGGTTGCAAAAAAAAACTTAGACAAAGGCATACAAGTTACACTACACAGGGAGTGTGCAAGGCAAGATCAATGTTAGCAAGATCAGCATTATTTGAGGCTAGAGAGTCTATATAACCAGGTCCATGGATGGAAAGTTGGCTTCCGTGATGATCTGGGTTGTGTGCACACCACCTTCTGTGGTTTCTTATGGTCCTGGGCAGAGCAGTTGCCGTACCAGGCCTTTATGTATTCAGACAGTATGCTTTCAATGGTGCATCTGTAGAAGTTGGTGAGGGACCTTACGGACCTGCCAAATTTCCTGAGCCGCCGAAGGAAGAAGAGGTGTTGTTGTGTTTTCTTGACGGTCGCGTTTATGTGAGAAGTCCAAGACAGGTTGTTGGTTATCGTCAGTCTGAGGAACTTGATGCTCTTCACCTTCTCAACCTCAGTTCCGTTGATGTAGTTGGGGCGCGTCCTCTTCCTTCCTTTCTGAAGTCAATGAGATTTGCCGACGTTGAGAGAGACGTTGTTCTCACTGCACCACGTCACCAAGCCCTCTATCTCCCTTCTGTATTTTGACTCATCATTGTTAGTTATTTGTGCTACCATGATGGTGGTGTCATCATCAGCAAACTTGTAGATGGCGCTTATTCAGAATTTGGCAACACAGTTGTGGGTGTACAGGGAGTACAGTAGGGGAGCTAAAGACGCATCTTGATGGGGTGGGGTGGGTGCCAGTATTAAGTGTTATTGTGGAGGAGGTGCAGTTACCTAGCCTCACTATTTGCGGCAATGGGTCAGAAAGCTGAGGGTCCTTTTGCAGACCTAGGTTACGGAGTTTTGAAATCGGTCTGGAGGGGTTAATGGTGTAGACTATAGCACCGCCTTCAATGAGCAGGTGTCTGACGTAGGTGTCCTTGTTTTCCAGATGTTCCGCGGATGAGTGCAGGGCTAGGGATATGGCATTCTCTGTGGATCTGTTATGTCGGTAGGCAAACTGTAAGGGATCAAGGCAGGTTGGGAGGCTGGAGTTGATTTGGGCCACGACCAGCTTCTTGAAGATCTTCATGGTTATTGAAGTCAGAGCCACTGGGCGGCAGTCATTAAGGCACTCTGCCTATGTTTTCTTGGGTACGGGGATGATTTTGGTCTTCTTGAAGCAGGTGGGGACTTCGACTTGTAGGAGGGAGAGGTTGAAGAGGTCGGTGAATATCTCTGCCGGTTGGTCCGCACAGGATCTGAGTGTTCGGCCGGGGACACTGTCTGGGCCGGTCGCATTCCAGTAAGTCTCTAGGTTAATTCCCACGAAGACCGGTCTGACCTCTGTAGCGGTGATGAAGGGAACGTGTGTATCTGGGGCTCTCAGGGCAGGTGTCACCGCGCTGCTGGCATTCTGCTGAAACCGAGCATAGACAGCATTGAGTGTGTAAGGGAGGAATTTGTCTTTGTCCGCTATCTTGCTCTGCTTCATTTTTGTATCCCGTAATGTTGTTTAGGCCTTTCCCATAGGCGACGGGAGTTTATTTGATAGGTTTGGGCCTCTAACTTGTTTTGGAAGTGCCTCTTGGCATCCCTGATGACCTTGTGGAGGTCATATCTGAATTTCCTGTATTGATCTGGGCCATGCAATTTGGATGTTGCACGTCTCGTCTTCAGTAGGGAGTGGATTTCCTGGTTCATCTGCGGTGGACTTGAGCTACCAGATGCGGAATAGCCATTCTCTACTCAGCAGCACCACTGGGAGGGTGATGGCCTCTATCTGTACCGCATCCACGCGGGGTCTCGACTGAGGGAGACCCAGGTCCAGTGGCTGATGGTAGAAGTGGATCATCAGGCAGACTCATCGAGAGGGTGAGTGTCCCAGTAAGGAATTCAGCAGCCCCTTTCCTGATGCTAAGTCTCTCGATCAGACACCCAGCGTCTTAGAATAAAGGCACGAATTCTCAGGTGAGCGGAGTTCAAATCCCGCCACTGCTCTCGTGGAATTTAAATTCAATTAACAAATCTGGGATATAAACCTTGTCTTAGTAATGGTGACCATGAAACTACAATCAATTGTTGTCAAAACTCATCCAGCTAATTAAAAGGAAATCTGCTATCCTTACTCAATCAGGCCTACATGTGATTCAGACCCACAGCAATGTTGTTGATTCTCAACTGGCCTCCGAAATGGCTTAGCAAGCTGTTCGGTTCAAGGGCTTCCGGGGATGGGTGACAAATATTGGCCTTGCCAGCAGTGCCCACATCTAATGAAAGAAGAAAAAGTTGGTGGTGGTGTGCAAGGGCCTCCATGGACCAGCTGACCTTGAATTTCATCAAAGTGGAGTGGGAAGGTGATGGAATCCCCACCTACTTGATTAAATGGCCCCTTGCCACCAAGCATGCTATGGTAAGGGCATAAAATTCTACCCTTGTGCCAGCTGACGTGTCAAAAGGTTATTCCAATTGCAAGGGTAAACTTTGCATCGTACTAATTTGGGACTGCTTTAAATCTGCAACTGATTTCACTTTTTCGACATCCGAAAACACTCTTATGTGCAACCCTTGTAAGATAACCTTAAAATTTGAACGATGAACTTGAATGTCAGGTTTGGACAACTCTTGTTTGTATTGTAAATACTAATTATGAAATAAGATCGGTCTGAGAAAGGAATCACTTCAAGCCAAATGGTGATCTAATTACTCAGGTCTCTTCTCTTTAAAGATAATATCAGTCTAAGGAATGCCTCTTCCAAAGATTTGTTGTTATTATATTCAGGTCACTGGTCATCTGTAATTTTTATTGCAAGTTAGAAGAAACAGTTTCAGTACATGTTAAGGCTTGCAAGCATAATTAAAAAAGCAATTTCCTTCCATTTGACTACGGTATTTATCTCTTCTAATGTACACCTCTACAGCTAGGCTTAGATATGGTGTTCTTTAGGTCATTTCAGCTTGGAGAGATATTATATGTGAAATTGGTTGTATAGTGTGAGGGAGCGTCATTGTGTTGGAAGTTTCAATACCCTTTGTTCAGAAGTTCATCTAATCTGGAATCTTAGACAGTCGACATATGGCAATAAATGCATGTTTGTGTCAGTCGGCAATGTTGCTCATCCATGAAAATTGAACTTGTTCTTCTTGACAGAGTTTAGGTATTATAATTTACTCAACAGTGAGGTAGTGAACAGCTTATCCTATAGCTTGGTAAAAGCACTACATGTCTTTGACCATCAAGGGTATTGTATGAATGTCACCTCTAAATCATGTGGCTGAACGTCCCAGATAAATCTTGAATGACCCTTTTTCTTTCAGTGCAATCTGGGGGAAAGTTACTGAAGATCCATCTTTGAGATGGTATGTTGAATTGTAGGGATAGTAAGAGCTGCCGATGCTGGCGTCAGAGGTAACACAGTGCAGAGCTGGAGGAACACAGCAGGCCAGGCAGCATCAGAGGAGCAGAAAAGCTGATGTTTCGGGTCGGGGCCCTTTGTCAGACCTTTCAACTTTCCTACTCCTATGTTGAAATGTGGTCCTGTTTGCATCTTGAAGGATGCACAAAAAAACCTGTACCTGCTTTCCGGTATTCCTGCCAACATTTATCTCTGAACAAGTATTAAGTAAATTTGATTATTGCTCATTTATTTCATTATTATCTAAGGAGATTTGCTATGCCTCCCATTGGCCACCACTTTTCCAAATTACAATGATGACTACATTTCAAATTACATTGGCTGTGGAGTGATCAGGATAGCCACAGATTGTGAGAGGTGCGAAATACAACTTTATTTAGGATTTAAAAAAGAAATTTTTCAAGTGAGTGGGTCTGTGCGATTTCAGCAAAATTGTATGTACATAAACAAGGTAGGGACTAGGAAAGTAACTCATGACTGCGATTTGCTCAAGTTTGAACTTTTGCTTATTTTTCACTTCACTCATTGCAATTCTTTTTCTTATTAGTCGAGCTGGTCCCTTAAGACTGAGTGCTGATAGCATGAACTTAGCCGAACAGACAGGAGCTCATCAAAATGAAGTTGAAAATACAGTTAACCATTTCAACAGTGAATTTGAAATGTAAGCATTTGGCAGTTCAATGACAATATTATTGTTTTATAGCTCAATTCATTAAGACATTCGTCGCTTCAGTAAACATTTACTATTTCTCAGCATTTTCTCCACTATATTTACAGTCGCTACACTAGTGTTGTTTTTCTGCATTGTTTCACGATATAATTGGCCACTCTAGTGAACTTTGCCAAAATTTAGTTCTCCATCAGGAAGGTCTGCATGTTAAACAACAATTTTTCATTTGCATGGTGTCTCTAATAAGATTTAGGAGCAGAATTAGGCCATTCAGCCCATCAAGTTTGCTCTGCCATTCAATGCGATCGTGTTGATCTGATAATCCTCAACACCGATGTCCCATGTAGTCAAACATGGAAAGTACTCAACACTAACAGACACTGGTCAACAGAAGAACTCATGGTCGAAGGCTTGGAGAAAGGGGTATGTTTACGGAGTGGCTTAATGATAAAAGGATGTAGACAGGCATTAAGGTTTAAGGAAGCAAATTCCAGAGCTTGGCTCAGATACTGAGGGACAACCAATGAAGGGACAGAGCCGGGGGATGTGAATAATGATAAAGGTATGAAGAGCCACAGTGAAGTTTGTATGGAACTTTTGTCTGCAAAAGAGGAAATAACAATTCTCCCACTGGGATGTGCCAGAAATGTCAAATGTCATTTTTGAGGAAGGAAACCGTGTCTTCCTCAGGCTCAGTGACTTCTCCAAACTTTGTAAGCGGCAATCACCTAGGGAATGAAATACTCCCAGGCTCTTCGATTTCTTCCCTTGGTTTTTTGCTGAACGTAAATGGAACTGAAGCATATAAATAGGTTTGTGTGCAAATAAAGCTGTTTGAAGAGTCATTAGCTTGTTGCAATACAGACTAAATCTTGTTACAGTTTCACTATCCCGCTAAGAAAACGAAAGCTGGCGATACTTGGCTCCTAAGGCGTTTTTAAACTTGGATCATGGGTCACTTAAAGCACACGGTGGGTTACATGGATCATGAGAGAGACTTCCTGTAAAGCACTGCTGAAGGAGTGAACAGGCATAACAAATCTGAAAGGATATTCTGCTGCTTCGTGTAATAGCACTTTCACTCATTGTTAAAATCAGGAAAGCTCAAGAATGCTGCTTCCACCAAATGCAGCCACCTGTGGGGATCAGCATTAAGGTGGATGTAACAAGCTTTCCTGCATATTTATCTGAAAGTTGTTCAATCGCTGCGGGTCATTATACTCACCGAACACATCACGAGCCCCATCTAATTCCCCCAAATTATCAATCGGACCTTGTGTGAAACACCAAGTAACTTGTTACTTTTTATCAACGATGTTTAAAGCCACTACACGAATGCAAGTTCTTCTTGTTGACCAGGCCATTGTACAGCTCGCACATAGCTTTCACACGAGACTCTTTCTCTCTGCTGGGTGAATCTTGGACAAGGTTTCACACTTTGATAACTGGGCTGGATTGGTTGAGAGTAAAATTAGGAAACATTTCCCAGCAGTTAGATAAGGGTAATGAAAACCTGGAATGCACCCATGGATACCGGATCAATTGAAATTTTCAAGATCGGAACTGACAATTTTGTTGGGAGGTAAGGTATTGGCGAACAATATGAAGGGGCAGATTAGCCATGATCGAATTGAGTGGCTGAATAAGCTATTCAACTGTTTCTATGCTGCTCATGAAATTAACTCAGTTTGCATTCTGTTGACTTTGTTCATTGTTACTCACATACGGATGAGATGCTTGATCGACCGACAAATATTCTTGGTTGTCTTCCCTCTTTTAATGCAAATTCTACCCCACGAGGACGCACATCTATCTCCTATATCTGTGTCAATACTTTGTGTTTGAACATCTGCTAAACTTCATTAGGC
>JAHRHZ010000020.1:51839439-51852630 GCA_024137785.1 Ginglymostoma cirratum | reverse complement strand
GGGCCTTTAGGCCACCAGCATGGGGAATACAGGTGTATAGGGACTGGACGTCCATAGTAAAAATGAGGTGTTGGGGACCGGGGAATTGGAAGTTCTGGAGGAGGTGGAGGGCGTGGGTAGTGTCACGGATGTCGGTAGGGAGTTCCTGGACCAAGGGGGTGAAAATGGAGTCTAGGTAGGTGGAGATGAGTTCGGTGGGGCAGGAGCAGGCGGAGACAATGGGTCGACCAGGCCATTCAGGTTTGTGGATTTTGGGGAGGAGATAGAAGCGGGCAGTGCGGGGTTGGGGAACGATGAGGTTGGAGGCGGTGGGTGGGAGGTCACCTGAGGTGATGAGGTTGTGGATGCTTTGGGAGACGATGGTTTGGTGCTCGGGGGTGGGGTCATGATCTAGGGGGCCCTGTGTTTGAATCCCACCACAGCAGATGGTGGAATGTGAATTCAATAAACATCTGGAGTCTAATGAATCCGTTGCCGATTGTTGGAAAAACCCATCTGGTTCACTAATATCCTTTTAGGGAAGGAAGCAGACATCCTTACCTGGTCCAGACCCACAGCAATATGGTTGACTCTTAACTGCCCTCTGGGTAATTAGGGACGGGCAATAAATGCTGCCTAGCCAGCGACGCCCTCATCCTGTGAATGAACAAAAAGAAATGGTTACTGCAGGCCCTGAAACATCAGCCAACCCTCAAAGACTGAGGAAACAGCCTGCCCATGTCTAATTGAATGGGTATCACCAGCCCTTTCAGACAAACAGCCAAATACATGGGGAGGGGCCTGTGGAAAGGGTGTAGTGAATCCTAAGAAGTAGATTGCTGGTGTAGATTTAAGACTGTTTAGTGAAGAGACCGATGAAGAGATTGAGTTTGGTAGACTTTAATTAAGATACAATAGTAGAGTCTGATTAATGTCGCTTTTCTTTGATCAATCTCTTGTTCCCTTTGTCCATCTCGCCACATAATATGCTTGAGTTTAAAAAGGTTACTGCAAACTGGTCACAATGGGAGGAGGCTCAAGTCAAGCAGAAGGGCCAGAATGGACTGGATGGGTTGGAAGAGCTGGTTTCTGTACTGTATATACCATCAGCCACTTTAGGCCAAGCTGGATCACCTGGACCGATTTAAAACCAATGAACTATCCCATCAGAACATTTTTAAGTGCAAGTTATATGAAAAACTTCTTAATTCCTGACATAGCTTAAAATCGGTATTATCTTACTGTTGGATAGAACTGGGCAGAGAAAGGTTGTACCACTGACTTCTCTTCAGGTTGCTGTTAATAGTAACTGTGACTAAATCTTGGAGTCCCATTTCTCCCTTGATCCTAATGCAAACGTGTGGATCCTCTGTGGGCTGCCCTCATCAAGCCCCCTTCAAAACAATGTAATTATTTCAACGGTGATTCAAGGACTATTTCCTCTGGAGCAAATGGCAAAGTAATCAAATTCCCAGTGACATGTAAAGATACTTTCCAGATACTCCAGTATGTCACCAAAGTGTATTCTCCATTGCCTGATGCTGCAGTCTGTGTCACAGGGCTGAAATCTGATCCCTACTCAATGAATGAGCCCAATGTGTCTTGCTGCATTATAAACAGACGTATCACAGTGTATCGAATGTATAGTAAAGATTTTTGGAGTATTGGTTCTTGGATGACTTCCATTTGTGTCATGTTACCTTTTATCCCTTGTAACACTTCACTTAGTAGTCAAGCTCTCATACTGTTGTGCCATAGGATGGAAGAATGCAGATAATCTGCCACAAGATATGAAATCTGCGCTGAACTTCGAATATTCACAAAGCTTAGAACTAATATGGGTCAAACCGGTTGTTTTGCAAGTTGTCCTTCCTCTTTCAGAAGTCATCACTGCTGCACCGTCTAAGTATCGGGCTCTTGCCGTGCCTTGTGGTTGAATTAATCTACAGTTGCATTTTAAGTTTAGTTTACGTTTGTTTACCTGGCTGTGAATTGATTTTTCACTGTCACATCAAAGTGTTGAAAAGGAAACAAATCAACTTGTTGATAAGAAAGTGATTTGAGGCGAGCAAAAACACAGAAAGCAGAATGGAGAGTAGTAAGTAGATTCTTTGAGTTAAATACAGACAAGAGAACGGTATTGTCACCAGAAGCAGGTGATTGACAGTCAAGTAAATATTCTGGGCAAATCTTCGCAGCCTCGAACGAGAAAGTTGGCAGAACTGTATGACATTGGCACTGAAGACCTTCCTACCATTGAAAGCAAAAAGTCCACTTTGCCAAGAAACTGAGGCAAAATTCTTGTTAGTGGGGAGCAGTATGTCTATTTGCACATGTGAGCATGTGTTAATATCTCGTTATTACATTACCTCAATTGATATGCAGGTACACATTCTCCACACCCACCATGACCCCTAACAACTCCCATCCTGTTAGAAACGAGACATTCACAATTCCTGACAGGAAAGTCCGAGCAGGAACCTGGTGACTCCAGCTTGATGTTGGATTCTCGGTCACTAACATCTCAGGGCAGATTCCACGGACAGTGACCAATGCGTACCCATTCTCTGACAGGACCTCTAGTTGCCCCATTGGCAAAGTAGGATGGTGAGTATCCTCTGGCCAATGAATTTGGGGCAAACAAATGTAACAATGAAGGGTAGCTTCAGACCACCATGTTTGATTGGGTGCGTGGCACCAAGAATCATGGGAGATCCGAGCAAAGTCAAAACCTTCACTTGTGGTGAGTGTGAGAATAGGAGAAGTGCGGCACTGTAGGGGCATGGTTAATGAGGAGAGTAATGCACAAAAAAACACTTGTGAGACCTCAGAGAGGAACGCTCACTGAGGATGAAATTCAGCTTTCTGTTTTTCGATGGAATTTATTGCTTGGACAACAATCAAACTTTTGATGCGCTGGATTTTCTGATCTACAATCAAACTCAAATTGGGTTTTCTGATGAAGGGTTTAGGCCCGAAACGTCCAGTTTTCCTGCTCCTATGATGCTGCTTGACCTGCTGTGTTCATCCAGCCCCATGCTTGTTATCTTGGGTTATTCATCAGGTTTTTTTTGGAAAAGAAGGAGTTTCACGACTGAAACATTTTTTTTAAAGTTTAGAATAAATGATTTGTTGAGTACCAACTTTCAGCCTAACTTAGGGTGACTGAGGCAACTGCTGATCCACTAAATTGTTTTATGCTCTGCTCAGGAGCCTTGTAAACCAATCACTCCACCCAAGCCCACTGATGGGTTAGTGTAAAATCTGGGTTTTAATTTGAGGGAATCCAACACGGTGTAAAATCTTTCATCCAAGCTCAACTGGGAGTACCAGGGCAAAATGGACTATGGTGGTTCAAGAAGACCGCTCATCACCACCTTCACAAGGGCAAGTGGTGATGGATAGTAAATGCTGCACCACCCAGCAATGCCCTCCTCCAATGGATGAATTTTTTTAAAAAATGAAGACTTTCAGGAAGATGTAGATTGATTACATGGACAGACCAATGGATGATATGTTACCTTAATAAAAACCAAAAGAACTGCGGATGCTGGAATTCAGAAACAAAAAAACAGAAATTGCTGGAAAAGCTCTGCAGGTCTGGAAACATCTGCGGAGAGAAATCCGAGTTAACTTTTCAGGTCCAGTGAGCCCCCTCCTCAGAACCAATCACAGCTAGGGCCCACTCCTGTGTCCGTCCAACGTCCATCTCTCTCTTTTGGGCTCAGTCTCCACCTCTCGTTTACCCCTTACCCCCTCCCCCCCAACCCTATCCGTTGCATAAAAAAACTTTTCCCTGGCCACCATCAGTTCTGAGGAAGGGTCACTGAACCCAAAATATTAACTCCGATTTCTCTCCGCAGATGCTGCCAGACCTGCAGAGCTTTTTCAGCAATTTTTGTTTTTTGTTTTTGATATATTACCTGAGTTTTCCAGATTAAACTCCATGTTGAGAGCAAAAGTGGAGGAATGATAGCATTCACTGGCAAGGTTATTCCATGTCCAATTCAGAATGGTGTGAGATTCAAAATACATTTGGAGTTGGTGACTGTCCTTTTGGTTTTCTCTGGTGGTTGAGATCGCAGGACTGAAAGATTCTGTCAAAGTAGGCTGTTGTGTTGATGTGGTGGTTTGATAGATTATACATACTGTGCTTATGAAATGGCAGTGTTAAATTGGATGGAGACTGAGTCCAATGTTAGGAGCACAAATCAAAAGCAGTGCTTGATAGTGTCAAAATTCTTCAGATTTTCCAGTCACACTATTTATCGTTAAGAGGTGAGATTATTCTTTCTTCTTCAGTTTTGACACTTGTCTTTGGTGGAGAAACTGAGCAATCAGGATGAGAAACGTTAGTTGGAGTGCCCAGCCTTAGCCTTGCTTATATAGCCCAAGGTTCATACAGCTAGTCCAGTTAAATTTCTGGTCAACACTGGACCCATCATATTGGTGCTGGTGGAGTTTGATACCCATGAAAGCTGGAAGAGATGACTGGGCTTTCTGTGATTCAAGGAGGCTTTTGCCTCATCCATATCGTGTGAATAAAGCTCAACATTTTTAGCCCATTTCTGCCACATTGTCAGCCTATGTGGTCACATGGACTTCTTCATTATCAGAAGTATTTTTGAAGAAAGTCGAACATTGTGCATTGGTCAAAAAAGTGCTTTAATAGCTGGTTAATCCATTGCTCAGGATGTTAATGTCTTTAAAAAGAAACAGCTGGTGACCATTAGTTTTTGACAATACATGGGGTTCGAATGAGAATAGATAGGCTTAAGTCAATAAATCTTCTCCTCAAACTGATTTGGAATCTACTAACAGCACCAACTTTGTCCTTGAGGTTGAGGGAATATTGTCAATTTTTTTTTAGAACAATTTTTGAGTTGTTGAAGACATTTGCCTGTAACAATAGAGTAAATATAGATTTGAAGCAGAAAAACATACTGGGGACAAGAAGACACCATGGCAGAGGACGAGTTCCAGAATGTTTCAGCAAATAGTTGGATTGAAGAAGTTTTCACCTCTTTCTTGTGTTATTAATGGTAATAGCAGTTGAAAAACTGTTGGAAGTGGGTTTGAGACTTTCTCTCGCTTTGTTTCAACTCTC
Organism: Ginglymostoma cirratum; assembly: GCA_024137785.1. Lineage (NCBI taxonomy): Eukaryota > Metazoa > Chordata > Chondrichthyes > Orectolobiformes > Ginglymostomatidae > Ginglymostoma > Ginglymostoma cirratum. The sequence goes on along the minus strand of JAHRHZ010000020.1, from coordinate 51,847,544 downwards.
ATGTCCTTTTTCACAAACGTTTCCATGTTTACCAATCATCCAGATTTTCCTCACAAGAGATATGCCCATGAGAGCCTAAATAAGATCTATAAAAACATGTACTAATACGGTAGACAAGGTGGAAGGTAAGGCCAATTGTGGATCATGAAAGGGGTATGCTGATGGGAGTGGGCATAATTAAGGTGGTACTGAGTAATTTGGTGGCATCTTCTCTTGTGAAGATAGATGAAATGCAGGAGGAAAAGAGGAAATCATGATCACAGATAAAGTATAAATGAATAAATAGAAGGAATTTGGCAGTCCTCAAAGAAATGATCCAGTTAGGATGGGAAGTCACTGCAAGAATCCAAGGTGGGAAATTGCAAAGATTTTCACCATTACCTTCCACTGTTAGTGGGAGTGTTGCCACAGGAATAAAGGGCAGCTAATAGTCCCACTGGCAGCTAGACCAAACAGGGGTGGGGGACAGTGCCCTTCTTTCAGGAAGGAGATGTCCTAGGAGTGACATTGACTCTGGACTTCATGAAATCTCATGGCATCAGGGTCAAAGGTTGAAAAGGAAATCTGACACGATCATTACTATCAAGCCAAAGCATCACCCCTGGTTCAGCGAAGAGTGCAGGAGGGTCTGTCAGAAGCAGTATTGGACACACCTGAAGGCAACCAGGAATGGGCAATAAATGCTGGCCGAGTCGGTGACGCCCACATCCTGAATTTTAAAAAAATGTAGGGGTTCGGGCTGGGCAGCTGGTTTGCAATGCAGATTGATTCTCACTGCAAAGATTCGATTCCCACACAGGCTGAGGTTACCATGAAGGTGCTGCCTTCTCAACTATTTCCCTCACCGGAGGCATGGTGACCCTTGGGTTAAACCGTGAGAGAGCAGCCTTATGGTCTTCTGCAACATTGGGTCCATTATCTTTTTATTTTATTACTCCCCTGCTTAAGAACAGAAAGCAAATAAAATTTAAAAAATAGAAGCCTGTGTAATGTCTAGTAGGAAACTTTAGAGACAATCTGTGTCACTGGGAAAAGCATGGGTGAATAAGTGAAAACTGGAATAGATTTGGTGAAGGTCGTGTATTTGATCAGTCAGTTTCAAGTAACAGGTTTGTCAGGAATTATATGGCTGATATTACGTGGGCTTTCAAAATGTGTTTGACAAAGTATTACGTAATAAATTTGTTTGCACAATCAAAGCCATGGGACGTACGTTACGGATCTGAACTTTAGAATTAATTTTAAAGTTTTCATAAGATGAAGCCCTTTATATGGATTAGTCACAGGATGACCATATGATGGTTTCAGGAGGACATCGACAAACGGTAAAGTTAGAGGAGAAATGGAAAGTGACGTTTCGTACAGAAGTGTGAAATGGATAAAGTCGATCACTCGTGTGCCATGCTTTTCAAAAGTATGCTCAAATGCATTTGCAGTGTCTAACTTTCTTAGACTTCCCAGGTTAAAGTATGCAGTGCTGTGTGTCAAGAACTGACTGAATAGTTTTTGAGACAGCCAACTCTTTCAAAGGAACAGAAAAATCAACTATCAAACTTTAAATGAAACATGGGCTTTGCGGTACAAATGGCAGATTGAAGCTTTCACAAGATCACTTTCTTTGGTGATAAGGAATGGAACCGGCACCAACCATTACTCGTGCCAAATTCACAATGTGTTACCGGTGCCAGAGGTGCAGGACAACAGGACGATGTAATGAAAATTCCATGAAAAAGCGTCACGTGAAGAAGTGGAAGGATGTTGTCTTAAAGTGGCACTTGGGGATCTTCAACCTCGAGATGTAATGGTGTAAGTTATTGAGTTTAACAAATGGTTTATGGTAATAAGTTTGACATTTCACGCATGATACTAATAAAGGGATAATGCTAGAAGCATTGAATGTAAGCCATGTATTTAAATAGGTTTGATACATTACTAAAACCACCCACATCTATTAATTTGGGATACCTTTGCTGGATGCCATCCTTGAATTCACAGCTGAGGCTCTGGTCTCGACTTAATGGGATTGTTAGAAGGGGGAAATCAAATCCCACGCATTTTCCACCTCCAAAGAAACGAAAATACTGGCTGAAAACAACTGGTGGCTTTGGTATCATTTAAACGTGAGTCTTGTAGCCTTAAAGGTACACGTGGAAATTTTCTGTTTTCCAATTGGTTTGTATCTGCATTATGTCACAGTTGCTGAGGGATGCTGCTCTCTTAGACAATTAAATCAATGACGAAACAGGCCTTCAAGCCAAAAGGTTGATGAAATTCAAACAGAGTAAATCAACAATTGGAAAATTACCTGAGCTTAGGCTCTTGGGTTATGTTGCTAGGATCAGGGGGTAGGTTCTTTAAAGGCAAAAGGACAAAATGGGGATGACAGGACCAGTTTGTATCCTTCCTACAATAGCAGATGAAGCAACAAGTAATGAAGACTGGGGAGGCGGGGCTTCAGAATAGAGTCAGCCAAGCATAACTTTAATTAGTAAACATTCCAATCACAGTGAGGGGCCAAAGAACACATTTTTAACTGTTAGAAATGGACCAATTGTTAAAACTGTGATACGAAATGTGTGTGCTTCCTTTTTAGCAAAAAGGAAAGAATTGTTTACAGTTAATGGGAGCGATCTGAAGATAGCTAATATTTTCCATGACTACTTCAAAAATGAAAGCAATGACCAAAACGTTTGTGCCTCAGGGATCTACAATGCAACGAGAAGTTTGTAAAACATCTGCAGTGAGGGAACTCCAATCATTAAATATCTACAGTCTCTGACCAAAATGAAGGGGGGTCCTCACCAAGGGAGGGAGGCAGTATGGCAAGTCTTCAGTTCATAACTTGAAGAGCATCATTGCTATAGAAAATCTACCCAGAGTATGGAGAATGGTGTCCTCCCTTTATGCAAGAAATGGGTGACGAATGAACAATTTAAACATGAGTTAATCCAATAGTGGTAATGGAGGAAATTATTATATGAAATCGGTGTTATAAAATGGCCTTTGAGGCCATAAGGTCCTGGCAGGGATATGGAACTCTGAGAAAGCAATTATATTAACAGCGATGCATGAAGAATTGGCTGGGTTCCGAACTCTGTTCCCTAACATTATCTGTAAACAATTTGCAAGAGGCTATTTCTGGTAATTATACAATGTTGCCTCGCAGCCCAAGTTATCTTGCCAAGTGACGAGCGTAAGTAAAACTGAGAGTCTTCAGAAGCTCCAGGTTCAATGAATAAGTGAAATAGACAACACCGAAATATTTCGAGGAGCATTTACATATTTGTACTAAACACGAATTGGATCAGAGACTCTGGAAAAGTTGTGCTGAAACAATTGAGTGATGATGATTTTTGTCGGAAATATTGAAGAGGTTTGTGCGTAACTTGTTGCTGAATTACCTTTCCGCTGATCACATGAAACCTTTGCCAATGCCCTCTGCTACTCATTAACATACTCACACATTTCCAAATAAAGATTTCCCTTCTCAACAGGCTGTATTCACATTGCATTTCAGCGGTTTTATTCTGCTTTCTTTTTTATCAGGTTAGGCTTTTTGTTTTATTCTTATCATGTGAAAATGTCTTAAATTCTAAAATCTGCTTCAGGTTGGTTTTAAAACAAAAAAGGTCTATGATGGCCTTTTCCCACCTGACATCATCTCGCTCGATCAAAATATTCTTCACTCCCTTTTACTCCTTATATATTCATCTAATTTCTCACTTTGGACTTTATATTTTAAATCCAGATGTCCTGCTGGTTTGCTACGGGCTTCATACGTTCTAAAAATCTACTTGTAATGTCTTCCAATTGCAATCCCTATTTGACGGATTATTTAATGGATGCACTGCAGAAAATCAGCAAAGATCCTTCGACAGCACCTTCCAAACCCGCAAACACTTGTCTCTGCTGCCTTTGTCCTTCAAGACAGGTGGGAACACCACCACCACCTGCAAGTTCCCCTCCAAGCCAATCACTATCCCAACTTGGAAATACGTCGCAGTCGCTGCGTGAAAATCCTGGAATTCTCTCCCCAAGGCCATTTGTGGGTCTATTTACAGCACGTGGACTGCAGCCGTTCAGAAAGGCATCATATTACAAACTTCTCAAGGACAGATAAGGACAGGCAAAAAGTGCTGGCCAGCCAGCGATACCCAAAAAAATTGCCATCTTCGTTTGCAGTGAACAGATGATTTTCAGCAAATTCTGAGCCATACACTCCTGGGCTTCGCTCATAACAACTGTTGCTTGCTATTAGGTCCAAAAAATTTTGCAGGAGCTTCACGTCAGTAGGCCAACCCACAAGACAGCAAACTTCATGTCTTCATGGCATCTGCCCCTAGCCTCGCAGGAAATTCTAGGCTAGCACTTTCACTGACATGAAATCTCAACTCTGTTCCTCTCTCTATAGATGCTGCCAGACTGGCTGAGGATTTTCCAGCATTTCCTATTGTTGGTTTTGGTTTCTCTGAGGTGAAGGGTCTAAACCAAGATTCTGTCTGCCTTTTCAGTGGACTTCAGTTCATTGTCTGACACTTCTTGATGTTTCGGAGAGGTGTTCATAAATGCAACTCTTCTTATTGCATATGTAATAAGAAAAAATGGAGTTGAATATGAAAGGGGAATTTTGGCCTTGTAGTTCAATGTGCTTCAATGCGGATTTTAACAAGCCCACTTTTTCCCTGAGGCAAATTTTCTCTGCTCCCATTAAAATGAATCACACACAGCTGCTGAGTATCTTAATGTAGAGTTCTGCATTATTCATTCCTGACTAGTTACATTCCATGACCTGTTTCATGAGTTAATGCAGTTCAGGAACTGTGTGCTGTTGCTCAATTTTCCCAACCTGCACCTAGTGGTTGTTCGACGCTGGGCACTGCATTCATTTGAGGCGAGTGAACTTGTTTTTTCTCACCACAGAATCAAGGGTAGTTTTGGAAAGATTTTGAATTAAACTATTTGGCCATGCTCTGATACACTCCTAAGGCAGTGAACATTTGAACCTGGGCCATCTGGCCCAGAGATAGGGACACTATCAAGACCCCCAAGGATAGTTTTCTATCCTGGAGTCTTGTTAATGACTTTGGACGATTTGTGTTGAAGATTCTAATTATGCTTTTATTAGTCGTTTAATAGGTTGACTAGAGCCACCAATGGAATAAACAGTGTAGATTCACTTTTCCTCAATGTAATTGTCAGGGTAATATTGTGAAGACATTGATGTGGCATTTCCTGCTTTTTAAACACGTGTCTTCTCATGTTACCTTCATCAGAAGGTGAAGGTTTTGGTCATGTTCTGCCTTCGTCTTGCCAATGACCGCAATACTGTTAGCTATACACACACAGCCAATCACATTGGCAATAATCCTATCCCTGGGCTGTTGGAGTAGGCCTTGGCCAATTGAAAGCCCAAATTAGCAAGCCATTGGAAACATGTACGATCCAAATGGATTCCTAAATACAGTGAGATCTTGGGAGTTTTCTGCAAAATGGACAGACCAGTATCTATGCACTTTGGAACAGAATCTTGCTCCAGGGAATTTAGGATTCAATTTTTCCAGTGTTGCTGTTATATGTAACGACCTTGTAAATAAAAAGCTGAAGTATTGTATCTGGCATGCACTTACAATAACATCTTTATGTAACGGGCATGTGATGGGTCTGCATCAATCTGTGCGATGGTTGACTTTCCAAGTTGTACCACTTGATCCATCTTGTTCAGTTCTGCTCGACATTTCCCCTCATTTGAGCACGTTGAATTTCCTTTGTTGGCCATTAAATGGGGCTGCACCATCTTTTTAGGTGCAATACAATACCATCCTTAAAATTGTGGATCACGTCAAATCCATTGGGTTTGAGATTGTTGACTGATGCAATGGCATCATGTGTGGACTGTTCCACCACAGTGGATTTGGTTTGAATCCCATGAATTGTGGCTAGACTGAGATCTCTGCATTTTGGCAGAGCTGCCCCTGCTGAGGAAGATGAAGAACCTGGGTATTGGCACTGCTGTGTGATTGTGCCAGTGCATAGAACTGGTTACACTGTTGGGCAAGCTCTGGTAGGTTAACCCACGCACTGCCGCACACATTTCAGGATGCATAGTGGTAATATGTTGCCGCTAGCTTCCATATTGGTTTTAGTTTTTACTCTGTGTTCTCCTCTCTTTTCAGCACTGCCATGGTGTGAGGCGAATAACATGGAAAATTTCATCATCTTCTGAAACTTGCCCTCTCTTTGGTCAACACTGAATCTTGATATGTTTGCATTTGTGCACCTTCTTGGAACTTTCCTTGCAGCCAGTGTGATATCATCTTGTTGGTCACTTCTGTTTTGTTCTGGGAGCTGCCTTGGCCTTGGAACCAGGTGTCCACACCCAGTGTCCCTTGGTACTACACGCTTTCCAGATGTCGGGAAAAGCTGGACAACGTTTAGGTAAGTATGACAAACTATCTGCTCCGGATTTTGTTGATTTGGTGAGCTTTTCTGATTGCAGTTATACTGTTGGCTGTACCTCAAACATTGAATTCATGTTGCCCTGTCAGTATGGCTTCTTATTTGTGCCTAAATGAAACAACATGTCAGCAGTTTTGCTGTTTCTCTTGCCCAAAAGATCTTAAAGGTTTTAATTTGTGTACAAGCGGTGGCTGTCTGAAGGAACTTCACCAACAGTTCTTCTTCTTCAAGCAAAGTCATATAAACTAGTTAGTAGACCTGTGAGGTTGCTGTCTGTATGACGTAAGTTGTAGTCATAGAGTCATATCGTAATGCGGCATGGAAACAGGCCCATTGGCCCAAGGTGGTCCATACTGACCATGGTGCCCATTCTGCTAGTTCCAATTTCCCACATTTGGTCCATATGCCTCTAAACCCTTCCCATCTACGTACCTATCCAAAGGTTTTTTTAAATGTTGCTAACATAGCTGCCTCAACCACTTTCTCTGGCAGCTCATTCCATATATGCACCACTGTCTGCGTGAAGAAGCTACCCCTCCGGTCCTTCTTAAATCTTTCCCCCCTCACCTTAAGCCTACGCCCTCTACTTTTCAATTCCCCATCCCTGGGAAAAAGATTATATGCGTTCATCCTATCTATGCCCTTCATGATTTTATGTACCTCAATAATTTTACATATCTCTGTTATTCCAAAAGTTAAAGTTTACCTTGAGCTTGTCTTTGTGAAACTTTCAGATCTTTCCTGGATCTCTCTGATTGTCCATTGAAAGAGCAGGTATATTCATTCTATGAAGCTTCTCCTTGCCATTAGCAAACAAGATTCTCCGATCTCTTTTCTCAGTATCATTAACAGCTTATTTGTGAAATAGAGCTGCACGTGTTGAATTGAACAGTTGTAATTCAGTAAAAATATCATTGCATCCCCAGCATATGATGAAGTTTCTGGTTTCCATAATAGTGCCTGAAAATTGTCAGACTATACTATCTTGAAATCATTTTCCCCTGATTTCATGTGAGTGTGAATTTTCAAGTTGCCTCTTTTTAAGAACATAGACTTTGTGGCAGCTGTCCTGATAAACGGTTACTTCTGTGTTGACAACAAAGAACAGCATACTGGGTTGCTTCAGTATGGTATTCATTGATATGTTCTAGTTCAAAAGTACACTGTTGCCATTTTATTTTATTTTTTTCTTTTAATTAAGGCAATTTAGAAATGGATTTGGCATTGAAAGAGCTTGTATTCTAAGTGAAAAGAAATGAGCTCTGTTTTGTTGATGGCTAGTGTGCTCCATACAGATCTATACAACTGCCAGTATTCCCAGAAATGGATGCTAATGAAAGGTGAAAAAAAAATCTCCCTTTGTCCAAATTTGTTTTTGTCCAGTTGATCTTAAATTAGCTTTTCAAATATCTGCCGTGAAGAAATTGAAGTCTTTTCTAGATAGCCATTGTTGTTACTTGGTGCAAATTTGCCTCCAACACCGTGATATACCTAATAAAAACCAAAAGAACTGCAGATGCGGTAAATCAGGAACAAAGACAAAGTTGCTGGAAAAGCTCAGCAGGTCTGGCAGCATCTGTGAAGGAGAAAACAGAGTTAACATTTCGGGTCTGGTGACCCTTCCTCAGCGCCTGGACCCGAAATGTTAA
>JAHRHZ010000020.1:51732233-51839039 GCA_024137785.1 Ginglymostoma cirratum | reverse complement strand
AGCTCAGCAGGTCTGGCAGCATCTGTGAAGGAGAGAACAGGGTTAACATTTCGGGTCCAGGCGCTGAGGAAGGGTCACCAGACCCGAAATGTTAACTCTGTTTTCTCCTTCACAGATGCTGCCAGACCTGCTGAGCTTTTCCAACAATTTTGACAGTGATATACCTAATGCAGTGATGCTTATCTCCCAGAATATGAGAAATTGGACACAGATATCATTGATACTGGAGAATGAAATAGATACTTATTACAATTAACTACCATGTACAAACATTACATTCTTTAGACAAAGAAGTGCCTAGACTAATATTAGACAATTAGATCATAGCAAAAGAAATTATTTCCTGTCATGCTTCATGGGTTTAAAGGTAAGGTGGGTGAGGTGATTTTTATTCCCTGGCATCATATGCTAACTATGTAGTGATGATGACATGAGCATATCTCGGGAGTATACTGACATAGTGCAAACAGGTTCGAGGAAAATGATAGTCATACAGCACCGAACCCGTCCATGCCGACCAAATTTCCCAAACTAAACTCGTCCCAATTGCTTGCATTTGACCCATATCCCTCTCAATCTTTCCTATTCCTGCAGCTGTCCAAATGTTTCTTGAATGTTGTGGCTGTGCCTGCAACTATCACTTCCTCCGGCAATTCATTTCACACATGACCTACCCTCTGCGTGAAGAAATTGCCATTTGGGTCCCCCTTTAAATCTTTCTCCTCTCAGCTAAAAAATTATGCCCTCTCGTTTTGGACTCCCCTATCCTAGGCAAAAGACCTTTGCTATTCACCTTATCTGTGCCCCTCACGATTTTATAAACCTCGAAACGGTCACCCCACAACATCCTACGGAGTAAGTCCCAGTCTAACCAGCCTCTCCTTTACACCTCAAACACTCCAGTCCAGGCAACATCCTTGTAAATATTTTCTGAAGCCTCTCCAATTTAATAGTATACTTCCCTTGGCAAGGTGACAAGAACTGTACTCCAAAGGTGGCCTCACCAACGTTCTGTAATCCCAAAGGAGGAGTTCCAGAGGTGGGAGGGATATTGTGTCCAAAGGAGTACACCTTGATTGTGGAGTGGGATAATCAGAGCGAAGTAGGCCAGTATATGTAGAGAGATTGGCGAGTGCTCGGAACCGGGATGAGAATAGAGAGGTGATTGAATCTGCACTGGCCATCAATGTGCTAAATGGCTTTTTTCTGTACTGCAACATTCTACAACCCTGTAAGGTCACTTGCCTGGGAGTAATCATGTAAATAATAGGGGCAAGAAATGGAGGGATTCAGTTATGAAGATGTGCATCTTCAAGCAGGAATGCTGGAACCCAGTGGAATTTGGCTAGGGCAGAAACGAGAAGGATAAAATCCTAGTTGCGGGTGAGGACACAAGCTGTGGCATTGTGGATTTTGGCAAGGAGAGAATGAGAGCGACCCAGCATTGTGGTGATTAGAAACATTCTCGTGGAATAAATGCCAAAGCACTCTCTGCAAGCTACATAGACTTAAATTAAGAAAATATTTTTGTATAATTAAAACCAAACCTAAACATACTTTCTCCTTCCAAATCCCAAGCTAAGTTGCACACTCGCTGTTTGAATTTAGTTTTAATGTTTGAACATAGTGTTGTGCTTTTAGGGTGCATTTTCTAATAACCAGCCACTTGTGGTGCCAGATTTATAGTCAAGATTAACACCATAGAGTGGTCCTTTCTGATATATGGTTTAATCTATGAATTTAATATTTGCCCTATTCATGAAGCTTCATTGAAAAGATGTTACAATCCCAAATGGTGGTAATGCAGATTGTGTCAGATCAAAGAGTGAAACCTGGCTTGATAGACGATACATTTCATTTTTGCAATGTTGTCGGTTTATGGGAAGGCAGTGGTGTCGTGGTAATGTCACCCTCGTAGTAATTCAGAACCTAGACTAAAGTTCCAGAGACATCGGTTCAAGCCTTAATGTGGCAGATGGTGAAATTTAGATTCAATAAAATCAGGAATATAAGTGAAGCCACATGAAGGCCTTTATCAACTGTCATTTTAAAATATCCATCTGGTTCAGTAATGCCCTTTACAGAAGTAAATCTGTCATCCTTACCTAGCCTGGCCTACATGTGGCTCCAGGCTCACTGCAATGTGGTTGACCTTTTATCTGCCCTTTTGAGCAATTAGGGGTGGGCGATAAATACTGGCCGTGGCAGCGATACCCACGTCTCATAAACAAATCAAACAAAGGTCACGACATATCGACAAGAGATGGCTTTTGGAGATAAAACAACAAAACCCATCACAGAAAAAGAAAAACACTATCTTTGTTCCCCCATACAAGAATTATTTGAAAAGGTCCTATTGCAGTAACAGAATGATTCAACACTTTCTGCTTAACAACAATCTTACAGGCACTGAACCCTTGGTGAAATATCACCTTGCCTGTATACCAAAGCTCCTTATTCTTTTGACACAGCTATAATTCTTTTCTTCTTGACAAATTTCTGGTTCCACTTGATGCTGTTTCATTTTGTTAATGCATCCTCCTGAAATCCTTAACCAAACTATGAACACAGCTTACTTATTACTAAACGTGGGTTCCTTAAACTCATGACTTTCACAGCTTTCTGCTTCTGGAATTTTCCTCTTTGCAAACTTAACTGGGCCAACCGTACAGCTACTGCCAAAGTCCTGGAGCTCCCTCCCACCATCGACTCAACACAAACTGCAGTCTTCAAGGAGACTCAAGACCACTTTCCCCAAGTACATTTGATGGAAGGCCAGTGATGTCCATGTCCTGATGTTATAATCATTACAAGGTCAGGCATGCAGACCTCGGAATATAAATGCCCTGTTTGGACCAGATTAACAGCCCCAATCAGAGAGCCCTGGCTAACAGCGATAAACAGGAGTGTCAGAGGTTCTGTATGCTCTAAGAGCCAGCTCTGAGGGAACTGGATCAGTTTCTGGGACTTTCCATATGTAAATGAAGGGTGACTTCATGACAGAATACAGGCCTCCGTGGAGTCATTTCAGTTGCAACAGGCATGTTCCTTGAAAACTCGCCCACCACAGTCAACTTTGAATTGGGGAATTTGGGAATTATGAGAAGCTTGATTCATTTGATCCTGCTGCTGAAGACTCAGCCTAGTATGTGGAAAAAATGCATTATTATTTCCAGGCAAATGACACTGGGGCAGATGAAAAGCAACAAGTAATTCTCCTGACAGCTTGTGGACCCACAGCCTTTTCGGTTATTAGGAGCCTAACTTTCCTCGAGACACCAGGTACTAAAATCTTTCAAGAGTTGACGGATTTAGTTAAGGAATATTATGACCCCAAGCTGCCTGTAATTCTGAGACATATCATTTTTACTTGACAATTTGAGAACCAGGGGAATCCGTGTTAGGATTTTTGACTGGCAGAGGCATGACACTTTAAGTGATAAACCAATGAGATGCTGAGAGATTGGTTGATATGTTGGTTTAATGATTTACCCATGCAAAAGCGCTGACTAGCTGAAGCCCTACTGGAGTTCAAACAGGCCTTAACGTTGGAAAATATGGCATGTGGAGCAAACACGTTTGTAGGGTATTCTAAGAGAAGGGGACACCCTCACCAGCCTGACTGAGCTTGGGAGACACCATTTGAGTGAAGGCAATTGCATAGCCTCATTCAGAACATTCCCTGAACATAGAGACTCGAGGTCAGCCCACAGCAAACCCCAAAACAAAGCCAGGCCTCAGCCAAACAATTAACACTTCTTTGAGGATCCATGCCGGCAAGCCATTGTAGTGGCTACCAATATGCAGATTCAAGACAGCAAAGGAGTCCCAGTCGACCTAAATTGAGTAAGAGATCTCATAGGTTGGTATCCAGGAGAGTGCATACCTTGGAAAGTCCATATACGTGTGGTTTGGAACAGTTAAATAATTTAGCAACATCAAAATCAGAACCAATCCAAATAAACATCTGGTTAAATAGTCATCCAACTCTAATGGAGGTCAATACCAGCACGGCCATTTTGAGTGATCGCAGAACCAGTATTTAACCAAATTCGCTCTGGACTCCAAACCTCAAGTTTGCACCAGACCTAGACTTAGAACCTATACCGAGGAACCTTTTACAGATTAAGGGTATAACTTAGGTTCTGGTGTCTCATGAAAGGCTCTGGCCCAAACTTGGAGTGAAATTGGTTGAGAGAAATTCACGTGGATTGATTCAACTTTTTTCAATTAGAGAACAGCTGCCTGAGTGAAGTCCTTATTAAATACCCAGAGGTTTTCCAGGAAGCTCTAGGGACTATCAGAGCCACCTTGCATGTTGAACAGGAAGCAATTCCATGATTCTGCAAGGCCTGCTCGGTGCCGTTTGCTTTGTGGACAAAAGTTGGCAGGAATCCGAAGTCTAGAAAGTGTAGGAATCTTTAAACTAGTACAAATTGCGAATTGGGTAGCACCGGTCGTACAGGCCGTGAAGCCTGACAGATCAGTTTGCCTTTGTGGGTATTTTCAACTCACAGGTAACCTCTTTTTTGCCAGCCGATTTAAATAGCTAAACCCTCACTTAGAGCAAAATTGTCAGGGTGGCAGTCCTTCACGAAGCTGGACGTGAGCCATGCGTACTTGGGGGTGAGGGTGAATCAGTATCGGGAATGCCAGTATTGGACGACAGACTCTGCCAAGCAAAAGAGACAGTTTACCACAGGGGACAAGGTTGGTATAGGAGCCAGCGAATGGTCCTGCATGGGTAAAAGGCCTGGTCGACGTAGGGTCAGGTCCAATGACGTATAAAGTTCGGGTAGGAGCAGAACAAGCACGTGCATCATACGAAAGCCACAAACTTGCAAATGGTGGAGGAGCAAAATGTGCCCTGTTCTCGGAACCATTGCAAAGGCTGTCTGAATCCATGGGTTCTCCCCCTTCATCAGGCATTGAAGATACCTCAGAATCTGAGCTGGACACGGTGTATCTGGCCGCGTGGATGCCTTTGACACTGTAATAAGAGAGTGAATTTCTCCCAAGGTTCTCTGGGTACAAAAGGTGAGCTCTTGTGCATTACACACCACTCGTATTCGATGCACCGTTGGAGGAACTTAACCCAGTGTTAAAATGTCCCAGGAGGCGCTACAAGATAAAGAACCAGCCTAAATCCTCAGACTTGAGAAGGGATGTAGTGGTTGTAACGAGGTCATTCCAGGTCGATCCCATTGAACATGAGTTTCCTGATTGAGTCTGTTAATCTGGTCAAATCAGGGAGCCCTGGCTGACAGATCTAATCAAGAGTTTATTAAATAGGCCAGGCTCTGAGGGAGTTGGAACAATGTCAAGGATTTACCACCTGTACGTGAAGGGTGACTTAGTGATGGGATGCTGGCTTCTATGGAGTTTTTTCTACTGCAAAACATTACTTCTTTTCTCTCTATGTGAAGGCACTTCCTTGGTCCTGCTGACCTGGAGGCTCCCAGCTTGTGCTGCAGTCTGATTTGATTTAGCTGAGCTGTGCTGAGATGGAAAGTGAAGGCTATTGCATTTGATCGTGAATTGATCTGCCCTCACCCACCCAAACCCAATGTTTATTTTTGGATATATGCCAAGGCATAATGTAGACTAGGTAGTTTAGACCATGATGTGCAACTCGTGTCCTCAAATAATAACACGTGATGTGATTTAAACAAAATAGTGGGGCAAGGGATCAACTTTGAGAAGATGTGACAAATTGAAGAGAAGAGACAAGGCAAGAGAAAAAGGTATTTATAAAGAAATCATAAACGGACCATGACAGGAGGGGTAGAAAGAACAAACTGAAAGTCATCAGAAAGAATCAGCATGGTTTTGTGAAAGGCAAATCATGTTTAACCAATTTAATGGATTTCTTTGAGGAAGTAACATGTGCTGTGGATAAAGGGGAACTATTGAGTGTACTGCACTTAGATTTCCAGAAGACATATGATAAGGTGGCACATCCAAGGATATTGTAGAAAATAGAAGCTCATGGAAGCTCAAGGGTTATGTATTAGAATAGACAGAAGATTAGCTGGCTGACTGGAGACTGGAGAAGGCACAAATGCGTTTTTTTTTTTGCTTAATGCTCAGAGGGCCATAATGCCTATTCCTGCTCCTAATTCATATGTTCCAATGCACATATGAATAGCTTGTTAAAACTTGGCTATCTCAGCTTCCATATAGAGCAATGCCTTTGAAAAGCATCTGTGGCAGCTGCCCAGTAAAAGTGGAGCAGAGGAGGAAAAGATGCGAATGGTTTTCTTTGGATATGGTGTGACAATACTATGGCTTTAAGAGATGTATTTTATCCTTTTTTTAAAAAAGAGAGGAATTAAGACAGAGGTGAGAAGGTGATTATTTGAATCCAATGAAGTAAACAGCTTGTGAGGCCTTGGGCATTTTTTTTTTTGAAAGGAGAAACAATAGAAGCAACCTGAATGGGTGGGGTCAAGCTCCCAAAGAACCAGGATTTTTAGATTTTTAGTTTGTCAGAAGTTTGTTGCTGGGTCTTGAAGCTGGGTAGACACTGCAGCACATCTCCCTCTGCTACTCTCTCTCTCAGTTTTCTCTCGAAGGTTTTTCTGCCTGGGCTGCCAGAATTGTATGTGGGACGACCTGTTTAACTGAAATTGCCTTTTGCCAAAGGTGTGTTTATGGAACAGTTGCTGTTTAGTAATTAAATAAACTATTATTCTGTTAAGTTTGCCAATAGAGTTAAAGTATTCCCATTTCTTCCTTCTTTTGTATTTTAACAACAGTGGATGATTAAAGTGTGTTTTGCTTCAAATCTGGGAGTTTGAATGACTGAATTGTATCCACAACAAAAGGCCTAACACTTGCCTTTAAAATCAGAAACTGTTTGGGTCCAGGCTATCTCCTTAATGTATTTTGAGGGGGTGAGATTTGGTCCATAACAATGGAAATGAAAGATTTTGTTGAATTGGAATGTCAATGCCCTGCTGACTAGCAGAGTCCATAAAGATGGTGTTGTATGCATAATTGTCTCCTAAAATGAGATTGATTAGCTCCTGACATCCATCTAAAAAGAATAGTTTCTTTTCTATAAAGATTGTCAAGCATAGAGACAATTGCTTTATGTCATTGTTTACAATCTCAATTCAATACAAGCTAAAATAAAATGATCTTTTCATCCGAAAACTCTAGTTTTTACATATAAAAGTGCAAGTGCAAGGTTAGAACTGTTACATAAATGGATACATCATCTGCCACAGGCAGAGGACAGTCAACTGGCCCGTTTCATGCTATAATTTCAGCAATATAACAGTGTGTTTGCTTTTTTAAAATCCTCTTTATTTTGACTTGTCGCAATGATCTTGAATAAGGACTGTTCTGCAATCCTTTTGTACTTCCCTGTTCCACTCATATGACACTAGAGTCACATGGATTCACAGGACCTGACTGAATTGTCCTGAGGAGGTGACTAAAGCAGTGGAGAGTGGATTGTCTGTGCTTGTTATTTACATGCAATTTGCAGAAGTCATTCGATAAAGTCCCTCATTCGAGGGTGCCAACTATGTTAATATTAATGGAATTAAAGACAGATTTTTGACCTGGTCAAATATTTGGCTGAGGGCTGGACAATGAGTGAGGATGATGGACAGGTCCCCTCATTTTGCAGAGTGTGTCTGGTCATGTCCTACAAGAACATGCATTGAAGTCTCAACTATTCAGCTTATTTCTTGACGATATACATGATGAAATAGGAAGCCTCAGAACGTTATTTGCCAAATGTTCACCTTTTCTGGCACTTCACATTGGAAATGCACTTAACAGCACCTCATACTGGCCAAATCTTGTAACTACATCATTCATGTTTAGATTGGCAATCCTAATGTTGACGCAAGGCTGAAAATTACATGTATGTCCACACAAATTAGAAATAAAAGTAGGCCATTCAACCTCTGAAGCCTGTTCTGCCACTCAATGAGATCATGAGCTGACCTGATTATGTCACACTTGCAGCAATCCCTGTTAACCTTTCACCCCGGTGCTTATCAAGAATCTGTCACTTCTGCCTCAAAAACATTCAAAGATTTTGCCTCCACTGACTTCTGAGTGAAAATTCCAAAAACTCATGACCCTGTGTGATGGAGAAAAAAACTCGCCTAATCTTTTAAATTTTTAAAAAAATTTATTCACTCATGAGATGTGGGCATCACTGGCTGGGTCAGCATTTATGACCCATCTCTAATTGCCCTTGACTGATGTTGGAATTGCCTTCTTGAACTGCTGCAGCCCATATACTGTAGATAGACCCGCAGTGTCCTTAGAGAGGGAGTTCCAGGATTTTGATCCAGTGACAGTAAAGGAACAGCAATATATTTCCAAGTCAGGATGATGAGTGGCTTGGAAGGGAACTTGAAGATGATGGTGTTCCCATTGTACCTGCTGCCCTTGTCCTTTGCAATGGAAGGTGCTGACGAAGGAGTTATGGTGAATTTTTGCTCTTGGTTTTGGATTCTCCAACAACTTCCTTTCCACAGCCACCCTGTCATGACTCCTGAAGCTCTATGTTTCAATCAGGTCATTTCTTACTCTTCTTAATTCCAGTGTATACAAGCTTAACCTGTCAATCTTTTTGTCATAATACAACCTGCCCATTCCCAGTATTAGTCCTAAATCTTCTCTGAAATGCTTCCAACTTATTTACATCCCCTTTAAATGAAGTGAAGTACTCCAGATGTTGTGTTAATAATGTCCTGTTACCTCCCAACTTTTGTATTAAATCTCCCTCATAAAAAACAATAACATTATATTAACATTCCTAATTACTTACTGTACTTGCATACCAACCTTTTGTGATTCATGCACGAAGAACCCAGATGCCTCTGCATTTCAGAGCCCTGAAATCCCTCACAACTTCGATAACATGTTTTTGTTTTATACTTCCCGCCAAAATGGACAGTTTCACATGTTCGCTCATTGTCGTGTCTTTGTCAATTTGCTTATCCATATTCCTTTGCTACCTCCTTTCTGTCCTCTTCATACTTGCTTTCCTACCTATCTTTATGTTACCAGCAAATTTACCCTTCAGTCCCTTCATTTAAGGCATTTATATGGGTTGTTGACATCAACTTAGACAGAAGTGTGCCACGCACAGATTTTTTTAATAACCTACAGATTTTGATGTTCAAAGAGGCTGTTCCGGCAGAAATAATTCGGCAAGATCCCATTGCTGCTTTAGGGGAATTATGAACGAGATGAATTGTAGCAACCTGTTAGCAGTTGATGCTACTTTGAAGTGACTGAAATGTTTGTGTTACATTCAGGCAAAGAGCATGTGGTTACAGTTCAAAATACATTTCCCACCTTGGTGACAATTAAGTGATGAAGCCTTTCAAATGAGGGTTTGGACCAAACATCGTACCTGCTCTTACAAGCAACGGACAGAACTATTCTCTTGATGCGTTGCAAATTTTAGATTAAAATGTGCTCATCAACAGCTGTGTTGTCTGTCTATTGAGGACTTTTTACCCCATACCCATCCCTCAGAAATAGAAAGATTTGCATTCCTGGCCGCTCTTACCCTTGAATTAAAATCCAGCGCCTTCGGCCTTTTAATAATTTGTCATTTCTCTTTCATTTGTTGAAAATTACATTTTCATTAGCAGAAGATTATCTTCAGATTCCAGACTTCAGTCTTTAAATGACAAATAGCTGTTGTTGCCATTTTGTTTCCTGGCATTTCACTGATTACATTTTCTCCCTTGCTACTAAATGCCAGCAATATTGCTGGACTTCCAATTCACCTTCCACTGTTCAAACCTCCAGTGTTCATCCTCCATTAATCAACCATTGTTGACAGGCCGTGTGACCTGTAAAACACAGCGTTACTTTGCTTGTGCGTCACAATACTATCGCTGCTTTCTTTAATTACTATTCAAATCATTCCACGCTCGCAAATGTTCCATGAATGTTTTCACACTACAGTTTGTTTGTATTGCCCCAGAAATTTGCATGACGAATGGACGTGAGTATTCAAGTACAGAAGTTGTGCTCAATGTTTGTAAAGTTCCACAACGAAAGCATTACATTCGGTTCTGGTCGGCAGATTTTAGGGAAGATGTACGGATCCTTTAGAGGATGTAGAGGAGATTTGTCAGAATGGATCCTGTGATCTGGCGTGGACAGGGAAGGTTTTTAATGCAGCAAATGCCGAGAGCAGAAACAAAGACATGGTATATACACTTTTGAAGGACGTAAATCTGTAGGGCTGTGGGGATCCAGCTGGGGAGCGGGACTGAATATACAGAGAAACATCATGGACACAATGGGCCGAATGGCCACTGGTGGTATAAATAACTCTTATACGAGGTTTAGAGCACCAGCAAATTCAACTGGTCTGAACAAGTACATCCCCATTCCCAAGCTACTGTTTCCTTCTTGGAAAGACAAAAAAAAAGGTGAGTTTCGGTGTCTGTGAGGCTTGAAAATCATTTCTGTTAGAAGCCAGTTCGAGCCCACATCAGTGAACATTAGCTAGAACTATGTGGAAGCTGGCAAGAGAGGACATCTCGGGCACCGTACAGATTTAGGTCCATGTTCCACATGACCTGACAGTATTACATAGTTTACTGAGCATGCACAGAAGGAACGATTATTAGAGTAAAAGATGAAGGTAATCCTTTACTCTGCATTTTGCCCCATCCCCAGTCTTGATCCACACTTTTTATTTACACATCATTCCACGCTTCCGCCTTCTCTTTATCCCCCTACCCTGTGCCAAAGTTTCTGTTTTACAGTGAAAGCTGACAATGTGGTTTCACTAATTTCCCTGAACGTCTACAAAGTTCCTTTTTTGTCTTGAGGTTACAAAGGGTCTGTTCATGCCAAACTCATACTCTAAGGGTCTTCATCCTCTGTTTCTAGTATTAGTGACTTCAGAGTCAGTTTTATTCTGAAGATTGCAGCCCATCCAGGGCATTCTTCCTTCTTCAGACGGTGCGGATCAGGTATGATCTCAGTTGTCGGAGCCTCATAAGCATGATGCCCATTCCCTGCCGATCCCTGAGTCACGCCTGGGTTCCTGTTCCAATACGGGCAGGTCATGAACCCCATTTCTCTGTTCAAGCCTTTATTGGTGCTATAACATTCTTCCTGTTGTGCTTGTTCACGCTGTGACAGTTGGCACCAGTGTGGATGGAAGGTAGGGTGAAAGCAGTCTGCAACGCAGTAAAGCAATCTTCAATTTGGGCTAAACTAAAGATTTTCATTGAACTCTGGCTTTTTGTGGCATTTAACCTGACTTTCAGCTTCTCTGTTGAATTATGGGTACCTTGGCAAGCTTGTCATGTGGACAAGTCCACCTAAGGGCACAAAGGATTGGGAAGCACTCAATTGCAAATCATCCCCCTCTGTCAGGGATAGCTACATCTTTCATTTCACTGGTGAAAAATATTGTCTTCAAAAAGGTGTAACATCTTTTAAGGTGAATCAATTGAGCTTCCAGACTCAATCCTTTACGAATAATTGGCGACCCGTTTGATGAGAAAAGTTGTCCCCATAAATCAAAATAGGTCGATTCCAATGCATTTCTATAGCCTGGCTGGAGAGGAGGTGGGCATAACAGGTTATTTCTCCAGTCTATTTGTGACACAGACCATGTTCCTTCAAATTTTCCCTACTTTTGTGCAGACCTCGGAGATCAGGGTGTGGGAGTTGCAGAACTGGAAGTCTCATGTGCCAATTGGTGCGTGCAGACCTTCCAAGCAGTGACACAGCTGAGAGACCATTGGGCAGATGTGATTGAGTTAGAGATCATATCCTCAAGAGAACATGAGATACCTGACCCGCGGACAATTGCTGTGCTCTAGCTCAACATTTGGAAATATCCAGATGTCCCTGGTGTCCAGACAGAGAGCTGTGGGACCACCAACCTCTGATCATAGGCCAAAAGTTCAATATGACCAACTTGACATAATTGTTTGAAGTAGGATTGCCGGATAAGGTTACTGAAGACACTCCTGGCCAGTCATCAAAACATAATGGGCAAATTTACATACATTCCTCACCAAGTAATTAAATCTTATGAAATTTGTGCCCTCCTTTGTTGTGGCTGACAGACAATGAGTGTTAAAGGTTTCAAATTATTCAACATGGTGAACAGATTTTTCATTCTGCTTTCTTGGGAGGTCAGTGTGTATCTTTGAGAGTGTCAGCAGCAGACTGATGTTTCCCTGGCAAATATTCTATAGCTCTATCATAATGTTCAAATAATAATCAAAACATCTTAATTCTGGGCAAAATCTTTTTGTGATCCTTTGTGCTCAGTGAGGTCACTAACTGGGCTTGTGGTTAGTTTTGACTTTCACCCAAAGGCCTAAGGCATATTCAGAGAATTTCTCATACGTCCAATCTGCTGCAAGCCTATCTTTTACAAAGTGGCCAATCTTTGCTCTGTGATAGTCAGAGCCTGATCTCAGTGTTGAATCTGAATTAAGACCACTTCCAGGCCTGTGGACAATTCATTCACCACTGTTAGAATCACACATCCCTACAGTATGGAAGCAGGCCATTCGGCCCATCGAGCCCATACTGACTCTCTGAGAAGCATCCCACCCAGACCCACGCCCCTATCCTAACCCCATTATCCAGCATTTCCCATGGCTAATTGACCTAACCTACACATCCCTGGACACTATGGACAATTTAGCATGACCAAACCACCTACCCTGCACGTCTTTGGACTGTGGGAGGAAACCAGAGCACCCGGAGGGAACCTATGTAGTCACGGGGACAACGGGCAAACTCTACACAGACAGTCATTGAGGCTAGAATCTTAGCCGGGTCCCTGGCACTCTGAGGCAACAGTATTAACCATTGAATTACCGTGCCACTCTTATAGTTGGTCCGTCAGGGTTATAATTTGTGAGGTCTTCAAACGAAATGAGGTGGCATTTGGTTCAGTTACAGGAGTGTCGTTGATGCTCCGTCTAACGCCATATCACAGATTGTTTCAAAAGTTACCCTCAGAGGGGTATTTGACAGAATCACAGAATTGTCACAGTGCAGAAGGAAGTCATTTATCTCCTCATGCCTGCGCCAGCTCATTAAATAAGCACCATTAGACAATGCCATTCTCCTGCTTTTACCTCATACCCTCGCACATTATGTTATCCAAATAATCATCCAATACCCTCTTGATTGTCTCCATTGAACCTGCTTCCACCACACTTCCAAGTAATGCAATTCTGACCCTAACTACTCGCTGGGTAAAAAAGTTTGTCCTCCCTTCATTGTTGCTTCTTTTGCAAATGGCTTTAAGTTGATGCCCTCCAGATCTGTTCCTTATTTCCAGCAGGGGCCGTTTCTCCCTAATTATTGTATTCAGCCCACCCATGATTTCGAAAATCTCTGTCAGGTTTCCCCTCAGCTGCCTTCTCTCCAAGGAATCTATCCTTATAACTGAAGTTCCTTGTCCCAGGAACTTGTAAACTGCTCCTGCACTCTCTCCAATGCTTTCACAGTCTTCCTATAACTTCACACAGTGAGAATTTGTTTCCACCAGCTTCACGATCTTCAGAAACTGTTAGATTTCTATAATGTTGTTTGTTGGTGAAAATGTCCTCAAGGTTTCCATCTTCTCTGGGTTTGCCATGATCACCGTTGCCTGGACATCATGACCCAAAGGTTTTTTATTCCCTCAGCTTTAATAATTCAAACTTATCATTGAGTTTCAACCAAGTGTGCTGGAAATGTTCAAAACACACTATACCGTCTCATTATGTTTGGAGTTTAGTGCCAATGGAAAAGAATATCATTCATTTGGCATCCCTGAGGGAAAGAAATCTATTAGTACTCGGAAACGAATGTGCTGGATATCCAGTATGAGATGACATGACAAATCAAATGAGTATACTTTTGGCAGTTAAAACAATCATATCTGGAAGGGTGTTACGAAAACAGTCACTAATTGGAATTTATTATCTAGAGGAAATTGCCAAAAGCCTGTTTGCATCCAGCTTAATGGAGGTGGTTGTACTCACAAGTTTATCAAGCCTCTTATCTAAAGATGCCTTTTGAAGTATTTGGCATTGTCCTGCCCTGTTTAAATATATTAAGTCAATCAGTGCAACTTGTATGGATTCATTCAGTTTGAAAACTGGCACCAGTTAATACTAACCCCCTATCTGTTTGTGCCCTTGTTTGAAGTGGGCAGGGGATCTCCTGGAGTGTGAACAATCAGCGTGGGTTTGGCATCTATTTTCAGTGTGAAGTTGGATACAGTATTTACTTTCTCCAGGTCTTTAGAGAGTTTCAGAATTTATTGTTTGAACTCCACTGCCAGCTCCTTTATGACAGCTGCAGCTTGCGTTTTCTAGACTAGCAATGAACATGGCTGATTATAAATAATAGTATTTTCACAATTTTTTTCTTCTTTGTGCCTTAACGTGATGTGAAACTCACCTTTAACCTCGAGGCTCGTTCCATCTGGACCCAGAAACCTGAAAGATGAAACCTGCAGGTCAATCTTTCATAGCCACTGAAGGCCATCTGGCAGTCACCATTCTACGTTCAATGTGAAATGTGCACGATGCCCATTAACTGTGGTGAGGGTTTTGTGTAGCTCAGTAGCCTGGACAGCTGGTTTGCAATGCAATGTGACATCAATATCGTGGGCCCATTTCTCTCACTGGCATGGGTTACCATGAACGTCCCCACCTTCACGACCTCTCCCTTGTGGAATGGTGATGCTCAGGTTAAAACCATCACCAGTCATCTCGCCCTAATGAGACAGCAGCCCTACTGTCCTCTGGGACTATAGCAACTTTCCCTTTAGCAGTCCAGCTTTGACTATCATTGTCTCCCATTACCCCAGTAGAAATTTCTTATGTTGGACTGTCTTTCACAGTGGTTAACATGCGTTTATTGAGTACAGTCATTTGTAATTTTGAAACTCATGAAAAACAACAACCATTGCTGTATCAATAGCTTGCAGCATGGTATGTGGGACACCTTCGGGCACTATTACTGGCAGCTTACAAGATAGTGATTAGCATCTGTGCTGTTGCTGTGGTGGTGTACTTCCATTCCACACTCTCTCGGTTGATTCCATCCTTAGCTCGGCGTGTCTGGGACCACTTAGCAGCACAGAAACCTCTTGGGTCAACTCGGATTGAATTCAATGCTCCACTTACAGCTGGGGTTCCCTACCCGAGCCCTATGGTTGGATAGCTGACGTGGCCTTCAGTTATGTGGGTCTGGTCACCACACAGCATGAAAATGTCTGAGTTGTTGACTGAAAGTGGTCTGCACCCAGATCAGTGAACATTAGCAACTGTTATTTAATGATAAATATGTACAAGAGTTGGCAGGCAAAGACCTCTGTGGGAGCTGACACACTAACATCCCAGGTCCACGTGATCTAACACCATCATGACAAAGGTCCTTATGAACATGCTCAGTTGTTGTTATTAAGGCTGTAGGTATAGTTAACCCTTTACTCTGCATGTTCAAATGCGACTCAATTGAAAGTGCACATCTGAAATTGCAAGTTTGGGTTCTAATCCCATTCCAAGACTTGAATACAAAAATTAAGGCTGGCATTCGCTTAGTATCACACTGTCAAAGGTGCTATCATTCTGATGTGATGTTAAGTGCTCCGATGCTCTGTTTCTCCCTCAAATGCACACAAAAGATTCCGTAGCACTATTCTGAAGCACAGTGAGGTTCTTTTCCAGCATCCTGGCCAATGTTTATAACTCAAACAGCATCACAAAACAGATAGCAGCATTAGTCGATCATTCAGCCCCTAAAACCTGCTTTTCCTTTCAGTAAGGTTTTGTCTGATCTGTCTGTCTTTCAAGTTTTAGATTCCTATCTGCTCCTAATGATCGGTCACTACCACGTTGCTATTTGCAGTGTGCAAGTTAAGTAGAGTGTAAAGTATTCACAAACTATTTCAGTGGATATCAAATATTTTTGACTGTCCAGTGCTTGCCAAACATACATTGGCAAAACCCACATTTCCTTTTTACAGCTGTTGACAGTACCTGATATTGAGGGGCAGGCCAGACCTTGCTGTTTGCCTAGCGTTTCTCTTCTCTCCTGCTTTTCATCAGTGAAAAAGTGTTGACAATCAAAAACTCCTTATAAAAGAAACCATAAGATTAGCAAGTTCTGGAGAACTGGTATGATTTTTCAAATTAGGATTGAGGATCTGACTAAGCATCTGAATCTTTTTCTGATTAAGACTGAACATTTTCGTTAAACTAAGCACTGTTTCAGAAATAATTGTTGCAGAAAGATTGAAGTAAATTTGTTTTAATCTCTTCCTGTTGATTTTTTTTTAAACTTGTTGACATATAATACAGTCCAGATATTTAATATTGTAGTTAAGCTTTGTCAGAAAAAAAGATAGTATTTTGCACTAAACTTTTAATTTAGTGAAGTAGATGAAACTATGACACTTAAAGTAGATGTAAAAATATTTGAAATAGGGAACTGTACATTTTGTATAAGTTAATTTAACTAAGATTACATAACAACTTGAATTAATACATTGGTGATATTTGCTTTACAATTTTTTATAAATTGTTGTCAAACCATGTTAAGAAAGAGCTTGCAACTGATGTACAGCCTTCATTGATTTTCCATTTTAAAAATCTTATTCTTTTTATCAATTTTAATTTGGCTTGTGAACTGAGAACTGTAAGCTGAAAATGACCTTTGGACTGTGGACAGCTCTTTGTGTTAACAAAAAGGAAAGAACAAGCAAGCTGTTGTTTATTACAAGGGTGGTTTGGGCAATGAACTGTATGTTTAAACAGATAGCAGATGTTGGCCATTAATGTGGTCTGTACCTGGGAATTGGCCCCAGCAAATCTGAGAAAGACCTTACACTCCAGGACATGGCAGATGTTGAGTGGTAACAGAGACCTCCTGGAGGACGGGAGTCTGACCGGGAGAGGCCAGAGTTTGAACTGGGTTTTGCATGGTGTTTTCTGTGTGAAGGAGTTTGGCTATTGATGCTACAGCGTGAAGATTTGAAAGTTCCCGAGCTAACCTCTCATTATGAGCTATTGAAAGTTCAGAGAACAGAAACTTATCACTAAGTGGCACTGGCTTCTTGTGAGTCATAGAGATGTACAGCACAGAATCAGACCCTTCAGTCCAACTTGTCCATGCCAAACAGATATCCTAAATTAATCTAATCCCATTTGCCAGCATTTGGCCCAGATCCCTCTAAACCCTTCCAATTCATGTACCCTTCCAGATGCCTTTTAAATGTTGTAATTGTACCAGCCTCCACCACTTCCTCTGGCAGCTCATTCCATACATGCACCACCCTCTGCATGAAATAATTGTCCCTTAGATCCCTTTTAAATCTGTCCCCTCTCACCTTAAATTACACCCCCTGGGTTTTGGTCTCCCCTACCCCAGGAAAAAGCCTTGGCTATTTACCCTATCCAAACATAAACATAAAAGCCTAACAAATATTGCAGCTGACCGTGAGAGTCTAGCCTTAATGGTACCACATCTGTGGCTGAACACATGCACTATTTTTTCAAGGGCTTGAAAGATTGTCATGTCTTTGTGTATGAAAAATGTGCCGGTCACACATCCTTTCACATATCCTTCCACTTGCCCTGTACAATTGTAGAAGATCTGGGCAGACTGCACTGTTTGGTACAGATTTGCCTCAAACTGTACAAATAATACAGATAGGTCAAGATTGTAATCTCATCGCCCACAATTGAAGTTCCTTGTATATCACAAAATTCTTCACCCCACTCAAAATGGGGCCTACCAGGAGAGGTCAAAGGCCCAATCGAGGAAAAAGCAAGTTTGGGAAATTTCTCCATGACCCATCTATTCAATTAGATCCATTCCAGAATCTTCTATGACCCTGAGTTCCCTGTACTATCTACCTTATGTCAGAGATGATGTCCACTCTAACCAGGAAATGGGTCTAGCTCTCAAATGAAGGAGCTTGGCAAGAAATACCCATGGCGTGGACCATCAGCCTGTTCCAGAGTAAAACTCATGTCTCAAAAAAGAACAAGATCTTAGGCATCCATGTTTCTTTGTTTTATTTCAGTAGATTGATTACAATTGGGGGTGCTTAAACGGAAATGTGGTTTTGTGCCATATCCAAGAGTTTGAGTTGAACACTGGTTGAGGAGAAGGCAAGATCAAGAACTATCTTCAGGCTTGGGTTTCATTCTAAAACTGTTTATTACATAAAGAGACTAAATACAACAATACATGGTATTCAAAGATGTACTTTATTGTTAAATTTTTGCAAAACTTTTCCATAAACTCTATCCCTAATGCAAGTTAATCTACTCCACCTGCTGCTCTGCATGTGCTTTAACATACGCAGAGCTAGACTCTAGGCCTCTGCTTAGTTTTCCATGTATTTCTCTTACTCCTTTTTTGACGCAGCACCCCCAACAGCCCACTCCACCCCCATCATCACACCCTCCAACCTCTCCTTACGCCCAGTGGGGAGCAGCTCCATGACATCATCACCAGGTTGCTGCAGGGTCCTAAATCCCTTGCACAACTCTCAAGAGGGCTGTGTGAGATAAATGCAGTTATTTTGAAAGGTTGTGGAGCTGAAAGAAGTTACAGAAATAGGGAAGGATGAGGCCATGATGGAAGACTTCAACACAAGGATGACAATGTTATAAACTAGACGTTGCTTGGCTGGAAGCCAGCTTCAGTCTGCGAGTACAAGGGAGATAGTTGAACAGCAATGGGTGTAAGTTAGAGCATTCACAAAACATTTTTAATGTTCCGTTTGCATCTATTTAAACTGCAACAAGCCCTCATGCTTTGCGATGACACATGGATATGCTAAAAGTTTAACTCCTGGATCACAAATGGAATGTCTCCATCAGGTTTACCTTTTAAAAAGATTAAGTGCTTGTTGGGTGGCACTGAGGAGAACGGGCACCCCAGAGTTAAACATGTTCTAATCGTGAGCTCAATTGCATACCTTTAATGCAGTTGAAAAGTGTTGTCATAACTGCTGTGTGATCATGTTAGGAATGATTGACAAGCCCCCATTCTGGTAATGCCCTATCTTTGAATAATCCTGCCAGGAACTGTGGTGTTGATATCTTGGAATGTTGCTTTGTTCAGTTTCTTAACCCTTCTCTCGCACGACTTCCAAAAGGCAACACCAAGATTCGGTACTGGAAATGTGGAAATTTCCAGTCCAAACATCACTCTTGCGACTCTGCAGCTTTCTTCAATAAAAGTTTAACTTCTGGTTAGGATGTATAACTTGCATCCAGCTGACCTGGGTCATAGTATTGACTGCAGAGAACTGTTTGACATCAGTGACAAAAGAATGCTCTGTATGGACTTGAAATGGTACATTTCCAAAGAAAAACACAACAGCAATAGTGTTGGGATTAAAACCAAAAAAGGATAACTTTATAGAGTCCTCAGATCTCCCAGGTTACACTCTCTCAACTTTTATACTTGAGCAAATCCAATACTGCCTCACAATACAGATGTAGCAATCGAAATACAAGCTCACAAAATGTTCCTTGACCTAGTTTTCTTCTTCTTCAAAGTTGAACCAGTTAAATACACTAGCTATTCTGTTTTAATGATGTATTAAATAAATAAACCACTCTTTGAAAATTCTTTCCAAAGATCTGTTTGTTATTTCAGGTGAGTTCTATAAATTTCTATTAGGTTGGCCTTGGATAGCTCCATGTAAGTTAATTGCTCGTGGATCTGTTACAGGGTAAGTGGCCAGAGAAAGTAAATGCCGTGATTATTGCATTGGGACACCAAGTTCTGGCATCACACCAACACTTTTCTCTGTCTTCTCTACTGAAACAGTCGGTTCCATATCGGTGAAGCATCCCACTAGGATGAGACTTCTCTACACAATGACCAGGAAGCTGTGTGACTGGCATCACCTCCAACCTGGAACCAACAGAACCCAACCCCTGTCATTGAGCAATGCTTGTGTGCGCACACATACAATTGCAATTTGTCCTATTAATGTGAGTGCATTCACAGAGCCATATTGTGACAACGCTGCAGCTTTAAGAGGTTAATTTGTCTTTCTTTTGAAGAGAGATTGGAAGGCAGAGTTAACGACCTGGCTTGTTAAGACAACACACTTGAATGGGTGTGGCAGATTTCTGGGTTTTGGTTTCTTTCCTGTATCAGCAAAAGCTATTGGGTCGCAACAGAGTTTGAAGCTTCAGCGAGTGTCTCCTGGCTGCTGGTCTCTCTGAGTTTTTCTCTTGATTTTTTTTTCCCCCTCCTGGATTGGAGAACTGCATGTGAGAATCTGTGTTTGAATTTTCCTTTTTTGCCAAGGGATGTGTTTATAGGATGTTACAAATTGGAACAGTTAATTAGTAATAGCTACTGTATCAATTGTTCTGTTAAATTTAACAACAGGTTATCCTAAATTCCTCTTCGGTTGTATTTTGACTACAGTGTTTAAATGAAGCATGTTTTGCTTTATGTCGAGTAATTTGACTAGATGCATCGCATCTGGAACACAATACTTCACACTTGCCTTTAAGATAGGAAAAAGTTAGGGTCTAGGCTACTTACTTAAAATATTTCAAAGGGGTCTGGTCTGGTCCATAACAATATGAAAAGATGGATCATAAGCTAAACACCCAGAGGACTAAAGTCCTCTATCTGGCTGCCCTCACTGTACAATGCCACAATTCCCACCCCCACCCAACTGTCAAGATCCATAGGACACCGGACAATTTGCAAACCTTGGCAGCCTTCTTTCAGTGAGAGTAAACATTAACAATTAAATTCATCATCTCTAGCAGCCAGAGCATCCTTTGGGTCATGGTTTATAGGGCAGCAGTGTTAACAGCTCTCCTGTAAGTGTCGGACGCGTAGACCATATATAGCAGACATGTACATATCCCTGGAGAAACATCAGCAGTGATGCCTCAGCAAAATCCTGCAAATTCATTAACAGGATGGGTCCTTCAATGTGAATATCCGCTCTTAGACCAACATTCCCAGTATAGAGGTATTGGTCATGACCAACATGTGTCATCTGCAAGCCTGACAAAAGCCTTCCAAAATCAAATCTCTACTCCAAGGTTCATTGCAACAAGAGGTTAGCAGCAGCGTGGAGGAAATCTTCCAGAGACATCCTTGAAAGCTCTCTGAAAAAAAGTGTAATATCCAACCAAATTGATAGGAATCTCGTATCCAAGGCTGCCAAAGGCTATGCAATGGCGCCAACCTTTTTGGGCATGTCCAACAGGTTCAGGTGGAGACCAAGGGCAAACAGGAAGGATCGTTCAAAAGCCCGACCATCCCACCAAACCCCCTTTTCCACTTGAGGTAGGGTGCACAGCTCCTGCATTGGGCTAGTTAATCACCTCAGGACCCATAACACCAGAGTAGAAGGAAGTCATCCTTAAACCCAAGAGACTGCGTAAGAAGAAAGGTTTTCTTTTTTATTCATTCACGAGATGAGGGTGGCGCTAGCTAGGCCAGCATTTATTGACCATTCCTAGTTGTCCAGAAGGCAGTTAAGAGTCAACCACACTGCAGTGGGTCTGGAGTCACAAGTAGGCCAGACCAGGTAAGGATGGCAGTTTCCTTCCCCAAAAGGCAGAGAGAACCAGATGGATATTGATGAGAAATTGACAATGGATTCGTGATTTTGATTGAATTCAAATTCCACCATCTGCCCTGGTGGGATTCAAACCCCGGTTCCCAGAACAATACCTGGGTCTCTGGATTAACAATCTGGTGATAATACCACTAGACCATTGCCTCCCCATATAATGTCCTTCCTGCCAGATCACCCTCTCACTTTTTACATAATGAATCATAAAAATGTTTTGGACATCAAACATGTGGTTGACATTCAGGAAAAATTTTGAAAGCAATGCATCAGGGAGGTTAGTTTATCATAGAATATTCCAAAATGATTGAAGCACTATAAATTTTTGTCTATGTAGACTTAGGTGTCCAGACTGCCGCAGCAAACCTCAGATATCCAGAAGAAATTAGAGGGTAAAATAGCGGGTTCTGTGTAGGGTTGAGGAAGAGAAAAAATGTGAACTAAAGCAGGCGGACATGACAAACAAAGTTGAACAGAAAGGATTTTGAACGAGAGTGGGAGCACACTAATTGGATGGATCTTGGTGAAGCCATGGTGAACGGAAGTACGGTAATTGAATCAGTGTCCATGAGTGGAGGAAGTGAGAGTTAAGCAATTCTCGGAAGAACTGAGGATGTGTATCCAGACACACAGGACCAGAATCAAAAGCTAATAGAAGGTAAAGAGAAGCCTCAGAACAATTTGGGTAACAGTGTAGGTTGTGTATTGACTTTATAACCCTGGAGCAATCCTGTGATAACGTCACAGAGCTGTCTCTCACTAGGCCGAACTAGCACAGTTTGGGCAGAATTACACAGGGAGAGAGAAACACACACAGCTAGGCAAAAGCCTGAAGTCAAACCATGTGACTGTTAGAAACACGTTCATCGAAGCATAGAGAGTAGACAGACTAATACTGAAGCAGTTGAGTTTATGGAGGAGTCTGTCATTAATGGCCTCCTTCCACACTAGGGGAACTCTATATGATAGTGAGATTAGAGCCTGGTCTGTCTCTGAATGCCATGTTTTATAGTCTTTAGTCTTAAGAAGTAATAAGTAGTATTAGAAAGAAATGCAAGTTTGAAGACCGACAACGTTGTCTTCTCTTCAACCAGTCTGTCTTGAAACCAGACTCGTGGATGTGAGTATAAAACTTCACTATGAAAGATTTCGGAGTCCGTTCCCTGGGATAAACGGTGCCAGTGTAGTTTGAACATAATGGGAACACATTATCCTTCAACATGTTTGACAATAAATGAGTTGCAATTTTATTTGTATTCTTAGAAAAAGAATTGGCACTGTTAGAACTCTTTCAGTGCAGTCTGACAGCGTTGATTTCAGAACTAGTGTTTGAAATAGAGTTTGAGATGGGGTGGGATAAAGGCCAGAGAAAGAGAAATCACCTCTTTTTTAACAATCAGCAAATTGCTCCAAATTCCATTTGGTTTGGATTGCTGCAAAAAATGAAATTTGTATACTCGATCCGAAAGTATATGATGATATGGTGCAGAAAACCTTTTCCAGATGTGGACATCTGCAGATGTGTTGATCAATTTGCTTTATTGGTCACTTGAAGTACCACAGCTGTAGACAAAAGTGCAGCGCTGGTACACTCACCTTTCCACAAATATGTTTGAAAAACATTGAGTAACAATATTTTCTAAGTATCAAGCCTCATTTTAAAAATGCACACTATTGTGTTGATGTGATCAATATTTTAAAGTGGGTCAGGATGGCGCATGAAGTGCATGTGATTCTGAGAACTCCTGGAAAGGTCCACAGGAAGAAAGCTGTTATTTTCCGCGGCTGTCAATAATCGTGGACAGAAGTGCGTTTCAAAATAAAAAGTTCATTGTATCCTGACTGAAAAGGAATAGTTGAAGCAATTCAATATCTGCTAACCAGCTGACTGCAGTTATTTACTGCTAATTCGAAATTAGGTCAAGTGCAAAGATACCATGATCTTAATGATCTATTTGGAATGCTAGCAGATCACCATTGGCATTGCCTGTATTGAGTCTGAGAATGCACTGTTGCAAAGGGAGATGTTATTTAAGTGCTGATCTCCCCAGGACAGTGGTGGCTGGGAGAAAAAGAAGGAATACAGTTTTCTTCCTACAAACAGATAATAATTGTCATTGTATTCCATATTTACATGTATATGTAAATCTCTGCAAAATTGATTTGATATATTGTCGTGCGTACGGAGATACAGTAAAAAGTGTTGTTTTGCGCGCTATCCAGGACATCATACCTTACGTAAGTACATCAGAGTAATAGAACAGAATGCAGACTATTGTGTTTCAGCTACAGAGAAAGATCAACTGTGGTACCTGTTCAAAAGTCAGCGGGAAGGGAGCTGTTCTTGAATCTGTTGCTGGGTATTTTCAAACTTTTGTATTTTCTGCCCAATTGGAAGAGAGTATAATCAGGGTGGGAGGGGTCTTAGATGACATTGGCTGTTTTCCTGAGGCAGATGGAGTCAATGGAAGGAAGGCTGGTTTTTTGTAATAGACTGGACTGCATTCGCAACTCTCTGCAATTTCTTGCTGTCCTAGGCAAAGCAGTTGCCATACCAAGCTGTGATGCAAGTGGATAGGATGGTGCATCCATAAAAATTGGTAAGAGTCTCGTGGACATGCCGAATTTCCTTAGCCTTCTGAAGAAGTAGAGGCGTTGGCCTGTGTCCTTGACCGTAGCGTCGATGAGAATGAACAAGGACAGATTGTCGGTGATAGTTACACCGAGGAACTTGAAGCTCTCAACTATCTCCACCTCAGGACCACTGATATATACAAGGGTATGTCCTCCACATTGCTTCCCGAAGTCCATGACCAGCTCTTTTGTTTTGCTGACATTGAGGGAGAGATCGTTGTTGTCTTTATGTCATTGCCACCAAGCTCTCGATCTCTTTCCTGTATTCTGTCTGGCCGTTGTTTTAAGACCAGACCTGCCACAGTAGTGTCAGCAGCAAAGTTGTAAACGGAAGGTAGAGCAGAATTTGGCCACACAGTCATGAGTGTATAAGGAGTGTAGTAAGGGCCAGAGCATGCAGCCTTGCGGGGCACTGGTGTTGAAGATTAGTGTGGAGGAATATTGTTGCCTATCCTTACTGATTGTGGTCTGCAGGTCAGGAAGTCAAGGGCCAGTTGGAGCAAGAAGAGCAGAATCCTAGGTCTTGGAGTTTGGAGGTGAATCTGTTTAGAATTATGGTATTTTGTTTGGGGGTAGGGGGGTGCTAACGTCAATAAAACAGGAGTCTGCCACAGGTATCTTGTTATCCAAATGCTGCAGGGATGAATGTAGGAGCAGGGAGATAATGTCTGCTGTGGACCGATTCTGCTGTGGACATACTGTAGCAGATCAAGGAAATCTGGGAGGCTGGAACTGACGTGTGCCATTACTAACTTCTCATGATGGACGTCAGAGCCACTGGGCTCCAGTCATTAAGGCATGTTGCCTGATTTTTCTTTGGCACCGGGTCGATAGCGGTCTTCTTGAAGCAGGTGGGAACCTCTCATCGGAGTAAGGAGGGATTAAAGATGTCTGTCAATACACCCGCCGGCTGGCCTATGCAGGATCTGAGTGCACGGCCGGAGACTCTATCAGGGCCAGTCATTTTCCGATCTGACGTCTGCAGTGTCTGTGGGTACCGATGTAACCAAGGCTGTGGGGAGCAGGTGACATCGTTTCACGGGGTTTCTGTTCAAAACAAACATAGAATGTATTGAGCTCATCGGGGAGGGATATGTTGTCAGTGATTCAACTCCACTCTGTAGCCTGCTATGTCACAGTCAACGTGTTCGTGTTTATAGTCAAGGACTCTAGTTTAGTCTGATATTGTCTCTTGGCATCCCTGATGCTTTGCAAAGGTCGTACCTAGATTTCCTGTCAGGGTCACCTGACCTGAAAGCCACACGCCTGGACTTCAGTGAGGCAAGCATCTTCCAGTTCATCCACAGTTTCCAGTTGGGTAACGCTTGGATTAACTTCTTTGGCACACAGTCCTCTACACACTTACTGATGGAGTCTGCGACAATACTGGCAAACCCGTTGAGGTTGGCCACCGACTTCTTGAACACAGACCAGTCCACAGGTTCCAAGCAATCGCATAGGAGCTCATCCATTGCCTCAGGCCTACACTGTATGGATCCTCATGCTTCAGTTTCAACTCCTAAGCAAGGAGAAGGAGCACAGCCTTGATGGTCTGATTTATCAAAATGAGGGTGGGGGATGCAGTGGTAGGCATCTTTTGGTCATTTAGCAATGGTTAAGCGTGTTTGGGCCTCTGGTGTGACAGGAGATGTAAGTAGGACAAAGTAATATGTAGGACTAGCTTGTTTTCATTCCTATCTGAATATTTGCGATGTGTCTTTTGTACGCTGAAGCCAAAGAAACGTTTTTTTGTAAATTTCCCTACTTCTGTTTTGGGAAGTTGAAAACAATTCGATTATAGGACAGTGTAGGACGATCCACTTTGGATATTAGGAACATAAATTGGAGTGTTTTCTTAATGTTGAGAAACTAGGGACCAGAGAGAAGCAAACAGATGTAGGATTCTCATAAATAAATCCATTTAAAGACAGAAAAGACGTACAAAAAGTCAATGAATGTTACCTTATCTCTTAAGCGGACCAGAATTGGGAGGGGAATTTTGTTACACCCTATCTGGAGCATTGCATTTGGTTCTGAAAACTTCTTTTAACGAGGAAATATTGACCATGAAAAGCTGAGAAGTGCACAAGTACCCAATGATACTTGGGCTTGGGGGATTAATTTATAAACACATCTTGCTTTCCTTTGTGTAGGAGATTGAGGGATATCCTGATCATTTTTTGTCAAGGATTTGATAAGGGTAGACACTATTTCCTCTGGTAGCATCGAGAACAAGGGACAGGATCCTAAATTAGAGCTCAGTCATTCAGGAGCAAAAATCAAGAATTACAAAGGGCATTTGGAAAAATTCGACCTGCGAAGCAGAAAGGAAATTGGAAGTTGCACAACAGATACTTTCGTTACATGTTGCATACTACATTGAGGAAAATCTCACCGTGTGATTTCACAGCAAGCAATTATTTCTCAACTAATCTGATTCACAGTCTGCAACAGAGAAGGTGGGGGAGAGGCTTCATTACCAGGCTGGGCCGACAACTCTCTCTGTGCCAAGCATTAACTTAGACACTCATGCAAATCCTTAGAGTGCATTAGAAATAGATTGTGACTGTGATCACATGTGGAATAGGTATCTCCAATTTTGCTGTCAGAGCACATGGGCCCAGCTTGTGATTGATGTGGGCAATTGTAACTTATTTTATTCATTCACGGGATGAGGGCATCGCTGGCTTGGCAGCATTTACTGCCAATCCCTAATTGCCCAGAGGGCAGTTAAGAGTCAACTACATGTTGGAGTCACATGTGGACCAGACCAGGTAAGAACGGCAGTTTCCTTCCCTCAAGGAAATTAGTGAACCAGATGGGTTTTTCCGACAATTGGCAATTGATTCACTGTTATTGCTAGATTCTTAATTCCAGATTTTTTTTTTATTGAATTCAAATTCCACCATCTGCTGTGGGACTCAAACCCAGAACATTATTTGGCCTCTGGATTAACAGTCCAATGATAATACCACAGGTGCAGCTTGAAGTCTGCTGTACTCATAGTTCCCTGCATGTAAAAAGCATTGCAGTGTCGACCTGTGTGGGATACAAAACCCGGTCACAAACTAGTATCACCATTTCATTGGTCATTGCAGATAGAAGATAGTCATCTCTGTGAAGCAGAGGTACTCACAGGTGATGTTAAAAGTTGCAAAAACCTGTTGGGGCTCGTAGAGAGAAACCCTCCATGAAATGCACCAAAATTGACACTTGTATGATTTCAGGTTAAGTTTAGACCAGAGAAATTTATGATCAAACAAATACCTCGACCAAAACCTCTTCAGAATCTGCACACTGCTTTCAGCAGCATTATTCAATGCTGGGCAATATGGTGGTGCTGGAGCAATTTTGATTTGATTCTCTCACAGAAGTATTCAAACTCTTCTGACATAAACTGCGGGCTGTTATCTGTCACCCACACCTCTGGCAATTTGTCATTTGCAAACCAACTTCTCGTCATCTCAATGGTTAGGCATTTGGGGTATTACTCAACATTCAAGCATTTTCAATATCTATGGGCCAAGGTACTCTTTCCCTTCCGCTTCAAAGAAATTAGCACTAACTTGTTTCCATTTTTCTTGCGTTTGACCATGAAATGAAAGGAACCTTGGCTGCATCATTTCTCATTGTGATACACATGTCACAAATTTTCACCAGCTCTTCACACGATCTCTCACTACCTTTGGATACCAAAAATAGATTCATGCCATTTTAAAAAAAAAATCCACATATGATGCAGGGAAGGCATCTTGGCCAACATTTATTACCGACTAGCTCTTGAGAAAGTGATGGTGCACTGTCTTCATAAATCACTGCTGTTCCTCTCATGTAGGTACACCCACAGTGATATTAGTGAGACATTGTAGGTATGTTGACACAGCAACAGCGAGGGAATGGCCATAATATTTCCAAGTCTGAATAGTGTTTGGCTTGGACTGGAACTTACTGGTGGAGATGCTCCCTTGTGTCAGTTGCCCTTGTCCTCCTTGGTTGGTAAAGGCCACGTGTTTGGATGGACCTGTTGAAGAAACTTTTGTGCATTTCTGCAGTGGTATCCTTGTCGAGAGTATGCACTGCTGCCACTGTTTGTTTAGTTTTGGAGGCACAACATGATAGATACGATGCCAGTGACGTGGGCTGCCTTGTCCTGGATAGCGTCAAGCTTTTTGTTTTCTTGGAGCTGCATTTGTCCAGAAAAGCGAAGAATATTCCATCATATTCCTAACTTATTTCTTGGAGCTGGTAGAAAGACATTGAGGAGTCACAAAGTGAGTTACTCATTGCAGAATTCTGACCCATTCTCCTCGCCACCATAAAACGTCATGCGTTTTGAGGAAGAATCACTGGACCCGAAACGTTAACTCTGATATTTCTCCACAGATGCTGCCAGACCTGCTGAGCTTTTCCAGCAATTTCTGTTTCTGCTTAAAGCCATGGCTGATAATAAAGTTTATATTCTGGTTGAGAATGTTGATACCGGAGGATTCACTGGTGATTGCGCTATTAAATGTCAAGGGGCGATGGTTAGATTCCCTAATTGAAGGTGGTCATTCGTGGCATTTCTGTGGCACTAATAGTTCTTGTCAATTCCGAATCCATGCCCGAATGTTGTTGAGCTCTTGCTGGGTTTGAACACGGACCGCATTAGTTTCAAAAGTGTTATGAATGGTGCCGAGTGTTGGGCAATCATCCTATCTTGGTATCAAGGGCAGTCAATCTCACTTTTCCAATTGACTTTGGATCTTTTGTCCATGTTGGGACCAAGGCTGTAAAGAGATTAGCAATGAGTGGACTCCCCCAGGACCAATCTGACTGTCACTGAGCAGACTCTTGCAAGATAGCACTGTCAACAACACTTTCCATTATTGTACTGATGATTGACAGGACACTAATGTGATGGTAATAGGCCACATTGGATATGTCCTGTTTATTGTGTACAGGAACTCCCTGGGCAATTTTGCATATTGCAATGTAGATTCCAGTGTTGTATTTGTATTGGAACATCTTGGCTATGTGTTCAGCTAACTCTGGAGCACATATCTTCAGTACTCATGCCAGAATGTTGTCAGGGTACTTTGCAGTATCCAGTGCCTTAAGCTGTTTCTTGATACAATGTGGAGTGAACTGAAATGGCTGGACCCTGGCATATGTAATGCCAGAACTTCAGAGGGTTGAGTTGAGATTGAGTAGACTGAGGCTATACTCATCAGAATTTAGAAGAATAAGGGGCGATCTTATACAAACACAAAATTTATGAATGGAATAGATAAAATAGAAGCAGGGAGCTTGTTTCCACTGGCAGATGAAACTAGAATTCGGGGGCATATCCTCAAAATAAGGGAGAGCAGACTTAGGAATTTCTTCTCCCAAAAGGTTTTGAATCAGTGGAATTCTCCGTTCACTGAGGCAGTTGAGGCTACCTCGTTGAATGCTTTTAAAGTCATAGGTTATAAGTTTTAAGGTTATAGTCCAACAGGTTTATTTGAAATCACAAGCTTTTGGAGCGCTGCTCCTTCATCAGGTGAATGTTTTTAAGACAAAGGTAGATTTGTGAACAGTGAAGGGATTAAGGGTTATGGTGAGCAGGCGGGTAAGTGGAGCTGAGTCCATAAGAACACTAGCCATGATCTTATTGAAAGGCAGAGCAGGCTTAAGGACCCAAGTGGCCTACTCCTGCTCCTATTTTTTTATGTCTACTCAGCTGAAGAATGTTGAAAATGCTTCAGCCTTTTGCCCTAACATGCTGGTTATGCCCATCATTGAGGCTGGGTATGTTTGTGACTTCTTCCAGTGAGTTGTTTAATTTTTTTTTAGTTGTTGTACATTCAGTGGTTTGGTGCCTCACTGGTGCTGTTCCTGGCACTTGTCATTTAACCAATCATCACACTGACTACTTCTGTGTACTCCTAAGGAAATTCCTCTAACAATGATTCTCTAAACACTCATGGAGTAATAACTCTTAAACCCCATAGGACTCAGACTTGATTTGAACACTGTTCAGTTTTACTTTGATATAATACTGCAGTCATTTTTTGGACATAGTTAAGCACTTTACTGATCTTTAATTGTGAAAATTTCCTCTGTAACTTCTCTGACTGATTCAGGCATGTCATTTGTGTATGTAGCTAGAAATGAACCAAGCTTCACCGAACATTGGAAGGTTGGCATGATTTTTTGACACACAATAGTCATACTAATCTGTCTTTATCATTTGGTCCTCCTTGTTAGAAGACAACATTGTTCCAGTACTTGCTCAATGTCAGATGTAACTCTTCTGGTCCCCGCTGTAAATAACTGAGCCGAGTTTAACTGCATCTTCTTAAGCCAATCCCTTCCCATCCGAGAGAATTTATTCCATCCTGATACGACCGATAGCAAGAGCAGCACTGAAATTTCTGACTCTGAAATTGTAAACCTGATGCCTGGCCTTGATCCTTCCGAAATCTGAACAATTGCCCTTTACCAGCACAAGAAATGAACTCCCTTGCGGTCAGCAGCTATCTTTTCCCACCATTTCCATGGGCCTGAACTCTTCAGAGGCCTGTCAGCCTATTCCCTTTACTCTATTGTTTTCCAGGCCTCCTATGAACATGTCCCTAAGATTGATTGCTGAAGTTGCACCATTCACACAGTGATGAGTTTTTTTTTTCATTCACGAGTGTAATCTGCAACAGTTGCACTGGGCAAATCTATCTGCTTTCACACAGTGTGGCTCCCAGTACGCCCACAATCTTAGTTGAGCCATAAAATGAGTCTAGCATCTGATTAATTTAATAAGAACAAAGAACAAAGAAAATTTCAGCACAGGAACAGGCCCTTTGGCCCTCCAAGCCTGCGCCGATCCAGATCCTCTATCTAAACCTGTCGCCTATTTTCCAAGGATCTGTATCCCTCTGCTCCCTGCCCATTCATGTATCCGTCTAGATATATCTTAAATGATGCTATCGTACCCGCCTCTACCAACTCTGCTGGCAACACGTTCCAGGCACCCACCACCCTCTGCATAAAGAACTTTCCACGCATATCTCCCTTAAACTTCTCCCCTCTCACCTTGAAATCGTGACCCCTAGTAACTGAATCCCCCACTCTGGGAAAAAGCTTCTTGCTATCCACCCTGTCTATGCCTTTCATGATTTTGTAACCTCAATCAGGTCCCCCCCTCAACCTCTGTCTTTCTAAAGTAAATAATTCTAATCTACTCAACATCTCTTCATAGCTAGCGCCCTCCATACCAGGCAACATCCTGGTGAACCTCCTCTGCACCCTCTCCAAAGCATCCACATCCTTTTGGTAATGTGGCCACCAGAACTGTATGCAGTATTCCAAATAAGAGTCCATCATAATGGGGGCTCGCGGGCAACACTGGTTACCATATCGAAAGCACTGGGCATCATCATTGTGAAGAAAATATTTTATTTTCTGCTCCTGTTTTAATTGCTTTCAACCAAATGTGCAACATTCATTATTTGCCAGCGCTCTTTACGGCTGAACTCCACATTACCATCAAATACTTCTTCAAAAGTATGTTAAGGATAATTTGAATCAACCTGTTTGGATGTGTTCTGACACACCTCTGGAGTAAGTGGTACCACTGAGTGGAGCTGGAGGAACACTGCAGGCCAGGCAGCATCAAAGGAGCAGGAAAGCTGACATGTCAGGTCGGGACCTTTCTTCGGAAATGGGGGAGGGGTCAGGGAGCTCAGAAATAAATAGAGAGAGGACTGGTGGGGCTGGGGAAGGCAGGTGGGATGGTGATAGGTGAGTGCAGGTAGGCAGTGATGGGGATTGGTCAGTGAGGTGGGAGGAGCAGATAGATGGGAGAGAAGATGGACAGGTTGTATCAGGTCAAGGAGGTGGGGATGAGAAGGAGGGCTGGTCATGGGATGAGGCCAGGGGTGGGGAGATTTTGTCACAAGTAAAGCCCACATTGACACCATTGGGTTGTAGGCTCCCAAGGCGGAATATGAGGTGCTACTCCTCCAGTTTCCGGGTGGCATCATTGTGATGCTGGAGGAGGCCCAGGATGGATGTGTCACCCAGGGAGTGAGAGGGGGAGTTGAAGTGGTTCGCGACTTGAAGGTGTTGTCATTTGTCACAAACCGAGCGTAGGTGCTCTACAAAGCAGTCTCCGAGCCTCCACTTGGTCTCACCGATGTAGAGGAGGCCTCCTACCTCACTGTCCAATCCCCACCACTGCCTACCTGCACTCACCTATCACCATCC
Organism: Ginglymostoma cirratum; assembly: GCA_024137785.1. NCBI lineage: Eukaryota > Metazoa > Chordata > Chondrichthyes > Orectolobiformes > Ginglymostomatidae > Ginglymostoma > Ginglymostoma cirratum. The sequence continues at coordinate 51,806,572 of JAHRHZ010000020.1, read as the reverse complement.
CACCTACCTTCACCAGCCCCACCCTTCCTCTCTATTTATTTCTGAGCTCCCTTCCCTCTCCTCGTTTCTGAAGAAGGGTCCCAACCTGAAACGTCAGCTTTCCTGCTCCTCTGATGCCGCCTGGCCCGCTGTGTTCCTCCAGCTCCACACTGTGTTGCCTCTGACTCCAGCATCGGCAGTTCTTACTATCTCTGGAGTAGGTGGGACTTGACCTGAAGTTTCTGGCTGAAGGGTAGGGACACTATCACTCTGCCACAAGAGTCCTTGAGACCATTTCATACACAGTGCTGACTCACGTGAATGTGGTATGCACACAACGCAATCTTCAATTTGCAAAAAGTGCCTCATAAACAACTTTTGGGAGTTCCAGAAATATGTTACAATGCTCTTTAATTATTCAGTTCTCTGATCAAATATAAACAAAAAAATCCCATCTGAGCCTCGTTTTTGACATCTTTCTGTTGCATAATGCGTGAACACATTCTCACCAACAGGCAGCCATTATTGGGCTACCTCTATTTACACCTGTCCAACAGAGAGGGCAGCAAAGAGCAGCTCTGCACTCTGGCAACAGTGGTTCCCAACCTTTTTCAGTATCAAGGGACACTTCAGTGAGACAAACAGTTCTACAGTACATTTTTCACACACAAGAATGATGTCAAAAGTCTGCATGTGTGTAGCTCTGGAGGTTTTGTGCATGTGCAGTCAATAGGGGAGCCTGGTGTCAGCAGTTACTACCTTTGATAAGAGACACCAGGACTCCAGAGGAGATGTGAAGCACAGATGCAGCCTTGATGCGCAGGTAAAACATCGATGCTCCCTGAAAATTTTGCAAACGTTTCACCTTGTGGAGGCACACTGTTTGAAAACCACTGAATCAGGAAACAAAAAGTATGGAGCAACATTTGGAACATTTTGGTTTTGTGTTTATTACATTCCGATCTCAATGGGATGACAGAGGAAAAGTTTTGCAGAATGTTACGTAGTAAATGAATACGTTGTGTTATTAGCATGGCTAAGACCACCAGCAATTGATGGTTACCATGTACTACTCAATACAAGATGAATACCAAGTGTCACCCAATCAGATCCAAATGTAACATGTCATTTGCAGAAGACAAATATGTTGCATGATCTGTGATGAAAATAACTTTTGTGGAATTCCTATGTGACTTGGAACAATAATTTGGTGATAGTGAAGGACGTTGGACTTTGTAGTGTATGTTTATTATTAGGAACACAAGTGGCTAATTACTTCAAGTTCAGCATTGACTGTATTTTGGAAGTATATCAACAGTTATGACTATAGTTGATGGGACTATGGAACAAATCAGATCCCAGAATGAAATCTGGCTACATGAGTTTATATATTTTCCTTTTGTTCCTTTTCATTAATATAATAGTTGCTCAGAAACATATTCACACAAGGCTGCAGATTTTCTTTAACAACAGAACAAGGATATATTACACAGACAAGGGAATGACAAACTAGCTCTCTAAATATTGAAGGTAATTAAAATGATCTTAAATTACACAGCAAAACAAATCCTTTGCATAAACTCAAGTCCTGAGAAATTACTGTCCCATCACAATTGTTTAGTGTGCTACTCAACTGAGTCCTGTCAGTTTCTGTGCCATGGACTGTGGAGACAATTTGATGAGTCTTTTCAAATCAGCTGAAGTAAGCCTTTCACAAATCTAAGAGCCTAAACTTTCTTAGTTTTAATAACATGCAGATTTGTTGGTTTGGAAGTTTCATAAGCTAAATCCTTCTGATGATGTGACTCATTCCCTAAACTGCCCTGAATCCGTCTTGGAGACAAATTAAACTTACTTCTAAACTCAATACTGGTGTTTTCTGAACTGCATTTATCTTAAAAAAAAAGCCCATTCTCGATACTAAAAAAGGTCTTAGCTGTTTCGTCTACCTGTTTTAAACATAACAACATAAACATCTTTCCATTGACACCACGTGAGTCTGTCATAATCAGTTTTATGGCAAAGGCTGGATTTAATCTCTCCTTGAGAAAGACTCACTGACATTATTTTTAAGAAAATCCTTCACAAAAGTAACCAGCTTCCATCTGTTTGTATTTTTAAATCCACATTCCAAAAATGATGTAGGTATAGACCTTTTACTAAACAGTTTGTTCATTGAATTCACAATCTCATCATTGTTTCTGTAAATACTGGACATCAGCATCATGACAGTATGGAGTTTACACCTGATGATTGTCGTTTGGTTTTATTCGAAAAAGAGGCCATATTTCTCATGAATTGAATTAAACAAATGTGAACGCAATTAGAATATCCTCCTTGACATCTGTATTCCATTTCATTCCTGATCTTTTAAAATTCTAGCATAGTGGTTAATACTTGACAATCTACACCAGGATAGGGTAACTGTTTTAATGTGGGTTTGTCGCTTGAGATAGTTCAGAGCAGTCCTCTGGTTTTAAACATGATGTATTCATGATGATGATAAAAATTACTGTACAACAGACATTTCTTGCCTATGATGCCCACATTCCATGTCTGATTGTAAGAAACCAATTTATTGAAGAATTTGTCATATAACTACCGAGGGCACAGGTACATCACAGCTTTCTTCAGAGGCTTGTTTGTATATTCATTAAACCCAATCTCGACAGTAGATCCTCAATGAATTTTAGGGAAAGGGGAAGGGAAGAGGTTTCTTGCCAAGCACAACATTGTTTAACAGTCTGTTTCCTCCAGAGAAATTTTGGTAGGTTGAGTAAGTGAGCAATAAGTTGGCAAATGGAGTATAATGAAGGAAAATATAAAGTTATTCATGTTGGAAGGGAGGGAAAAAGAAACACAATATTATTTAAATTAAGGAATTGCATAAAGCTAGCACAAAGATGCAGCAGGGAATCGGGAATGCTCATGGAATGTTGGCCCTTATTTCAAAGGCATTGGAGTTTCAGAATAGGGATGTCTTACTGCAGCTGTACAAGATTTTAGTGAGACCACATCTGGAGCACTGTGAGCAATTTTGAACCTGTTATTTAAGGAAAGATATAATTTTGTTGGAGGCAGTTCAGACAAGGTTCACTAGGATGATCCTCGATAAGGAGAGAGAGTTTTATGAGCAAAGGGTGAACAGGTTGGGACTCTACTCATTGTGGAGTTTAGAAGAATGAGAGTTGATCTCATTCAAGTACAGAGATTCTTAAGGGGTTTGACAGGGTAAATGCTGAGAGGATGTTTTCCCTCATGGGAGAGTCCAGACACTGAGGTCATCATCTCAGAATGAAGGGTGTTATGGACCAGACCAAATGCACTCCACGACGAAAGAAATTATTTTAAGAAGGTAGCCTAGACGTTAAATATGTTCTTAGTTTTAAGGCAAATGTAATGTGCTGTGTACCAGATGTAATGTGACTGTTCAAACTACTTGATGTTAAGCAAAACACAATTTATTTAAACTCCATAGTTAAAATACAACCAAAGAAAGAGGAATTCAAAATACTTAACTCTCGTGGAAAAATTAACCGAAAATTAACCGAATAAAAGATATTGTAACAATAAATAATTTAAGTGTTCCAATGTAGTAATATCCCCTAAACACCCCTTTGGCTAAAAGGCAAAATCAGACACAGATTCTCACAAGCAATTCTCCAATCCAGGAGGAAAAAAAAACATCAAGACAAAATTCAGAGAGAGTAACAGCCAGGAGACGTTTACTGAAGCTTCCTACTCTATTGAGAGCTCACCAGCTTCTAATGTGACCGAAAAACCAAAATCCAGAAATCCTGATCGATGAGAACTTGCCACACCCATTCAGGCTGTTTTTTAAAAAAAATCCCAAGCCCTCCCAAGCTGTTTACTCAAGTTGTCTTCACTAGCCAGCTTGGAGCCTCTCGTTCAAGCTCTCTTTTAAAAGAGACCAGGACAAAATAACCTATTAAAGCCATAGCATTGTCGCAAGGGGCATCAATTAAGGTGAGGAATTTCTTCTCTGATGGTTAAGAGACTTTGGAACTCCTTGCCACAGAGTCCATGTGTTCAGGCTGACATAGATAAATTCTTGATCAGGCGAAGAATCAAGGGTTGCAGGGAAAATGCAGAAAAGTGGACATGAGGAATGTCAATCAGCCATGATCCTGTTTGAACGGCCAAGCAGACTTGAGAGGCCAAACAGCCTACTCCATTTCTATTTCTTATGGTCCTGAATACTTTAAACTTCTCTGTGTATCCTCGCTTTGCAGCAATGTATTTGGAATCAGTGTTTTAACCTGGGTTTGTTTGTTCAGGTAATTCAGATCCAATCTCCAGTTTTAAACAGTAAATTTTACTTATCTGGAAAGTATTTACTTAAGTGAGCTTCCAAAATTTGTTTCACTAATTGTGCCATGCTCACCGCAGCTAGACAAATAAATTACTGGTATGGCAGTAGTGTTAAGCGTATTTTTGATTTGAAAGTACAAATAAAGCAAAGTTTCCCAAAATCAGCTTCTGTTTTTGTGAAACTATTCTTGGGGAAATGAGAAAGTTCAGCCAAAATTTTACAACATAAGAAAAATGCCTCAGTAAAGTTGATACTTGTTCTATTAACAACAATTATTTGGAAATTTCAATTACTTGCCAACAAAGAATAATTATTTTCATTTTCTATGAAAGTAAGGCAAGGGCAAGCAAATTGTTGGGCAATAATAGAGTTTTTAAGACTAAAGTTTTTAAATGAAACAAACATTTAAAAGCACAAGAATATCTGGCAAGATAATTTTAATTCTGTCTAAAATATTTCATGTTTCCTATCTATAGAGTCATAGAGTAATACAGCATGGAGACAGGCCCTTTGGCCCAAACTGGTCCATGGTCATCACTCAACTAGTTCCAATTGCCCGCATTTGGTTCATATCGCGCTAAACCCTTCCCATCTATGTACTTATCCGAATGTATTTTTAAAATGTTGCTATTGTAGTTGCCTCAACCACTTTCTCTGGCAGCCCACTCCATATATGCACCATTGTCTGCATAAAGATGTCCCCCCTCTCACCTTAAACCTATGCCCTCTGGTTTTCAATCCCCTATCCCTGGGAAAAAGACTATACACATTAATCCTATCTATAGCCCTCATGATTTTATACACCTCAATAAGGTCACCTCTCATTCTCCTACATTCCAAGGAATAAAGTCCTATCCTGGCCAGTCCTGGCAACATCGTCGTAAATCTTTGCACACTTTCCAGTTTAATTATGCCTTTCTTATAAAAGGATGACCAAACCTCTACGCAATACTCCAAGTGCGGCTTTACCAATGACTTATACAACTGTAACATAACGGGCCAACTCCTATACACAATGCCTCGACTGATGAAGGCCAGCATGCTAAATGCCTTCTTTACCAACCTGTCTACCTGTGACGCCGCTTTCAACGACCTATGTACTTGCACTCCTTGGTCCCTCTGTTTAACAACACTTGTCAGGACCTTACCATTTACTGTATAAGTCCTACCTTGGTTTGACTTTCCAAAGTGCAACATCTCACACTTATCTGTATTGAATTGCATTTGCTAATCCTCAGCTCACTTTCCCATCTGATCAAGATCCCTCTGTAATTTCTGATAACCTTCCTCGCTATCAACGATACCTCCTAATTTTGTATCTTCCACAAACTTGCTATCTATGCCTTGTACATTCACATCCAGATCATGTATGTAAATAACATATTATCAAAGGTCCCAGCACTGACCTCTGTGACACACTGCTAGTCACAGGCCTCCGGTACGAGAAACAACCTTCAACCATCACTCTCCGCTTCCTACCATTGAGCCAATTTTGAATCCAGTTAGCTAGCTCTCCCCTAGATCCCATGCAACCTAACTTTCATGACTAGCCTGCCATGCAGGATCTTATCAAAGGCCTTACTAAATTTGTTATAAACCATATTTCAGGCATGAGAAATTTTACTTGCTAAGGAAAGGTGTGGAGGCTTTGGAAAATTTGAGTGAGCATTTGTGTCTCAAGCTTGGTAGATTATTGCGAACCTGAACAGTTAGGAATTCTCAATCACGATGAACTTTTTTTTTCATAAATTGAAGTCATTAAGCCAGTTAAAGCAGGAAGTTTGATTCCTGATCATTATTGATAAGACCCACGTTCTATCAGATTGTTTGTAACATAGAATATATTGATATGTGAATGAAAAAAAACCTGGAAGTTTTGAGAGATGTCACAAAGTTATGTAGACAAAAGTGGCCGTGTGGTGGCTCAGTGATTAGCACTGCTACCTCAGCGCCAGGGACCCGGCTTCGATTCCACCCTTGGACCACTGTCTGCCAGGAGTTTGCACGTTCTCCCTGTGCCTGTGTGGGTTTCCTCCGGGTGCTCCGGTTTCCTCCCACAGCCCAAAGATTAGGTTAGGTGGATTGGCCATGCTAAATTGCCCATGGCATCTGGGGATGTGCAGGTTAGATTGATCAGCCATGGCAAATGCAGGGTTACAGGGAAAGGGCTGGGGGGGATCTTGGTGGGATGCTGTTCGGAGGGTGAGTGTGAGCTCGATAGGCTGAATGGCCTGCTTCACACTGTAGGAATTCTGTGCCTCCAGAAGCTCTGCAGACTAAGAGCAATTTGTGCATTTCATAAGGCTATCGATTGATCTTCTCTGGAGATGTGTTATTAACAAATGGCCTGCTATTAAAATATCAATCACTCGCTGTCCAGTGATGCACATCAATGGGCCAAGTGACACTTTGACACTGAAGTGGTTTGTGTGACTGGAGTTCCATGTGGGTAAAGACAGCGAGATCCCTTCCTGAAAAAGGGCTTTTGTGAGCCAATGGGATTAATCAACAATTGAACAGCTTCATGGTCACATTAAGTGATCCTGGCTTGTGTCTTTCTGATTTTACTTGACACATTTAGTTTCTGTATTTCAATGAATGATCCCTAAGCATGTCAACAATATAAAGCCAGACTGAATATTGGCATGGCAGACTGGTTTGCCATCATTTTTTTTATTTCAGTAAATCATGAAATCAAGCATCTTATTCAAATAACTTCTACAAAGTACATTAGAACCTGTTTCTGTTAATGAGCTGAATACAGACATGAAGCTCCTTTTAACTCATGTTATTTTGAGGATTATTGACATCACCTTTCTCTGCCTCGAGATACCTTGCTCTCAGAGACCATTGTTGACCAATGGATTACCATTGAAGTAGTCCATGACCCTGTTTGATAAAGTAGTGGTTGGCCATTGCTTCTGCAGTATGACTGACGAGGAAATTCCCACTCTTACATGAGGTGCGTTGAAAGGATTTACAGGCTAATAATCAACCTGCTTGACCATGTCATGAGTGTAACCTTTCATGACCATCTAGTCCTGAAGTGGGACTTGAACCCAGAGCTTCTGGCCCAGAGGTAGCAATACTGACACTGCCTCCTCGTTTAATCTGTACAAAGTTACTAAATGGATTAAAAACAGAAGTTGCTGGAAAAACTCAGCAGGTCTGGCAGCATCTGTGAAGAAAAGATCAGAGTTAATGTTTCGGGTCCGGTGACTCTTCCTCAGAACTGATGGTAGCTGGGAAAACGTCGGCTTATGCGAGGAAAATAGGGAGGGGGATGGGGTAGGGAGTAAATGGTAGGATGGAGCCGAAGAGAGAGAGAAGAGCAGTTGGATAGACAGAGGAGTTGCTAACGATCAGGCTGGGAGGGTGAATAGTTGTTAATGGGGACTGTTAGTGACTGACAATAGGGGGTGTGTAATGGCAGGCTATGTGGTAACAAGGTCTGGTGTAGGGGGCTGGGACATGGGAGAGATTAGGCCCCAAAATTATTGAACTTGACATTGAATCCAGAGGGCTGCAGGGTCCCCAAGTGGAAAATGTGAGAGATGTTGGCCAGGGAACAGGGTGGTGTGTTCAAGTGGCAGACAACAGGTAGCTCAGGGTCTTTTTTGCGAGCAGAATGTAGATGTTCTATGCTTTGCTTCCCCAGTGTAGAGCGGACCACACTGTGAGCAGCAAATTCAGTAGACTAGATTCTGGGAAGTGCAGGTGAAATGTTCCTTCATCTGGATTTTTTTTTAAACAGCCTGAATGGGTGTGGCAAGCTTTCACAGATCCAGATTTCTGGGTTTTGTTTCTTTTTCAGTGACATCAGAAGTGATTGGGGTCTCAAAAGAGTTGGAAGCCTCAGTGAGTATTTCCTGGCTGCTACACTGTCTGAATTTTCTTTTGATTTTTTTTTTCCTCCTGGATTGGAGAACTGCATCTAAGAATCTGTATGCGAATTTGCCTTTTTGCCAAGGGGTATGTTTATGGGATGTTACTATATTGGAACGGTCGGTTAGTAATAGTTACTGTATCTGTTCTTCAGTTAAGTTATACAATAGAGTTAAATTAATCTAAACTCCTCTTTCTTCTGTTTGTGTTTTAACTATAGTGTCTAAATAAATTGTGCTTTGATTAACGTTCGAGTAGTTTGACCAGTCACATTGCATCTGGAACACAGCACTTCACATCTACCGTTAAAATAAGAAAACGTTAAGTGTCTAGGCTACCTTCTTGAAATATATTGAGGGTGTCTGGTCGGGTCCATATCACTTGGCAATACTTCATCACCAGCAGCATCTCTCTCATCCCCACAACCTCACTTCCCACAGCCCACCAGAAGGGCATGAGCAAGCTGATTGAGACCTCCAACATAACCGTGGCACAGCATGGTCAGTGCAAACCTGGGCCACTGAATCCGCCCTGGGCACTATACACTGACCACAATCTGACGTGGAACTGTACTGCTGTTCCTTCTTCATCACTGGTGCAAAATCATGCAACCGTTATGGAATTGACCAAACTCTAAAATAGGCAGTACCAGGGACAGTGAGGGAGGTTATCAGAAATTGCAGCAGGATCTTGATCAGCTGGGGAAGTGAGCTGAGAAATGGCAAATGGAGTTTAATATAGCTAAGTATGAGGTGTTGCATTTTGGAAAGTCAAATCGAGGTCTGAGTTTCATGGTGAATGGTAGGGCCTTAAGGAGTGTAGTGGAAGAGAGGGACCTCGGAGTTCAGGTTCACGGTTCTCTGAAAGTGGAGTCACAGGTAGACAGGGCAGTAAAGAAGGCTTTTGGCACACTGGCCTTCATCAGTCAGGGCATTGAGTACAGAAGTTGGGAAGTTACGATGCAGTTGTACAGGACATTGATAATGCTGCGCTTGAACTATTGTGTTCAGTTTTGGTCACCTTGCTATAGGAAGGATGTTATTAAACTGGAAAGAGTGAAGAAGAAATTTACAAGGATGTTGCCAGGACTCAAGAGACTGAGTTATGGGGAGATGTTGGACAATTTAGGACATTTTTCTTTAGAGTGCAGGAGACTGAGGGGAGATCTTGTAGAAGTGTATAAGATCATGAGAGGCATGGATAGGGTCAATGCACTCAGTCTTTTTCCCAGGGTTGGAGAATCGAGGACGAGAGGGCATCAGTTAAAGGTGAGAGGGGAAAGAATACATGGGAACCTGATGGGCAACTTTTTTACACAGAGGGTGTGTACGCATATGGAATGAGCTGCCAGCGGAAATGGTTGTGGCGGGCACATTAACAACATTTAAAAGGCATTTGAACAATTAAATGGATTGGAAATGTTTCGAAGGATATGGGCCAAGAGCAAGAAAATGGCGTTAGCGTGGATGGACATTTTGGTCGGCATGGATCACTTTGGGCCAAAGGGCTTGTCTCCATGCTGTCGGACTCTGTGACTCTATGGCTCCTCCAAAGTATGTTAAGAAGATAGACAAGGCTCTAACTTGTTCTTATTTTTAAGGTAAGTGGCGGGCATTGCGTTCCATGTGCAATTCAATTGGTGAAAGTACCAGTGAGAAAGCAAAACACACTTTATTCATACACTGTGGTTCAAGTACAACAAAGGAAAGAAGAAATTGGAAAAACTTAGCTGTACTAAAAAACTTAACAGAATAATAGATTATTTAACGACTAAACAGTAACTGTTCCAATATAGTAACGTCCCATAAATGCTCCCTGGGCAAATAGCAATTCAGTAAAGTAGATGTCTAACATGCAATTCTAACGGCAGGAAGAGAACCCAAGCTTTTAGCTGTAACAGAGAGAAGGGAAAAAAGCTTCCACAATCAGCTTCAAGATCCCAGTCGCAACTGCTACTGAAAAACTAAAACTAAAAATCTTGGTTCTGTGAGAGCTTGACCCTACCCATTCAGGGTGCTTCTATCGTTTGAACTTTAAAAAAACACATCCCAAGGCCTCACAAGCAGTTTACTTTATTTAAAACAAATAGACAGCTCAGCATCTCTGTCTTAAAACCTCTCTTCAAAAAATACCAGGACAGTCGGCACGGTGGCTCAGTGGTTAGCGCTGCTGCCTCACAATGCCAGTGGGTTCAAATTCACCCTCGGGCGACTGTCTGTGCAGAGTTTGTACATTCTCCCTGTGTCTGTGTGGGTTTCCTCCAGGTGATCCAGTTTCCTTCCACAGTCCAAAGATATGCAGGTTAGGTGGATTGGCTATGCTAAATTGCCTATAGTGTTCAGGGATGTGCAGGCTAGTTCGATTAGCCATGGGTAAAAGAGGGTTCCAGGGAATGGGGTGGGTCTTGGTGGGATGTTTTTTGGAGGGGCAGTGTGGACTCGATAGGCTGAATGGCCTGCTTCCATGCTGCAGGGATTCGATCATTCTATTCTATGGATCACATATTCAGTCAGTAGATCACGGAGTTAATCTCACAATATCTTACAAACTATGCACAGAAATGTCCTTGCTTACCCAGTTGAATTGCAGAATAATGATGGGTGTTTGTGGTTCGTTTCTTTTCAGGTACTCCCTTTTAAGGCTGTAAAAAAATGAAATAATTGTTCCTTGCTCTCATTGCATTTAAGTTTATTCTATTTCACATTCCAGCTTTGAACAGTTGCCTTCCCGTGCCTTGTTTGGAGATAGGGCTAATATTTACATGCCTTAGTTGAATCTCTTACCACCCAGGCATGGAAAGATGCTGGTGCTAATCAGACAAGAGAATTATCAGCTTTTTTTCATCCAGCCATGTCATCCTCCAATTCATTTGCTGCTCTTTGTTTTAAAAACATGGTTATCTTTATTGGAATAGTTTTGCAGAGGCGCTCACAAAGGCTTGCTTCTATTTGAGAAGCTGTGTGGATTACAGAACACATTTTAACAAAGTTGGTAACTCTGTAAAGTGCAGCCGTTCACTGTGGACAGCAAGTTGGCTTTGTTACAGCAGAAGGTTGGGGAGTCTAGTGTCTCAGGCTGCTGCTTCACAATGGAAGTGCCGCTGACTCTAAACATGTTGGTGTCCCTCTGTCAGCCTGTGCTCTATAGGCAAAATAGGCCACTGCAATGGCGAGCCCCCAGTTTAACCTTTCTGGATAACGGAAGCTGGCTATATTGAGGAAATACAACGCCTGGTCGTGTACTCCATGTATGGGAGTTTACTTCTGGAGATTACTGTCCCAAAACAAGATAAATCATGTTTTTTTTGAGTTCCCTCCAGACCAAACTACCCATCCCCCTCTCAACTCCTTGCCTGATCCTGGCTGCTTACATCTATATTGCTTAGGCTTGGAAGGTTCTGGACAACCTTTCAAATAATGTATGTCTGCATAATTAGTTGCAAATGTAGTTACTATCTTACGAGAATAATAACCCAGCGAATAAGTGTTCAAATTCCACCACTGCAACTTGAAAATATTAATTCATGATCTAATTTCTTAGAGTAAAGGGCTGATGTCAGTGAAGTGGCATTGAAATGATCAAAGTGGGACATTTAATTACATTAAAGGTACTATGTAAATGAGAGTTGTCGGTGCATGCTTGAACATTGGTAAAGACAGATTAAAGCTTTGCCTCACTTTGTAAGGGAATGATCTACTCTCTTACTCTGTTATGACTCTGATGTGAAGCAAGATCCCGATAACGGTGGAGCGTCTGATCCGGTGGTCTCAAAGGCTTCAGGAGAGGAGTAGACAATTACACCAGTGAACCTTAGAATCAATAGAAAATTAACAAGACACCAAATGAGGGAATTTAAATAAAAGCTTAATCACTCAGTTTCAGTAAGCCAGGTAACTTTCCAGCACGAAGATCAATGGCCCCAATTTGTGTTTAGTTCTTATGTAAACACCTACAGCCTATTGATACAAATTTTGTTTTACCATTATTTTCTTTACGAAACTTAAAATATCTGTGGAAGGCTTCAATGTAGGAATATTTGCTCCATTATTTTCCATAATCATAAATATATTTATTAATAATTGCAATAGCTGGTGAGTAAATTCTCATAATTAACAGAATTAATTGATTCAGGAAAGGTACCAGTTACAGATGGTGGTGCTAATTCTACCTATAATCTGGAATCGTCTCTGGCTAAGTTAAATTTATTTTCTCTTATCCTCACCTGTAAAAAGATTGCTTCCTTTAAAATTTGTGTCCAAATATTGTTTTCCCACGATTCTTCCCTAGACCGTTTTGCAGTCCTTCAGCCAATGTCTTGGTTTTGCTTCTCAAAAGTATTGCCTGCCTTTGCTGAAAGTGACCGGTGAGCTTAGCCAATTTCTGGGTCTCGTTTATCTGCACTCTGCTGCTTTTGGCTTCTCTCCAAGTCCCTACACATCTTCCCTTTTTGAAACAGGATCACTTCAACAGCCCCTCGCCCTTGTACATTTCTTCCTGCAATCTGGAATCTGCCAAATTCAGATGCCAGAGTCACAGCCCTCAAGCTGACTGGCCTTTAACCAACAGCTGTTAGGAATGTTGCCTGTAAATTAGCTCCTGATACTAACATGCTGGTAACATATTGTTAATTAGCGGCACGAGGCATCTCGTGGTTTCCTGTCCTCCGCTTTATAACTGAGGAATGTACATGTTTTATTTGATGCAATATGATTACAATCATAATTATCGTTCTACCCTGCAAATATTGTTCTTCATGTGTAGATTTGAGCAGCACTTCAAACCCAAACTTTCCTTTTGGCCCAGGGATTGACATTTTAGTTTTAAACCTCTTGTTTGTTAATTTTCGACACTGTAATTTTGTTTCTTTCTTTAAAAAGATCAGACAAAATGCTAACAAGAAGACATCAGTTGTACTTTGGATTTTGATTTAAGTTTTCAAAATCTGAAGTCCGTCAGAGTAAAACAAAATTGTGGGCTGTCAAAAGTTTGAAGCTTTTGAGAACAATGAGGTAGACTTGGAGTCTTCAACAGAGGCTGGATGGAAACCGTCACGTTTGCAGGCTGGAGGGAACGAAAGAAGAAAGTTCAGAGGACTGCTGACCTTAAATGAAGTAAAATAGTCCAAGAAAGGTTGCAGCTAAGATTATGAAGGGCAATCAAGGGAGGGATTGCTTGTCAGACACGTTATTCATGTTGCGTCCTGTGTAGAAATTTCCTAAGGAAACAATATTGGACAGATGTAATCTCCACGATGAATTCAGTAGAAAAAAGGCTAAAGTGACATTTAAAGTCACAGGCCCATTTTCACCAAAGCATACACATCTCACCTGGGTTGGCACGATTTAATTCAAACATCTCGACCAAGTCACAATTGCTTGAGACAAGACACTTTCAGTTTTGTTCCATTTCAGATTTACTCATCTTAAATGCGGAAATTACTTTTGTTAATCCTCAATTAAACTGTACAATACAACAAGTTGGCTACCGTGAGTTTGGATCTCCTCCAAATGCAGCAGATAATCTCCTTCCAAAGGGAGGGAGGAGATTGTAGGTGTGGGGATTATGGGTGGTGGGATCACCCTCGACTGGTGTTACATGATACTCCCCTCCAAACATTGACTTAAAAGTTACTCAGTAGATGGCCATTTATCACAAAGAGTTTCTTTTTTGGTAATACACAACAAAATAATTTAAGGAAAAAGACCATATTTTGTTCAAGCTTTTCATCTTGCACTTGACAGGATATTCACAAAAACAGCAATTTGAAAGGGAGCATTATTTTATATTCTATGGCAAGAGAGTGCTGTTGGTTGAAAGTGGACTCTGATTGCTAGAGGTACTGCCAGAGAATGCAGCAGGTAGATGCTGACTGACAGTTAACTGCTAAGCTCTGTTTCAAGTTAAACAAACAGATTGACTGGTCAAGATGTTGCCTTGAGAAATGAGCCAAAGAATGGTTGTCACCTATTTTGCCAAGTTGGAAAGTTTATATTCTTTTGTCTACAAAGAACAGATTTTCAGTGTATTCAAATATATATATCTTCCAGTATGCGTAAGCGTAACAGACCGAGTACCTATCAATCTTAAATTGGTTGTTAGCGTAAACCTGAAAAGCAGTACAAATCATAACAACTTGAGTCAGTGAATTACCCGAATGTCATGTTGGCAGATACAGGAGCCTAGTTTCCACATAGCAAGATCACAAGCACTGCCGAGCTGAACGCACAGTCAAATTTTGTTTCAGTGATGTTGTCGGAATCACAAAGTAATCAGTAGTTAGAAAAATATCAAAATTTTAAATCCATAATTTTAACAGCCAGAGCAGGGAATTCTGTCTTGGGTTGTACATTTTCTATAACAGCGTGCTGAATCAGAGCTCTGCAATGCAGAAACATAATCAAACCAACTCCTCCTTTTAATGCATTCAGTGCAAGTGGGCATCACAAGCTGGACAGCATTTATTGCCCACTCCAACATGCCCTTGAGAAGGTGATGGTGAGCTGTCTTATTGAACCATTGCAGTCCACGTTCTGTAGGTATACCTGCAATGTTGTTAGGGAGGGAGTTCCAGGATTTTGACCCGATGACTCTAAAGGGATTGTTCCTATTGAGGCATCTTTATGTTACTGTATAATATGGCAAGCCTTAGAAAAGTCACAATAACATATTGAAGAAAGTCTGCAGGTTTGTACATTAAAGTTTAGGTATGTACTTTGTAATTATTAACTCCAAAATTTATTACCCATGATATGTGAAGTCATTCAATTAGCTCCAGTCTGATAATTTCATATATTTCTAACGGTTACTGTAGCAATCCAACCTTTAATATTAAAAGGGCACTGAAATAAATTTTTGACACATGGAGAAGACCTTGGAGAACTTTTATCCAGAAGCAAAATTGTCAAGATCCGATGACTTAGAATGTGTTTCTATCAAATACCCATAAAACTGTGCCCATTTGACTGTCTAACTCAATATTTCATTTGCATACTGCATGCATTAAAGATCCAGTGATGTGTAACAATGTGATGAGATGTTTTAATTTAATTTTGAATAGGTTGTTTACTACAATTTTCCAAAAAGGCACCATGTTCAATTAAGAATCTCACTGAGACCAAACACTGGCTTGGGTCCAAAGTCAATTGGTTGACAATGATTGTCGGAATCAGTCTGTGATTATTTCTTGACCTCATGATTTTCAAAGCTATTAGGTATTTTTCCTACAAGAACTGCACATTATCTGCTTTGCTTATGCCTAACCTTTTTTATTCAGGGGGCGGGGAGTGCAGGTGTCATTGCCTGATGCAGCATTTTATTGCCCATCCCTCAGTACCCTTGAGGAGGTAGTGGCCAACTGTCTCTTGACCTGTTGCAGCCTATTTGGAAAGGAGTTCCACAATCTTGACTCAGTGACACTGAAGGAATGGTAACATTTCCAAGTCAGGATGGTGAGTGGCTTGGAGGGGAACTTGCAGGAGGTGGTGTTCCCATGCATCTGCTGCCCTTGTCCTTCTAGTTGGTAGTGGTCGTGGGTTTGGAAGGTGCTGTCTGAGGATCCTCTGTGAATTTTTGTTGTGCGCCTTTGTAGATGGTGCACACTGTTGCCACTGAGCACCAGGGACCAACGGCTTGAATTTGAATCAAGTAGGTGGATTCATTTTCAGCAATTAACTACTTTAATGACAAGTTTCCATTGAAGGGGACAAAGCTATTAGTTGGACTAGATTTTTAGAGGCAGGTTAGCAGATCATCTTGATCTTGTTTCATCTTGACACAATTTTAAGCATGGGAATTTCACCGATCGAGATAAATGAAGAGAAGAGGGTGCACACTTGGTTTCATGTTACTGATCTTCTCAGTAGATAAGAGTTTGTACAAGTCTTAATCCTACAGGCAGTGGACAGGAAGAAAACTTATGTTTAAGTATCAGATTGGTCTCTGTAGGGGCACCTATCTGGCTGTTGTTGCTCAGCCACAAAACCTGTGGCAGGGCAACAAGAGATTTCTTTCTGAAGAAGTGTCCAGAACTGAAACGCCAGCTTTCCTGCTCCTCTGATGCTGCCTGGCCTGCTGTGTTCATCCAGCTCCACACCTTGTTATCACAAAACCTGTACATTGCCTCTCCTCAACATTAACACTGTTTATTGATGAGATGTCCCAATTTAAAAGGGCAGCTGGAAAGCAGATGTCTCTGTAGCCTTCCATGTTACAGAAAGGACATTGTTTTCAAGTATAATGAAGTCTGTTGCTAATCTTCATTCCGTTACTTATTTCTGATGGTGAGACAGCTGCGCTACCACATTTGACCCAATGGGTAGAATCTTCTGCCAAAGCTAGTAAGCTTGGCAACCGGATGGGCACCCAATTGGACCGGGTGGTCACACTGCCAGTTGCACCAGAATTAAGCTGTGTATTGGAAAGCCGATTATCTGCCCCACTCCCAACTGATGGCCTTATACAGAGACTCTCACTTTGCCATCACTGGATTAAACCAGTTGCAGGTTAACTACAGCCCGGTCTCATGGTGAACGAGGAACCAAAGGCACAGAGCTTTTCCTTGGCAAATACCATTCATTCACGTGGATGCAGTCTTAGAGATTTCCTCAGTATTCACCGCCAGTATCCCGGCTGTGCCCTTTGTATGCTTGTTCAAAGCCAATCAATTTCACCCATTTTCTGAGTACCCCTCACTATTTCACCAACTTGACATTACCAAGTCCCATTTTGTGGGCAGCTTATCATGGTGCGGTTGGAGGGTGTTCCTCAATCGAAGGAAATCAGTTTCTAATCACAAGACTGGGCATCAAATATGGGGGTGCCTGTTGGAAACTATTCTTCTCACCTTGATTCTGAGCTGCCCACACCACAGCCTCACTTCCCTTTATCCTGAGATCTGGGAGAATGCAATTCTGGCTGTAGCCACAGCTGCTTCAGGGGCGCTGCTGAGAGAAAGAGCTACTTGCCTCTGATTGGCCAGCAGGACTTGTGGGAGGGAGTCCTGATTCCAGTCAGTTGGCCCTGGGGAAAAAGCAGCATTTGTCTTGCTGGTTCTCTAGCTGGCTTTTGAGATACTTGGCCCCTCAACAATGTTTCTGATCGCCGTGAAATACCCTAGTATCTTTCTCCCCCAATCCCAGTGGCTCTGGAGATCTGAATTTGTACAGCCAATCATTGCAATAAATTCACTCTGACATAAGAAAGGAGCTGCCTTATTCCCAGTTGAAATGAGCATTCAACTCAACATCATTTTCACATTACCAGCAGTTGGTTTTGCTCAGTAAAGTTCCCTTGCTTCGGTTGATATTCATGTAGAAGTGGAACATAGTTCTTTGACTTCAGGCCATCCAGAAAGTGTAAGTCACGTACAAAATGGAATATAGTTAACCCTGCAATCACCCACCCTTCCCTAACCTCTTCAATAACAAAGTCTTACGACAGTAATCCATTTATGCTGGAAAAAAAATGCAGTGAACCAAATGATGGCAGCACAGTGGTTAGCACTGCTGCCTTGCAGCACCATGGACCCAGATTCAATTCCAGCCTTGGGTGACCGTACAGCTCCGATATTCTTCCCAAGTTTGCGTGGGTTTTCTCTAGATGCTCCCGTTTCTTTCCACAGTCCAAAGACATGCAGGTTAGGTGGATTGGCCATGGTAAATGTGGGGGTTGTGAGGATAGGGTAAGGAGCTGAGTCTGGGTAGGATGCTCTTTGGAGGGTTGGTGCAGACCCAATGGGCTGAATGGTGTCTTTCCGCATTGCAGGGATTCTGTCATTCTATAAATGACTCCAAGCAAGGAGTCCCGAGTAGAACCAAAGTGCTATCCAGATAAACCATATAACTGGCTGACAGCTTTAAGACATGGCGTCATGTTGGTGGGGGTGGGATGGAAATAACCATTTATGCCACGATATACCAATGAAATAAAAACTGAAGGTCTGAGTTTTCTGATAACCCTTTGACCCCATAGGTAGATAGTCTAGCCTTTCACACTTTGAGGATGTAAGTTTGAATGGAAGCCAGATTGACATAATTAAAATTTACTCTCTCTCTCTCGTGTCAGAAAACTTTGGTGAGCAGTGTTCACGCAGTTTGAGCCCAGTGATTAATGACAGTGAGACTTGAACATGCACATAACCTTGCTCTGAGGTCACATTGAAAGCTGGTTCACAAAAGCTAAATGCTTGCAAATGGTCCCCCATGAGACCTGGCAGTCTTCCTGTGAAGTTCTGGAAACTCAGTCCTACTTTATATACCACATTATCTCCGCCGCCCCTCTGACTCATTCACTCCTGCTTGGCTGACATGCAGTCTTTTCTAAAGCTGTATATACCACAGCTGATCATTGGCAAGATTAAGACTGTCATATTTGCTTCAAACTCCACACCATTGCCAGTGACCATACTCCTCCTCTTGTTGTTGTTTCAGTCTGAATCAGGCTAGTCACAACTTTAATTTAATTTTCTTCTGTTCAGCTTTCAGCAGACTTTGTAAATAAATCTACATACTCTTCATCTCAAAGTTCCCTCCTTATCTTGCTAACACGGCTCACCTGACATCTGCTAACAAAACTCTCACCTCGTCTTTTTCAGATTCAATTACTCTAGTGTCTTCATGAGGGTCTCGCATCTTCAAACCCTCTAAATGCCACTAACTTGCGAACTTGTCCTTGCTGGTTCCCATTCTGACAACATTTCAAATTTAAAATTGTCACACCTTGAATCTTTTCATGGTCTTACCAATATATCGGTCAACTCTTCCACTTCTGAAACATCTCCAAACCAATAAATTCATTTTTTTATTTGACTCCAGTCTCTGATGTATTCCACTTCCCTTTGTTCACTATTGGCAACTGTTTGAAGTCACTAATTCTGGAATTGCGTCTGTAAACTGCTCCTCTTCAAATCCCTCTCCTTTCCTCTTTTAGCGTCTCTTTAAAATTGTCTTCTTCAATGGAAGTTTTCCTCACATTTTTGGTTTGGCATCATAATTTTTAATTCTTTGCAAGAACACTGAAGTTACCTCTTCTTTGAGAGTGTTTTCTCCATTAAATATAATTGGTATCTCCCATTCTCTGATTCTCCTGTTTGAATTTTGGTGACAGAGTTTTAGAATGGATTGCTTTTGGCTCTATTGTGTCTTTGATGAATACATCCTACACAAGTTGGATGAATCATACACTTTGTTTTTTAGTATCAGTATTTTGATATTCATGAGAATCAGTATCAGCAGGATTTCAACTTCTAAAATAAAAATCACAACAGTATGTATCTCACAAGGACTAATACATGGATAACGAGGTGTAGAGCTGGATGAAAACAGCAGGCCAAGCAGCATCATAGGAGCAGGATGCTGCCTGGCCTGCTGTGTTCATCCAGCTCCACACCTTGTTATCTCGGCTTCTCCAGCATCTGCAGTTCCTATGATCTCTGACTAATACATGGATATCATGTTGTAGGGTAAACCCCTTTTATGTCACAGTTAACGTGCATAACTGGGTAACAGTAGAAGAAGATTTGGATTGCATTTGACTATCTAGTGGGTATATTGGTGTATATGTACAAGCAGGGCATAGTCCCCTCCCAAACTCTTTACTAAAATGTCTACACTCATCAAGGTTAGCCAAAATATACCTGAGAACTCTTCTAAGCTCCTTTCTTTTACTAAGCTTTCCTAAACATAATATTTAAAAATCATCATGCCAAACTGCACTCTTGCATTCTGATTGCATGATTGGCTACCCAAATTCAGTCAGTACTTTGGGAGCATTGAATTATAGAGCTGCTGTCCTCATAATGAGATTTTCACCACCTCAAAAGAGACTCAAAGTACAGCAAGGGGTGTGATCCTGCGGTCCTAGCCAACATTCTTCCTCTCTACACATAGATAAATCTATCTTGTCATTAATCCTGCTGCTTGTGGGATTTCACTGTGCCCAAAACGGCCACCCTATTTTCTTGTGCAACACCAGTGAGTGTCAGTTAGCTCAGTTGGCTGGATGGCTGGTTTGGGATGCAGAATGACACCCCCAGCTTAAACTGCCACCAGCCCTGTCTCTCAAATAAGAGAACAGCTCTTTGGTCTGATGAGAGTACACAGACTTTTTTAACTGCAAAGTAATTGAGCTTTGATGCATTTCAGAAATGCAACGAGGTGCCAAGTATAATGCAGATACTTCTGAACGATTTTACCTGGTTTCCAAATAAACTTGATTGACCATTCGACATGGGTCACCTCTCAGTTTCTGATGTCACCTGTACGCCCTCCGTGCTGTCTGTGGTGGTCCCCTTGTTTACAGAGAAAGAGACATTTAATGCTCAAATACTGCCAACGGGAGGTGACGAATCTTAAGTTCTTTTTCTGGAGAACCTTTCAAAATCAAATTCAGATCAAATTGAATTATATTGAAGGGTGCTCACAGGATTGTTAATTCAGCCAATATTATTTACAATTTGTTCAAAACGGCAGTGAAATGAATTGCATTGCTCGTCCTGAGAGATGGGAGAGGGAGGCAATGAAATCTGAATCTCACAAATATCTCATATTTACAAACTATTGTGGCAGTTTATCTTCACCTATGTGCTTGAAGCCTTGGATACCAAGACACACACTGCAGGGAATGTCATAAAAATGGTGATAAAACACAGTCGATTTATTATTCATTTTACAGGAATGTATTTATAAATTAACGCTTTCTGCGTTATTTTAACTCAACGCTGCTCACTTTGTTTTCTTTTTGTTTAGGGCCACATTTCAAATCGACATCTTGCTTGAGGGTCATTCTCAAGAACACTGCACTGCAGACAGATGGAATCAGGCCTGCACTTGGATACCGCACGCAGACTGCTCCTGATTTCAATCTTTACGACTGCGACCAATTAATAACGCCAAACACAAGTCAAAAGCAGCAAAGTTTTTGGAGCTAGGGGAAGTCTCAGGGTGCTTCAGAAGGGGCTGATCACGCTCTAGATGGGGACTGAGGGTGCAGCGGGGCAGGGGAATTTATAGGTGGTGTCTGTGGAAAACTTGAATTTTGCTTGTGCTGCCTCTGAACCATCAACCATTATGTCTCTATTTGTCATTCTGTGTCTCACGCTCTGTCTGCTAGTCTGTCACTCATGCTCTGTCTCTCTTCTCTCATTCACTCACACTTACAGACTGGTCTGTGTTTGTATAGCAGAGGAAAGTAGCTATCTATATTTAGGTTTGAAGCAACTTAGCTTAGAAATTCACTTGGAGAAGATGAGGTCACGTTTACAGTTCTTAAGTTGCCTTTTATCTTCCACAATCAAGTATTGTTGGGAAATTAATTGTTCTTGCTGCAAAAAAAAGTGCATTTATTCAGTTGAATAAAATTGTAATTAAGCTAAATGATAATCTAAAGTTCTGCCTTATGATACAGCGTTTTGTACACTTTGCCCGTTACACAGAGAAAGTAATTTGTATGGTAGAATAGGTGGCTCAGTGGTTAGCACTGCTCCCTCATAGCGCTGGGGATACTGGTTCGATTCCACCCTTGGGCGACTGTCTGTGTGGAGTTTGCATGTTTTCCTCGGTCTGCGTGGGTTTCCTCCAAGTGCCCTGGTTTCCTCCCATAGTCCAAAGATGAGCAGGTTAGGTGGATTGACCATGCTAAATTGTCCACAGCGTCTAGGGATGTAATAGTTAGTTGGCTTAGCTATGGGAAATGCAGGGTTACAGGGATATGGTAGGAGACAGGTCTGGGTGGGATGCACTTTGGAGGATCAGTGTGGACTGAATGGGCCAAAAGGCCTGCTCCCATGCTGTAGGGATTCTGTGGTACTACGAGGTGATATTCCCTAACCAGTGTCCAGAATAAGGAACCCCAGTCACAAACCCTGTGCCACCCTATAGTTTAAACTAGATATTGGGATGAAAGGAATATGGTCCAGATTATTACTGAAGTAAATTTGTGACAGGTAACACTGAATCTGAGTAAATTTTCAATGTCATAATGCTAACATTGTGGTAGTGGTTCGAGGCCTGGTCGAGAACAATCAAGTTGTGAGGAGATTCTTTAATGTGGATACGAATACAACAAAACACAGACAGGGAGGAAGAGAATTCCAAAGTGCTGAGCCAAGTAGATGTCAAGCATTTCACCCCAGGTACAGTAGAGCAAACTTTAAGGCAAATAGTTGTTGTGTTTTAATTTGGTTTGTGGGCTGGGATGACTCTGCAGTCGAGAGAGCATGTCTTGTGCTGTTGATTGGGGGGGGAATGGATCCTGCTCTGTTAATACCCCATGGGTCACCAGAGGCTCAGTGTCGCCACAGACTTGCTCTTGGCCATGGGGGAAGGGATGCTGGCCTGTTTTATAGCACCAAGGGCCAGGTTATGCGAGCAATCATTTCTAAGCTAGCCTTTTCCAAGCAAACTCCTTGTTGGATCCCATACATAGCTCCAGCAACACTGGTGTACTCATATTCAACAATTCCAGTGGTAAATTCACCCAGCTAATCTCACAATGCAGGTGAATATATCTCAAGTGTATACTGAAGTAGTTTTGCCACCATCTGGTAACCAAGGACTCTCAATGATCTAATGCATTTGCGCTGTCTAAAGTGATGAGATAAAAAGCAAAGGGTGGACGTCTGTATTCCACGCAAGTGAATTTTGAGATTACAAACCCGATGACTGTGTTTGATCCACATTGCTCATTTTCCAGAGAGGAAAACCAGTTCTAAACAATCACCAATACTTGGAAATGAGCAGGGCATACAAAACAAGTCAAATTAGAAAGTGGCATTGGCAAGTTTTACTGGGTTTTCCTCCTGGGTTATGAATTCGACGTGGATTTGGATATCTGGTGTGGTGTGTGGCTAGTATTGGTTAAGTTTGTTCCAACTTAACTGTCCCACAGTTTTTTTATTTGCCAGTGAATATACCAATAATCTCGAACAGGTTTGACGTGCTCCAACCTGCATCATGAGTGGTCTATTTACACACACACACCTTTTTGTGGTGACACCTCCTCACTCATTTCCTTTATCTGAATGATTTGCCTGATTATGGTGATTAAATCGAACAAGATAATATCAGTGGTTTTGTAAAATTTGAGGTATTTAAAACAGCTTGTTTTGTTTATAGCTTGGCAGTGGATTAAAGGCTTGTTCCTAATCGAAGATAAACCTCTGGAATTTGCTTTACAATGTTTGGGAGATTATTTACGTAGAATGGACTCCATTGTTTATGGAAGATATAGTTTTGATGGGCCAAGTGGCTGCTTTTCATTTCATTGTGGAGCTAAAGGAACACAGAACAAGGGTCCCTACCCGAAATGTCAGCTTTCGTGCTCCTCTGATGCTGCCTGGCCTGCTGTGTTCCTCCAGCTCCAAACAGTGTTGTCTCTGACTCCAGCATCTGCAGTTCTTGCTATCTTCTCTTCATTACACGCTCTCTTTTGTTTTTTCCTGCGCTTCACTACATGAATCAAAACTTACCAGGTTTATACCTACAGCTTTTTGGCGGCTGTGTCTGTGGTAAAGTTCATCAGGTTTTGATCCGTTGTTGCTCTCATTTTTTTAAAATGCAAACCTCATTGATCAATCTGGGAGGTAAAATTCCAATTCCAAATTGTATTATTGCAATGTTCAATAAATTTCATGTCATTTCCACAGAAATTTATATTTTATATAGCGTCTTTAACAGAAAGGTGCTTTCCGGGAGCATTCTAAAGCAAAATAAAATGCCAAGCCACATAGAGAGGTTGTACGGGAGATGGCCAAATGTCTATTCGAAGAGGCGGCCTTAACGAATATCATGAAAGGTTCAGAGGTGCAGAGAAGCTTCGGGAGACAGTTCCACAGCTTAGGAACCGTGTGGCTGAAGAACAGTCTTGAATGTTGAAGTGATTAAATCTAGGATGTTTGAGAGACCAGCTTTACATGATACTGATATCTTGGATTGTGGTGGGGCTGGAAGAGATTACAGCAACAAAGGGGGGGGGCGGGTGCGGAGATGGGGACTGCTGGTGAGTCAATTTGAAAATAAATACAAACATTTTCAAAGCAGGATATTATCTAACTGAAGCATCTTGAACTATTTTACTCTGTTAAAATTACTATACACTGTAGGTTGTTTCTGAGTGGGGAAGGGGATTCCTTTTGATCATTATTCAGTGAACGTTTCTGTGAATATCTATGAGGAGGCCACATCAACAAGAAACAGCGCGTCCTTCAGCAGCCGTCTATTTGCAATACATGTGACTTGTCAAGAATCATGTCTCTTCTGCTGTAAGTTGCTTTCACCTGTTCTTTTACTATTTTAAAAGTGGTAACCACTATTTAAAATAACCATTGTGGAAAACCTTCAGGGTCCATTGAACAGCAGAAAGGAACGGAAAAGAGAACATTACTGACAAAAAAGAAGCATCTTCATTTCAAACCTTCTAAAAGTTATATAACAATTATGCCTTTCATCAATATCATCCTGCAAAGTATATCATTCAAAGTGATTAATATAAATATCGTCTTGTCAGCTGCAACTCAGTGGCAAGGTTTCAACCTCTCAGAATCAAGGTTATAGAGTCAACGCATCATCGACATTGATATTTCAGTGCAGTGCTAAGGGAGTTGGATCACTGTTGGAGGTGATTCTCTTTCAGGTGAAATGTTAAGGCATGGACTCTGATTGCCTGTCAAGAACTTGTGACATTATTTGTTTTTGTGACAATAGGCAGTTCTCCCAGTGTCATGGCCAATATGTATCCCTCAACCAATTAACTCTACACAAACAGCTTATCTAACCGATATCCTATAACTGTTTATTGAGATCTTGTTTATAAAATTGATGCTGAATTTCCTAGATTACTGTGGTAACTACACGTGGCGAACGCTCAGTTGAGAGTAAGCTGCCTAGAGTTTGGAAAATGTTCCACATAAATGCACTTTTTATATTCTTAAGTTAACAATGTCCTTTTATTGGTATAATTTTCTCTGAAAAATATCAAAGATTCAGCATGATAGTGTGAGAGCTCTTGGGTTTCTGTGTGTGAAGAAACAAATATAGATGCATTTAAGGAGAAGCTAGATAAACGCAGGGGAAGAAATGGGATTAGTAGGATTACATAAAGGGGGATGGGAGGTTTATGTGCAGTATAAACATCACATACTTCAGAGGACATTTCCATGAAAAGCTCAACAGCCTTGAATTTATGGCAGAGTTTGTTTTCTGATTCTTTATCAACAGTGGATCAAAATTAATCCAAAATTATGAGATGTCAGAAGAGCAAAGTACTTTGATTTGACACAAATGTTGCTATCCAATACTGTAAAAGACAAACTGTATTTAATCGTAATATTCAAGGAATATCGGGCTGAATCTTAAATTTGTTTGGCTGAGTGCCACCTTGGTGAGACTTTTTTGGAGTTTTGCACCATAAGGCTGAGAGAGGTTTCTCGCTGTCTTGTGACATTTCTCCTGTTCAGTGTCAACCCTATCCTACCAATCACTGTTAACCAGAAAATCTTACCAGTGCTAGGATATCCCAGAATTGATTGGCATCCAGGGCATTGGTGCCACTTTTGGTAGGCTCTGTCAGTCCACAGTTGCCCCACACTGTTCCTGACATTTGCTTTGGACGTGGCAGACAGGGCAAATTTGGCACGCCACCTTACGGGCAGAGACCTGGAGTTCCTGGTGGATTGTGTGGTGCAGAGGAGGGATATCCTATTCCCTAAGGAGCAGGCGAGGAAGCCACAAAACCAGACCTTGCCAGCCTCGTCTGAGCTTGCTTCCCAGGTCAGTGCAGTCACAGCCATCTGGAGTGCGCAGTGCTCTGGGAAGAGGGTCAATGATTTTCTCCATTCTGCCAGCGCAAGACTAACATTTTCTTTCTGATGCCTCACACTCGCCATCTCGACTAGTGGACCCACCTTCCACCAAGGCTCATGCTCTGCCACTCTCACTGTTGCCTGCAATCACTCACCAGCCCAACCCTCAACACCGATTAATCTGTGTGCCCTCTGTGTTGTGCACCGAAAGTAACAGCTGGGTCAGCCACTTTTGTCTCCTCTGGTACCTGCCTTTCATTCCAGGAGGAATACAGCCCACACTAGGGCAGAAGGAGTCATGGCAGGTGGTGAGCTGCTCACCATTCAGCTCCTTACCCCTCACAAGGAGAGTATCCTAACTTTTACAACCTCCAAGGGATTGACTGACTGGGTCTACCCTAGCTGGGTAGACCCAGACACTGCCCTTCATTTACCGTGCCAAAAACCCCTCACCGAAGGCTATCTCCCTTCACTTCACTGAGGATTGCTGACAATCCATGGCAAGGTTCCTGGCTTTGTGTCTGTGCTGAACAGCATGGCAATACTCTGAGCCTGGTATCCCTTGCTTCGGCGGCAGAGCACAAAAAAGCAAAGCAATACATGATAGATTTGGAAATGAACAAGTGGTTCGAGAGAAAATCAATAGGCTGGGAAAGCAGCTTGGTCCGGTTGTGAGCAGAATTTTTTTTTCTCTATTCATTTGTGGGATGTGGGTGTCGCTGGCTGGGCCAGCATTTCTTGCCCATCCCTAGTTGCCCTGAGAAGGTGGTGGTGAGCTGCCTTCTTAAACCGCTGCAGTCCTCCTGCTGTGGGTTGACCCACAATGCTATTAGGGAGGGATTTCCGGGATTTTGACCCAGCGACAGTGAAGGAACGGCAATGTGTTTCCAAGTCAGGATTGTGAGCGACTTGGAGGGGAACTTGAAAGTGGTGGTGCTCCCATATGTCTGCTGCCCTTGTCCTTCTCGATGGAAGTGGTCGTGGGTTTGGAAGGTCCTGTCTGAGGATGTTAAGTGAATTTCTGCAGCACATCTTGTAGATAGTACACACTGCTGCTACTGAGGGTTGATGATGGAGGGAGTGGATGCTTGTGGATGTAGTGCCAATCAAGCGGGCTGCTTTATCCTGGATGGTGTCAAGCTTCTTGAGTGTTGTTGGGGCTGCGCTCCCCCAGACAAGTGGGGAGCATTGCATCACACTCCTGACTTGTCCCTTGTAGATGGCGGACAGGCTTTGAGCAGTCAGGAGGTGAGTTACTCGCCACAGTATACCTAGCTTGTGGCCTGATCTTGTAGCCACTGTGTTTATGTGGTGAGTCCAGTTGAGTCTCTGGTCAATGATAACCCCTAGGACGTTGATAGTGGGAGGTTTAGTGATGGTAAAGGGACAATGGTTAGCTTGTCTCTTATTGGTGATGGTCATAGCCTGGCATTTGTGTGGCACGAATGTCACTTGCCACTTGTCAGTCCAGGCCTGGAAATTGTCCAGATCTTGTTGCTTTTGAACATGGACTGCTTCAGTATCTGTCACTCTTGTTCTGGATTTTCTCAAAAGAGGAAACATACTCTCCACACTTACTCTGCCAAGGCTGTCCAGGATTTTATATGTTTCAGTCAAGCCATCTCTTATTTTTTCTAAATTCCAATGCATATTGGCTTAGCCGTTGCAACTTATCCTCCGAAGACAACCCGCCATACCAACTCCTAGGATCTGGGGCAAGTGCAGGAAATTGGGATTCGCACACCTTTAGTGGTAGTTATGTTGGTGCAGACTTGATGGGCCTTTTCTGTGCTGTATGAATCTATAAGTTTTCATCTGGTAAATCCTTTTTGAATTGCTTTCAATGCATTGACACCTTTCCTTAAAGGGGGTGATCAATACCGTATGCAGTTATACCAGAGGAGATCTCGCCAATTCCCTGTGTAACTTAAGGACAACCTTCCTACTTTGTGTTCAGTTCCCCTATGATGCACGATCTATTATCTTTCCAAATTACTTGCTGTGCCGGCAGACTAATCTTTTATGATTCATGCACAACGGCAGCCCAGATCTATTGAGTCGCAGAGCTCTGCGATCTCTCACCATTTTGACAAAATGCTTCTTTTGAAATTTAATCTCTATTGTCACGTGAGGGGAAAAGGTGAACGCCATATAAATCTCTCAAACAGCAACAAAATTGATCAAATGGGCTGTTTATGGCTTCAGTATGCCTAACACCACTCTGCAGCAAGGTGCCTCTGAAACAGCACTGAACCCTTACCCTTAGGACTTCTGGGAGAAGGGAGCTACTTCCAACTCAGCCAATGTTGACACATTTAATAAGTTTGTGCCTTGCATAAATTTCCACCCTCACCTTCTCTCCTAAAAGCGACGGGATAGATGGGTGCTGGCAGTTCTCCTGCACCACGTGCAACTTTTAGTGCGAGCTTCCATGACTTCTGGCAGAACATTTGAGAGTGGAGACTATCCGGGCAAATTCAATCTCAGCATTACTGTACCCGCACTTCCCAGCAGGCTTCACTTAGCAACAATGAGAGGAAAGCCTGGATGACGTTCCATTTGCAGGATCTTCCTTCTTCAAATTGCACTGAGGTTACTGTAGTACAGCAGGTGCAGACTACAGTAAGAGCACTACACGCTTTTGAGTCCATATGACTTACTATGCACAAACAAGTTTGTCAATAACGATTTTAAGTCCAGAAATTATTCAAGTGGCTGTTTTTCTCATTTATAGTTTCTGGCATTGTGACAGTTTTCAAAATGCATATTTTGAATAATGTATACAAGTTGTCTGAGATACAGAAAAATTTCCTGTACGACCAAATCCTAAGTCAAAATGTCTGCATAAGAGCATAAGATTTCCATTGGAACTTTTTTTTTGCTGATAATTCATTTATTTAATCATTAAAACCTTTCCAAAGATCAGTCTGCCAGACTTGCACAGGCAAGAATCCAGGGAAGTGGAAGGAATATAGCAGGCAGTGCGTGCCAAATTTCAAAAGTAAATAAATGGAGCTACAGCAGTTAAAGCTAAGTATGGACGTAACTGTCCCGTTATGTTTCCAAAAGGACAGGACTAGGAATTTTCAGTCCCTTGACAATAATTAGCTGTGCATTATAGGTTATTGTGTTAACAATGCAGTAGGGTTTTTCCATAATCCCCTAATTACTATAGACACAAATCCCAGGGTGGGCTTATAAGTAGATCAGAACTTCAGCAACAAAGTTTCCTCTTCCGCCTCAGTACACAGATATCACTTCACATCAGAGTGGAGCCACTACTTTGTCCCAAATTCTGTCGCTTATCTCTTCATTGTACACTGTGTCAATGTCGAAGTGAGCATGTTTTGATAAACGGTTTCTCTGAGATGGTTAAAATATACACATGAAGTGCTTAAGCAGATTTTTCACATTCTGTGGCTCTCTATAATAGATCGTAATGCCGAATGATTTTTGAGGGGTTTCAAACTCGTTTACTCTAGTCTATTGACATTCCAGAGTCTTGTGTTTAAAAAGGTGCTTCAGTTAGAATTACAGCTGTGACCATGGTGAACTGTAGCAGCAGCAGCACTATACTCTTGGTAACCCAGTTACAGCATATCCAAAATATTTTATCTCCTCATAATTTTAATATCTATATCTCCATATGCGCCCTCTGTTTGGAAAGTCCAGATTATTTTCATGTGGTGTTTTTACAGCTGATGTTGGAGTCTGACTGCCTTCAAGTCAATGTGGCACTGTGTATCCATCGAGTTTCATTATCAAGCACTTTCCCAGCCATCATAGCTCATCATAGCTCGGTTGTCATTCCAGTGAGGACTGCTTTGTTGGCATTAGAAAAGTTAAAGAAAACAGTACTTAATGGCATCAATCACTGCCTTACAGATGTGCGTGAAGATCTGCTTTGTTTTGCATAGACGAGTTCTTAAAAGACGCCAAGCTAAGTCAAATTTCTGTTATCGGTTCCTCAACAAGTGTACATACATTACAAATCTTAAACCACTTGAAGCAATTTGGGAAATAAACATTTTTAAAGTCTCTTTTTCGACCTCTTCTGTTTCTATCATATCTCTTCTCCATCTTCTCTTCTGGAATATCAGTCCCAGCTTCTCAAATCTGTTCATTTGATTGAAGTTCCTCAACGCCGGAACCAGTTTTGAAATCTTTTCTGCTCCCTGCCGAAAATCTTTATGCCCCTTCCTAAGTCTGGTGTGCAGGACTAAGTGTAATACTCCAGCTGGAGCCAAACGCTATTTTGTTATGTCGAAAAAAAGTCGTGCTAGACTCAAAACTTTAACCCTGTTTCTCTCTCGATCCTGCCAGACCTGCTGAGTTTCTCCAGCACCCTGCAATTTAATCTGTATTTGTACAGATTTAATGTTAACTTCCTTACTTTTGTGTTTTTGGTCCCATTTATAAAGCCCAGGATCCTGTGTGTGGAATTGTTGCAGAACAGAATGAGGACTTTCAGCCCGTCATGTTTGTACCCACTCTCCAAATGAGCAATTCTAATGCCGTTCCTGGGTCCTTACCGTACAACCCTAGTGACTGTTCCTTTTCAGATCACAATCCTTTTGCCTCTTGTTGTAGGCCCAACTGACAGGTAATACTGAACAAGTCAGATCCCAGAGTGAAACCTGGTTTGATAAACCTTAAGTTTTATTTTTGCCTTTTGTTTCATAAGGTGATCAGTCACTGAGCATATTCAGAAATGGCTGCTGATGTGCCGACAAGAAAAGAATTTAAAAGTGTGGACCAAAAACAAAGTTGCTGGAAAAGCTCAGCAGGTCTGGCAGCATCCGCGGAGGAGAAAACGGAGTTAACGTTTCGGGTCCGGTGACCCTTCCTCAGAAGGGTGAATGAAAGGATGAAAAACATCCCTTCCTCAGTTGGAATTTAAAAGTGTATTGTGCACAAACTATGAAAGAGCTATTTGAAACAGCCTTATTATAAATGACTGACATTCAAACTTTTACTCCAACAATAACCTTACAGATACTCAACCCTGAGTGAAGCATCACCCCCTATTTCTACACTAAAGCTCCTTGTTCAACTTTAATCAACTTCTTTTTGGCAAATTTCTGCACTTAGGCAAAGCCATTTTCTTTAGTTAATGTCTCTTCATGAGACCTTTAGAGAAGCTACTAACTCAGCTCGATTATGTAAATACATAACCCAGTACCTCTGCTTTTGCATTCATTTCAGAACTGAACCCTTTAATTTCCTGCTCCTCGGATGCTGTCTGACCTGCTGTGCTTTTCCAGCTTCACACCTCTTGGCTCTGGCTTCCAGCATCTGCAGTCCTCACTGTCTCTGAATCACTTCATGCTTCTTTTCATTATATTTCATCTCGTGCCCGTTGTGCTATCCTGTCTGTCATTTTGAAGCTGTGCGGTATTCATCCTCAAAGCTCACAACAGTTTCAATTTTTGTATCATCTGCAAAACGCGAAATCGTGTACTGTACACTTGGCTCTGGGCCGTTCGTTTTGTACCAAAACCATCAAGGGTCCCAATACTGATCCCTGGGAATGCCACTGCAATACTTTCTCCAACCTGAAAAACATTCATTGACCCAGTCCCAGTTCCCTATCACTCAGAATCCTTGGTGACACTGTCCTTTTCATTTTGTGACCAATAACTTTCACATTGCATCTGGTGCCTTTTAAAAAATTTCCATGATGTTGGGTAGCCCAACATTTATTGTCCAGACTGAAGGTGATGGTGAACCACCTTACTGGACTGCTCCTGTCTTTGTGGTGTAGTATTGACATTCCCAGTGCTCTTTGAGAGGGAGTTCCTGGATACTGATTCAGCGACTGAGTGAAGGAATGGTGGTATAATTCCATGACAGGAATGTAAATGTTTTGGACCGCCATTATGGCGGTGGTGCCCTTCACTTTCCCGGTGATAGATATTGCAGATCTAAGAGGTGACATCAAAGGAGCTGTGAAGTGTTCCTGCGGTGCATTTCGTAGATGGCACATAATGCTACTATTAAAGGTGGGAGCAAATTACTGCAGAAGCCAGAATCTGTACTGCAAACAACAAATGCTGGAGATCACAGCAGGTCAGGCAGTATCCATGGAGAGAGAGCAAGCTAAAATGTTTCAATTCGAGATGAATCTTCATCTCTGTTCTCTGTGTTGAGCTGCCAGTGAGCTTGTCTGCTGGTTCAACTGCTAGTGATATCACTCAACTGTTGGCAACTTCCAACAGGGGAATTAGGTGAGAATCTGGAACAGGAACAATGGTCAGGTTGCCTTTCTCTGGCCCGGGGGGCACTGACATCAATTACACCGACTAATCTGTTCACGGGGGTATCGAGTGGGTTTTACTCAGCAGTGACCAACTCACTCGGCTGTCAGGGAACTCCATGATCTTTGGTCATCTGATGCCAATTGAGTGCTGTGTGGAATAGCAAGGTGTAGAGCTGGATGAACACAGCAGGCCAAGCAGCATCATAGGAGCAGGAAAGCCTGACATTTCGGGCCTAGACCCTTATCTCTTGAGTGCTGTGTGGATTCAGTTAAACCACAAAATACAGGGCAGGCCAAGAAAAAGGAGAGAGAGGCACCATTTTACAAATGCAGACGTAGAACTGGCCCTTGAGGTGAGCAGAGCTCTGTACTTGTTGGGTGAGAGGGAAGAGGTCAGAAATGTATGAGGGTGGGGAAAGAGAGAAAGGGTGATATTGGACTTGTAAGGGTGGGGGTGTGGAGAAAGGGAAATTAAGTGTGGGCTGGGAGTTTGGAGTTTCTCCAATGTGTGTGTGTGGAGCGAGTTGTCGTTCTTTTTTAAAGCTGTTGGTGGCTGCTGTTAAGTGTGAATTCTGTACTAAACGGAACAGTGAGTGATCGATCTCTTTCTTTCTCTCTTTCCCTGTCTTTCAGATTCCGGAGCCGGACCTGATTTCGGGGGAGGGCAGTTTTAGGTGGAATACGGCGGGAGGACTTGTGGATTACAGCTGTTCTTGCTGACACTGGCAGCGCACACAAACAGACCAGCCGGACTGGGAGACTCCAGACTGGAGTTCTGCAACTCCACTCGCAGTCACTTTATTTCCACCCACCCCCCCGCAACTTCTCAGAGCGCACTGGCTGCCAATGAGAGGACTTAACTCTCCTCTAGACTAGATTTGAGAGAGAGACAAACACACACACACAGAGATGGGGTTCGAGTTGGATCGTTTTAACGAGGAGGTGGACCCTGACCTGAAGTGCAACCTGTGCAACAAGGTCCTGGAGGATCCCTTGACCACACCGTGCGGTCATGTCTTCTGTGCGGGCTGTGTGCTGCCTTGGGTCGTGCAGAAAGGCATGTGCCCTGTCCAGTGCCAGAGGATGTCCACCAAGGAACTGAACCACGTCCTGGCTCTGCGTAACCTCATCTCCAAGCTGGACATTAAGTGTGATTACCGGTCCCGGGGCTGCGGGAAGGTGGTGAGCTTACAGAAGCTGGCCGAGCATGTGGAGATGTGTGACTACAGCCCGGCTCGGTGCCGGCACCAGGGCTGCCAGGAGGTTCTCAGCCTGAAGGACATGGACTTCCACATGAGGGAGAGCTGCGAATGCCGCCCGGTGGGGATCTGCGAGCAAGGCTGCGGGCTGGTGCTGCTGCACCGGGACGTGACGCCGGCCGGAGGCACTCACTGCTGTGTGGCTGCTCTCCGCGCCCGGGCTGGCTCGCTGCAGCGGCGGGCCGCCGGCTTGGCCCGGGAGCTCAAGAAGCAGGCGGTCCGGGCCGGCCACCGGGAGCAGGCGCTGCTCGCACAGGTCTCGGCGCTGCAGAGCGAGGTGCAGCTCACCGCCCTCCGCTACCAGAAGAAGTTCAACCATTACATGGCTCACATCAGCAGCATCAGCAAGAACATTGCCGCCTGCTGCAAGGTGAGCTGGGGGGGCAATTGGGGGGTGGAAACATGGGACAGTAACTGAGGGGGGGGGGGCACCTGGGTGAGGGCTAGGGGCAACTGAGTGGGCACAATCTGAAGAGGGGGCAACTGAGTGGGCATGGGACAGTAATTGAGGAGGGGGCAACTGGATGGGGGCTAGGGTCAACGGAGGGGGCACAAGCTGAAGAGGGGGCACCTGGGCAGTGGCTGGGGGACATGGAGGAGAATCTGAAGAAGAGGCAAGTGAGGGGCCATGGGACAGTAACTGAGGAGGGGGCAACTGGGTGAGGGCTGGGGGGGCAACTGAGGGGGCGTGGGGAGTAACTGAGGAGAGGACAAATGAGGGGGCAGTGAGGAAAGAACTGACAGGGCAAATGAGGGGGGCATGGGGGGAACTTGGGGCAGGGAATGGTACTGAACAGGGGGCAAACAAGTTATGGGGAAGCACTGGGGATATAGGGTGGTACTCGGGGGGCAAATGGGGGAGCATGGGGCACTAACTGAGGAGGGACAATAGTGACCACCTGAAGGAGCATGGGGGAGAAGTGGGGCAATTGGAGGGGTAACTGGAAGCATGGGGCAGAAACTTTAGGTGGTATTGGTGTGAGTAATGAGAGGGGATGAGATGAGGGGCTGGGAACATGAGGAGGCAGCTGGAGATGACTGGGCATGGGTAGGAGGGGAGTGGGAATGTTTAGAGGCTAAGAATGGTAGGCTAAGCTTTGGAGGGGGTTTGGTGGGTGGGTGAGTGAGTGAGGGGGCATGGGATGGGAGGACAGAGTTGGAGAGAGCATGTGATGGAGGCGATGGGTATGTGGAGGGAGAGGGGAAATGGGAAAGAGTGGAGGGGAAGATGGGAAGGGTAGGAGTGGAATGGAGAAATGGAGAGGAATTGGAATGGGATAGGGGAGAAATTGAGGGTAGAAACGGGTTGGGGAGGAGTGGGGAAATGGGACGTAATGGGGTAGGGATATGGGAGGGTCAGGAGGGGAGGGGTGGGAAGTGGGACTGGGGTGAGGAGAGGGAGGTGAGGGTGTGGGTGGAATGGGAGGGTGTATTTTGGTGAGTATGGACATAGAGGAGAGAGGAGGATTGGTGGGGAGGCGAGAAAGGATGTTGACGTGGGATTTGAAAAGGAGGACTTGGAGGTCAAGGAAGTTTTGGCGGGAGCAGAGATGTATAGCCAGGAGAGGTTGAGGTTGGAGTGGGTGTCATTGGGAAATGGGATGGGACAGAGAGGGGAAGTGGTGGAGGGTAGAGTAAGAAGGGCATGGGGAGTGGAGATTGGAGGAGGAGGGTAGGGGAGGATGGAAGAGACATGTGGAGTAAAGGGAAGAGGTGTTACAGGGAGGAGAGTTGACTGAGTGCAGATTGCTGAACGGAGGTGCTGTTGGTGATGGAGAGCGGTGTTGAGGGAGGAAATTTGGTGAATGGAAAGGGATGTGGGATGTGCAGGGTAAGGTTGGGGGAGGTGGAAATGATGAATTTAGGAGGGACGATGGGAACAAGGGGATAAGATGATTGAGGACTGAGCAGAGAGAAGGTGATGAAGAGAAAATTGTTCATGATTGAGGAGGAGTTGAGTTGGCAGCTTCTCTGTCTTGTTGTGTTCTTGCGTCTGTGTTTACCCATTACCTGAGTAATCGCCTCTTGCATGCTAATTTCATTACTGTATCCAGCTATCATTTGCAGTCGATAACTTGGTCAGTCATTCAGTTACAGATGTGCTAGTGAAAGCAATGTTTGTCAGTGTCCACTGGGAATGAAATGGGGGTGATAAAAATGATAGGAATGAATTAACTGGAAATTCCAAGAAGCTGGACGGAGGGTGAGGGTGATTACATGTATCTGTAATTTGTTTTTAAAACTGAAGTTGGACTCGGATTTGACTATTTGGTTTTATCTTCCTTTGGAGCATTAACTGAAGGGAAGACGAGTTATTGAAAGCCTGTGAACTTTGGTTTGGACATTCTTTCTTTTCTTTTTGAAATTGAACGAAAAGCAATACTGGGGTCCATTAAAAAATATAAATTGTAAATGAAAACAAAAATTAACATTTAAAGTGTCAGAAACGTCTGTCTCTAATTTTGTGTGTAACATTTCCACTCATTCCGATTAGAGATGATTGGAACACACAGAATTTTAAAGAAGTGCAAAGCCCAGTTGCTTGATGAGTTGAAAATATCCTGTAATCCCGTCACCTGATCTTGGAAATTCTTCTTCACCCAGGCAGAGTTTATCTGTGGTGTGTGAAGGAACGGGGTGCCCTCATGTTTAACTCACATTCTAAATACAGCTGCTTGTGGGAACCCTGCAGTGATTTAAGATTTGGAATCGAGGATTACAAGGAGACCCTTCAACAATCTATTGTGTAGTTGCCAAACCTTTCATTTAGTGCTGAGAGTTCTGCCCTGGGCTGCAGTTTGCAATGTTTGAACTATTGTTTGTTTGAGTTGTATTTACAGTTGTGTATTTTATAGAAGTACAAATTTGGTTGGGATGTTTTCCGATTCATTTACCCTTCGGGCTCACAATTACACAAAGGTCTAGCATTTCACAAGGCGGAGAGATGAACACGAGTGTGTGCTGCGGTGTAGAGTTTGGATTCCTTGTGCGCTTATTATAAGCAGTCTTGCTGTAACTATCGCCTCACCCGTTCTGACTTTCAGCTGGACGTAAACAGTCTGTTAACTTTTTCAGTCTTCGAAAGTGTCAATTCTGCTTGCAGGCTGTTGGATGACAATTTTTTTTCTTCTCCTCAGTCACTGTTAATTTTGAAGGTGATCATCAGTTTGAGGAAAGTTAAAATAGGAATAAGGACAGCAAAGCTGCTGGGAGGTTTGTGAACATCTGCAGGAACTGACTGCAGTATTTCCACCATTGGAACCACTTGTCAAACTGACAATGGTCCCCCAGTCAGAGTAGGGTGGGGAAGCAACAAGAGCTGCGTTCTTTCTTTTAAATGGTGTTTTCTTAACGACTGACGCTGTGGTCAGATTGTTAGCTGAATGATATTTTGCAATGAGTTGCACTGAATGTACAATGACAGGGTTTAATAGGCGTTAAACTCTTATCATAACATTGAGTTGTACTTTCCATTGACTTAATACATGCCTTTGGCATTAAGTTGGGTAAAATGAGATGCTGAAAACTGTACCCAAATACTGAATTTATTTGTTTTTTAAGACTTTCCTTGCAACATTCAGACAGGGCCAGGTGGGTGTGGTTCATGCTGTAGATCCATTTCCACTTGCTGGCACCTCCCCACACCACAATCCCAAAATCCAAAGGAAAAGAGGGTGTTGGAAATCAGGAAATAACCTTTCCCCAGAAGGCTTGTGGATGCTGGTTGTGGGTTAAGTGATGCGATTCCAAATTTTCCAATTTTGCCTGATGTACCAGTGCTGGACTGATCACCCTATGTGCAACAAGGTACAGACTTAAGACCGAAACAAGGCTTGTCTTTTTGGGAGGCCAGCATTACTTTTTAGGCTACTGATGCTTGTTCAGTTAGGCCTCTGATTACAAAGAGCCAGAAGAAACATTGACCTTTGTCGTGTGTCACCATTAAAATCCTTGCAGTAACTATTTTAAGTTAAGCTGCTGTTCGTGGGTGCAGGTGGTAAA
The DNA here is from genome assembly GCA_024137785.1 of Ginglymostoma cirratum. Lineage (NCBI taxonomy): Eukaryota > Metazoa > Chordata > Chondrichthyes > Orectolobiformes > Ginglymostomatidae > Ginglymostoma > Ginglymostoma cirratum. The sequence goes on along the minus strand of JAHRHZ010000020.1, from coordinate 51,769,061 downwards.
TGACAATTTTTGGAATGCTACGAAACTCTTTCGTAGACAAGAAATGAGCTGCGTTCACGTAGCAACTTTAGGACATAGCAAAGGATTTTAGTCAATTTCAAGTATAGCCGCTGTTGTAATTTAGGAAATTCAGCAGACGATTCATGCAGATATCAATCAAATAAATAATTGAGATGGGATTATCTGTTTCAGTAATATTGGATATCGACTGGTTCACCGGAGTAAACTTCCCTGTCGTTGAAAATAGTGGTTTAATGTCTCAACTGAAGAATGTCACTTCTGATATTGCTACATTCTGACACTGCAGAGCAATACCGGCAACCTGGACGTTATGTTAAATTGTTGGGAATGGTATCTGAACTTCTCAGTTTCTGACTTAAAGATGAGACACCGCTCCCTGAACCAAGGCTTATTAGTGCAGTAATGAGGGTGAAACACTTTTTTAATCAATCCACTGGCAAAAGTGGAGAAATGAGACAGGCAGCCTGATCTAACTCCCACAAAAATACTTTACGCTGTTACGATGCTTTTGACCAGTGTGAGATATTTACAGCTTGTGTTTTTATTTTCAACATTTCTAATTTCCTGTTTTCCTTCCGAAAAGGAAAAAGGTGAAACAAAATCGTTAACTATAGTGCTACATCGAGAAAATGACACTCTTGGATTTAACATTATTGGCGGCAGACCCAATCTGGTAAGTTTGGAAGGGATTTTGGTATGCCTTGTTTATAGCTTTGGTCTTTTAACTCATCATTTATTATTTCTGCACAATGTGAAGATTTCTGAGAAACTGTCTGGCACCATGTATATTTCAGATGAATCACATGGAATCTCTCAGATGTTTGCAGTAATGTTGTACAGTTGATATAACAGATGATCTGGCCGATCCTTTAGGAGTTTAACATGCCTGGAATTTTAAATTGTAAATATCTAATGGCAGGCCTAATATACAGTCCTCCGTATTTACACTGACCTCACTTGCAGCTGGCTACATCTAACAACTTGTGCAGAATTGACCGAACAGACACTTTGGTTTCAAAAAATTACTTTTCATAATATTTATTGAAATATATTGTTCATTGTTCAAAATGTACTCCATCCAATACTGTATGTTGCTCCCTTTATTTAAAAGTGGTCAGTATTTATAATACTTATTAGATGTCAAAAGTTTCATGCTGCCTTGGTTATAAATTAGATTTTATTATAATTCAGATTGGACATTGCTGGACGTAGGCTACGGTTGGGAAAGTGCACCACAGTTTAAGTTCTTCAAAGGTCATTTGTTTGCAAATGACGCAAAGAGAAATTGCACAATAGTGGAGTTTGTGCTGAACGTGACTCCAACCAATGAAATTTTTTTTTCACCCAGTTCCCAAAGATCTCCGTTTTTCTGGGATTCTTTGATGCCGTGCTCAGTCAACTTCTGCCTTGACATCTAAAGCAGCCACTCTCTCTTCATCTTGGAATTCAACCCCTTAGCCCATGTTTTGACCAAAGCCATAATGAAGCCTGGAAATGATGAATCCTGGTGAAAGCCAAACTGAACATCAGTGAGCAGATTATCGCAGTGTCAGCGTGAAATAATTGCATTGTTGAAGACAGCTTCTATCATTCTGCTGGTTGAGTGTGGTTGGTAGGTTAGTAATTGGCCAGATGGAGTTTGTCCTGGTTTTTGTCAACAGGACGTAGCTGGGTGATTTTTCATGTTGTTGGACAGATGCCAGCGTTGCAGCTTCAGTGGGTCATCTTGGCTCAAGATGCAGCTAGTTCTGGAGAACACATCTTCAGTACTATTTCTGTAATGTTGCTGGAGGCGACACCTTTTACCATGCCCACTGTTCAGCCATGATCAGAGGTATAGATAGAGTGGACAGTCAGAGACTTTTTCCTAGGGTGGAGGTAGCTATTACGAGGGGACATAGTTTTAAAGTGAGTGGAGGTAGATATAGGGGAGACGTCAGACGTAGGTTCTTTACTCAGAGTGGTCGGGATGTGGAATGCATTGCTGGAGACGGTAGTGAAGTTGGCCTCGTTAGGGGCATTTAAGCGGCCATTAGATAGGCATATTGATGATAGTGTAAGGTAGGGGTGGAGGTTAGATAGACCTTAGGTTTAGGGTAAAAGTTTGGTACGACATCGAGGGCCTGTACTGTGCTGTACTGTTCTATGTTCTGTGTTCTATTTCTTGATATCACGTGGTGCGATTCGAATTGGCTGAAGATGCAGATTGTCAATGCTTGAGGTGGATCATCCTCTCGATATTTATAGCTGAAGATAAATGCAAATACTTCTTCATCTTTGTTGTTTGGCCTGGGCTCCTCATTGCTGCTTCTTTGGTCAAGTTATTAGTGACTACTCCCGATTCCCAAACTTACCTTATGATACATCCTTACACTCTGCTTCCTAAAAAGACTCTCTTCCATTTGGCCAGTTCCTCCACTTCCATTGCATCTGTCCTAACAATGCCACCTTGGACAAGGGGGCCACCAACATGTCCACCTTCTTTCTCAACCGAGGATTCCCCACCACCCTGGTTGACAGGAACCCAGTTCCTGCACTTCGGCTCTCACCCCTCTCTTCCCTCCCACAGCAGCAACAGTTGACCCCCTTGTCCTCACCTATCACCCTGTTACCCTCCACAGGATCATTAGCTGCCTATTTCCGCTACCTCCAGCAGGATGCCAACCTGTATTCGTCTCCTTTTGCTTGTCTGTATTCCACTGGGACTGTTCTTAGAATCCATACAGAGCAGAAAGAGGCCATCGGCTCATCGATCATGCACTGATCCTCCACCCAGAACATCCAGCTCCCGTAACCCTGCATGGGCTTTTTACCATGGCTAACCCACCTACGTGAGAGTTGTATCTTCTGAATTCCGGTATCACCCAAGTATTTGTTCTTTCTTCATGATCTCCAGTGCCCCTACGTTCTTCCTGTAATGTGGATACCAAAATTGTTCATGGCCCAACAAGCATCAAGTGATCATGGTTTTTTTTTGTAAGATTTTTCTGGTGTTCAGTGCTTTTTCTCCAGAAGTGAAGCCTAATATTTTTGTTGCATTTTGAAATGTTAATATTAAACCATGATGCTACTTTTCATGAATTGTGAAACTAATACTCTTCGATCCCTCAGCTTCTCAACCTATTTGGACTTTTAGTTTTCTAAAGAGGATTAGCTCAGCCCTCCATCATAATGCACCTCAACAAGCTGACCTATATTTGCCAGTGGCATGACCTTTCAGTGAGTTTGTTCATACGCTTTTGCAATTTTTTTGCAGTATTCTTTCGGATTGATTGTACTGCCAATTTTGTCAAATGCAAATATGGAAATTGTGCTTTAAATTCCCCACTACAAATTGTTTATGTGTTAAATTGTGAATAGGTGGTCCCAATACCAACGCCCATTGAGCACCACTGCTCTGAGTTTGACTATAGGTATTTTAACCTTGACTCTAAGTTTACAGCCAACGTAGGACCCTTATGGCACAATGGTGATGTCCCTGAATCTGAGCCTGAAGGCATAGGTTCAAGTCCCACCTGGGATGTTGACTCAGAAAAAATATATTGACAGTCCCTTGCTTTCTAATTTGCTACCTGTCACATTGTCTGGAATCATTGTTTATCAGAACACCAACTATTTACCAGTACCATAGTCACTAATTACAATGGTATCACTTAAACCACAATTAGATTCTGGAACATTGTGGGCAATTCAGATAGCTGGTCTCACCTTGTAAAATCATCCCCGTCTCCTTCTGCCACCTAGAACGCCTGCTATTGCGATGGGCCCTTCTTTTTCCACTTGGTGAATTGGATACATTCCTATGCTTTCTGAAAAATATCAGTTCAGGCAGAAGTCTTTCCATGCCTCTTAGATGCCTCTTGGACGTCCTCTTTGTAAATTTCACACAAGAACTCTGCATGACAGCCTAATCCTTCCTCACTATTCAACTGACAGAAATTGAGCTCATGAAATGCTTTCCTTCTGATTTCACTGCTTAAAGGAAGGAACAGTGCCAAGGTCACAACTTGTGTTACTTTTTTTTGGTAACCCTGTCCACAAATCCACTTTGTTCTTCCATTGACCATGTGTTTGAAAGTCTGGGAGCATTGGACTGTCATCATAGGCCAATAGCTTATACCTGCTTCCTGTCGTTTTTCACAATGACTGTTAAGATAATAGTTTCCAGTCTAAAAGTTTTATTTCTGAACTTTCAATTTTCATCTTTCAGGCAGTCGTTCTCTGCTACCATGTATTACTAAAAGATCACGAGAAACAGGAGCAAGACAACCAATCTGTCTAGCTTGCTCTGCTGTTTGGTGAGATCGTAGCTGGTCTGGTTGTGACCTTAATCCACCTTCCTGTACCTCCACCTCCTCAGGAAAGTTAGTTGGTGATGGAGTGCATCAGAGGCAACACTTATTCCCTTCTACGTTTATTTAGAGTTAGGCACTGCGAGCATATGGCTCTTAACCCAAGTATTGCGTTTTTATTCTGAGCATTCTATAGATCGGGGCTCAGGTGAATTCCCTGTTAATCCCCACCATCTACATACAGCTAAACACAATTAATTTACAGTTAATATCACCTGCCGTTCTTAGATCACCATAAAAGATTCCAGAGCACAATTTGAAGAAGAGAATAAGGAATTTGCCTTAACTTCCTGCCCTCTCTGATTTACGAGTTGGAGGGGGAGAAAGGTTACTTCTGTTTAACTTTACTTGGGACTTGGCAACATGAAGAAGCTTGAATATGGGTTTGAGTTTGCTTTGTCCTTCAGCAGTAAAGGACACATGAGGAATCAAGTCCGACATCTTGGAGAGTCGAGGATAACCCAGGTGTGGTAACACTGGTCTCCAAGTGATGTCTGCACATTAGAAGGCATGCTAATCAAGATAAACAATAGGAAAATGGTTGAGAAGTACACGTGGGATAGGTATTGGGGGAGGGTTAAAACAACAATTTTGATTCATCCACCAAACACCGGTAATCAAAGGAGAAAGGTTGGGGTGAGTTGAATCACATTACATTGCAATGTAGTCAAGTTCATGGACCAGAAGCTGCAATGAGCAAACTGTACTTTTCTCCAACCCGCTGTTTAATTGAGTTATTAGATGTGATACTCAACCTGATAGAATGTTGGAACAGGAATGATTTAACAATCTAATGCAGAGAGCGAGCACTTAATTAATATCAACCTTGGACTTCTTTTGGTCTATAGTGGGAGAAGCATTGGAGTGCGTCCTAATTCATTGCTTTTTAGCTTGCCCTTCAGTGACAGAAGGAAATGTGTTAAGCTCTGGACACTGTAATATTATCTGGTCTCACTGTAGAAATTATTTCGGTTTCTTTTTGGGTTGAGAAAATCAAATGCATCCTGGAAGGGAACCCACCAGCAGTAGGAAAGCATGACCTGGTTAAGTTAGTGCATGTTGCATAAAACGACTGGAGGGAGATTCCTGCCTAGTACAGATTGTCAGGACATGTGAATGCATCTACATCCCTACAATGCTGTGTTTACTTCTGCAGTTTCATCCTGTGGTGCTCTCAGGAGGTGGGGAGGTGCTTCTGAGATTCTGAGATCACCTTGCTCAGCACCAAAATTTCTTGTGGGCAGGCAACTGTTCCCCTGTTACCGAAACAAAATGTTACGGCTGCTGGAAATCTGGAATAAAAACAACAAATGCTGGAAATGGTCAGCAGGTGCGGCAGCTCTGATGAGCAGAGGAAAGCAGAATCAGTACTTCGGGTCTGTGGCCTTTAATCATTAGCTCTGACACATTAATTCTCTTTTTCTTGCTGCATCTGAAATGTGAACTCTGTCAGTGAAGTTGCTACCTTGACCAGTTCCCATTTTATGTTTTTTTTTTTAAAAATCCCTCATCATTTCAGTTACCTTCAGTAAAAGTCATAATATTTATACTGTGGTTGTGACTTTAATGATTGTTTTCTGTAGGGAAATGGTCTAGGTCTGGCAGTGTCATGTACCGCAGACGAAGCGCCTTGGTGCCAAACTTAATGAAATGCAGATAGATGGTTTTGAAGGTGACTTGTTGCTTCGAGCTTTACTGGGAACATTAAAGCTCCCTTTTTGTATATAACTGGACACCTGTTCACTATGAACACCATTATCCAGGATTAGTGCCCAGTCAATATCATTTAGAAGTGAAAGCTGGCTTGTTTTTAGGGCTGAAATTGTATCAGAGATGAAAGGTACTGCAGATGCTGGATAATCCGAGATAACAAGCATGGGGCTGGATGAACACAGCAGGTCAAGCAGCATAACCTGACGTTTCGGGCCTAAACCCTCCATCAGAAATTTTAATTTTCCATTTCTGATGAAGGGTTTAGGCCTGAAACGTCAGGTTATGCTGCTTGACCTGCTGTGTTCATCCAGCCCCATGCTTGTTATCTCTTGTTTTTAGGGCTCTTGTGGCACAATGCTACTGTCCCTACCTCTGGGTTCAAGTCCCATCTGCTCCAGTGGCATGTCTGCTCTGGTGGGTTTAAAATATCTATAACTTTGCTGACCTCTAGTCTGGCTTTGTCAGCCATTTATTAATTGTCCTCGCATTTAAGAGCTCTAAATAGGATGCAGACAATCTCCAAGCATTGCTTGAGCTCATTTTTATTTACCAGTGCGATCCTTGAGCGTGCTCATAAAATCTAGGCTGTTACTCCAGCAGAGTACAGGGGGAATACTGTGCTCTTAGGCATGCAGTCTTTTGGATAAGACATTAAACTGACATTCCATCTGCTGTCTCAGGTGACTGGGTGAGATCCAACACGAGAGTTCAAAAAAAAGCAGAATTGGTGCCGTATTCTCCAACTAACGTCCCTCCCTCAATCAACACTATTAAAAAATATTATCCAGTCGTTGTAATTTGCGCAAACGTGCGATGTTGGGCAGAGTTGATTTGGTTTGCTTTCGGCTTTGTTGAAATTGTGAAAGGCATTAAATAAATCCTAAATTTTAACAATGATGAGCCTTCAAGTAGAGCTTCAAGTGCTGCGAGATGTCTGGTCGTCATGAGAAATTCTATATAAATAATGTTTTTCTTTTCTGAGCTGATTAGATTAAATCGAGAGGCCAGTGATAAGGGCTATTTGTCATTTCGCTGTTTCCTTTTCTGCTTGTGTTCTTGGAGCCTTAGAAAAAGTCAGGAAGTCACCCTTGTCTTGTTGGACCAGACCAGTTCTCCTGGTCTGTCTGGTGATGCTTACTTAGAAGATATCTAGAACCATTCCTTTGCTGCTCAAAGTGGCACTACCCACAGATAAAAAGGCTTTGAACTTTCCCAGCACCTTTGGTGACCTTAGGTTATCCCAAGATGCGTTACAGCCAATGAAGTAATTTCAAAGTGGAATGCAGGAAAGTGTGTGCACAGGAAGCTCCCACAATGGGCAGTGAGCTGAATTTTGATGTTAGCTGACGGACAAAATATCAGGAGACTGAGGCCAACTCCTTTGCCTCAGAATAGTTCCATGGGCAGACAACGCAATAGTTAATTGTCTCGCCCCAAAGGTTTGAGTTGCTGGAATCTGTCTGCAGCTGCTCAATTTGGTTTGTAAGATATATGCCCAAGTCTAACTCATTTCAGAAGCTAGCCCATATTAAACACAGCTTGAAGCAGATTAGTGCTTGTCCTGTTACTGCCTGCTATTTTGCGTTAATGCATGACTTACCATCAATAACCCTGTAGGAAATCTGTTTAATTAACTGGGTGAAAGGGGAAAGAATATGATTTGTGTTGGTAGGAATAATTAAATTGATCAAATGCCTTTAAGTTTTTTTTTTTCAAAATTGTGGTTTACCACATCTTAAAATCTCTCCTAATGCGAGCGCTAATACCAATATCAACCATATCTCTATTGGCAACACTTAACTGTACAATTTTCTGACTCGGAGGTAGAGATGTTTAATCGAGGTGGAGGTAAAGGTTTTATGATGCTTCTTTGATTTAAATTGGAGGAATCGACATCGATGTGATGGAAAGTATTTATTCTTCAACCAAGATGACAAAAACAATATGCCTGGTCATTGCCACATTCCTGGGACTTTGCTGTGTGCAAACCGGTTGCTCTGTTTCCTTTATTACCATCCTTCACTGTGTAGCATAATCCAGTGTATCTCCTTCAACATTGACCGAGTGTGGGATTTTTACCCCGACCAGGTTTACTTTGAGTTTTGGTTTGGTAACATTAATGTTGTCTGAGCCCCCAGTCTGCAGAATTGACGAGACCGAGCAAGGCTCGCAAATTGCATGCGCAGTGAGCAACGGCCCTGCGGTTGTCCCATATGGCGTGTCATGTCTGTCTGTGGTTGTCATCTTCATAGTGGCATGGAGATAGCTGGGGTCAAAGCATTCTCCGTCTCTGGAATACTTTGAGCACTTCCCATATGTTAGCTGCCACCTCTCAACAGGTCACCCATCGATGAGATCTGACACCCAATCAGCTCAGCCTTTGACAAACTACAACAACTAAGTTTTGACAACTAAATTCTCTACACCTCACTAAAGTCCCAAAGTAGATGTATGAAAGCTGTATAGAATCATTTTGCCAATACAATAAATGCATATTAAAAGAATAGAATCTTAAATTACTTTTTATCTCGTTGTGCTTCCAAGGATTTGTGTCCTTTGCAGCAATTTATTTGAATCATGGACAAAGTCAAGACATTTTCTGATTTTTTTTTTAGGAAGGTTGAAGCAAGTGGATTCTGTGTTAAATAAGTACGGTTTTAGCACACCATTTGGGGTTAATTGCTGCTTACTGATATAAATGTGGCTTGGACGTGCTAAAACAAGACCCCGGCAGGTTCAGCAGTTAAGTACTGATTTCCATCAATTCTTGTGGACTGGCATATGTAGTCTCCACACTTGCACCCTCGTGCACTGAAAGGGTGGAATATGCTGACTGACCCTTCATGCCATGTTTCATATTGGCACATGGACAGTGGGCGAGGTTGTGCACTTACTTCAAAATAGCACCAGATGGCCTGATGATGGCGATCCGGAGGGAAGAGTGTCGGAGTCCATACATGCTCCAGTCCGTCCTCTTCCCCCTCTCTTCATGCTGCCTGGCCCTGCTCTATCTCACCTTCCCGTTCCTCATCGGAAGTGGACCCGTAGCGAGCTTACTACAGTTGAATACTGACTAGTGAGGTGGAGTAGGCGAAGGTTTCAGTGAATTTCTTGTAAAAGTGTTGGTGATCTTGGTACAGTCTTGACAAACTGCCCAAAGAGTCTCCCAAAGTGCCTCAAAAGTTGTCTTTAAAACCCTAGCAACAAGTCAATAGTTTGAGCTGTGTGTGCCTTTTTAAATAGCATCCAAACTCTTCAATCAATGACTTATACCTGATCAACTGGTCATCTTTATGTCAAGACATTAGCTGAAGCACTAGACACCAAAATATTCTGGTGCCTCTTTTAACACTCACCAGTTGGTAGTTTAATCATTAATCGAATCCTTAATGATCCTGTAGGTGTCTGTTCGTTGTTCATACTTTAATGTCAAACTGACATTTTGCTGTGAAAGCTGGCTCGACCACTGTTGTTGCTCAATATCCCATTGTGACCGTCATATTTAATGTCTACCATCTCTGGAGAAAATCACTGTCTATAACTCTGGCAAGGACTTCAGTGTAGAAGTTTATGATGTCTAAATTTAAAAGCACTCTTAGTTATGTCTCTACCACTCTCTTCATTATTGTGTTATTTGGCTGACTTCCAAAAGGTACATTTTAATAAGTGTGTATTTATATATAGAATAGATCACTCTCCCTGCCGTGCGTTAAGTAGAGACAAACACGGGATAAGCCCACATTGAATAATTTCAGTCGTTCATATCACTCAATATTGGAGAAGGCTTATGTTTCATAAAAGGTCAAGTGTTTTGTTTGTCGAAATCAGGCCTAAAGCTTTGATAAAACTTAAGTGTTCCAGACAGAACCTCCAAGGGTCCGTTCTCCTTATCAAAGATTGCCGGATCGATGATGCATGCATTTTGAAACTGTCTTCACCTCTGCTGAATGTTTTCCAAATTTTGCCGTGCCTGTTTTGTCGAAAAAATTTAGCTTATTGGGTTTGGTGCATTGATGCTAAGGGGTACTTGATCTGTTACTGTGACCATGAACTATGGAGGAAGGCCTGGTCAGGATTTATGCTCCTGATTGTTGTAGATGCGGGCTGGAATGGTGGCTTGGGGGTTAGCACTCCTGCCTCGCAGCGCTAGGGACCCGGGTTCAATTCCACCCTTGGGCGACTGTGTCCGTGTGGAGTTCGCACATTCTCCCCGTGTCTGCGTGGGTTTCCTCCGGGTGCTCCGGTTTCCTTCCACGGTCCAAAGATGTGCAGGTTGGGTGGATTGGCCATGCTAAATTAACCGTAGTGTCCAGGGATGTGCAGGTTAGGTGTATGATTCAAAGGAAATGCAGGGTTACAGAGAATAAGGTTGAGGGGACGGGTCTGCGTGGGATGTCCTTCAGAGGTTTGGTTTGGGCTCGATGGGCTGAATGGCCTGCTTCTGCACTGTGGGGATTCTGATTCTGTGTGGACTGGAACTTAAGGTTGAGCAGTCCCCAGTGTTAGAGTTGCCTTCACTGCCTAGATTCGTTCACAAGCACTTGTCAGTCGGTCAAGATATGGCAGACAGTATCAAGGCAGGAGTCTGTTTTCTCAAGAGCATGGGGGCCAAAATCAGCAGTGAAACCGAATTTAGTCTTTTAGTGTGTCGGCACTACACTTGTCTTTCTTGTGGTACAGTGCGGTTACAATGACATCACTGTGGCCAAATTTTGTTGCCATTCACAAGGCCACAGATTCTTGGCTTGTAAATTAGACGCAAACGACACAAAGCAATCCTGGGGAAGATCCACACCGTGCAAATCGACCATAGTGATTTCATCTAACGGGGGCAGACATGCTTTAAGATGTGAAAACTTTGCTTTCTGTCTCACCCATCCAAATCAGACGGTGAGTACAATTACAACGAAAGTTTAGGGAAGGAGTGACTGCTCACCAAAATCATGAATTCAACCCAGCAGTGTTGTAGAATCTCACGTTGTTCAAATTGTTTCTTTTTAATGCATTGAAATTGTTTTTCAATTTCCTGACTTAAACCCCATTTTGTCTTCATTATTGTCTGGATTTGGACTGAATAGACATAAGTCACTGTTGCGATATAATGGTTAGACGCTATGGTTGAGAGTCCGATGACTAGTTGAATTCCTTGACTTGGCTACTGCGGTATTCATCTGATGAGAATAATTGATGATAATTTTATTTTCTAAATGATGAAGTACATAGTATTTAGACCATCGAGTGTGTGTTTAAAAGAAATATTGCTGAAATGTTGTCACTGCAATCAATGTCTTGAATAAGCCTCCTCCTTTACTGGCTAACAAGGGAGCACCCTTTGTGCATATATGTTCCCCAAGGGTCAGACACCCTGACATCTTCGAAGCGATTGAGTAAAGTCAACTGGAAAAGAAGGCAAAATTTGGAGGGAATAATCCCAAGATGCTTTTTGGCACTGTTTGTAGATTGTGACCTTTGACCTCCACCTTCAGCCATCTTAGAACATTGTGTTGCCCAGGAAAAAACACAGTAAGACATGCACCTCTTATTCCTTTGAAGATTGATCCAGCATGTGGTAAAGGACCGTGATTAATTCATTCTTCTACCTGTTCTCGATAATTTCACCTTGTGCGATGGATACCACTTGTGTCTCAATGATTGAGAAAAGATTGGCCAGATATTTCCCAGATAATCTGGTTTTCCACTTTAAGAAGCTCTGATCGCACTTGCCAGTTTTTATAACCCTGACCTAATTATTGGAGTTTTGAAAAAATTCAGCCCAAACATCTGGTGTTTCTTTTGCAGATTCCCTTGTTCCCATCTTTGGGGATTATTATAAGTTAGTCAGAGAGCACAGATGGAGGCATTTGGCCTGGCATTTCTATACTGGCAGCTTGGAGGCATTCCAATGGATGAAAGGTCATCAACCTGAAAGGTTGATCCTGTTTCTAACTCCGTAATTGTTGCTTGCCTTCTTGGGCATTTTCAGTTTTTTTTTTTCAAATTTTCAACATTTACAGTGGTTTGCTTTAGTTTCCTTGCCCCTCTTTCATCATATCCCTGCAATTTTTCAAATTTCCACGTCTGTATCCAATTCTCTTTTGGGAAAAATGAGTACCAAATGTGCCTCCACCACCCTTTTTTAGGCAGTGCATTTCAGATCTGTTATTCTCAAAAAAAAAAGTCACTTTCCCATTCGTAGAGCATGTTGCATAACCTCATAATGTCCCACACTCCTTTTTTCAAAAAAATGCAGTGGGATCTTTTTAATTTTGCCTGGGACTGCCAAAGGGGCTTCTGATTAGCATCCAAAGTCCAGTAGCTCTGGAGGTTCGCAGTCTATGCTGCTTTTGGCTCTCAGGCTACATTGTTTGTTCAAGCCTCCTGAGAGCTCATGAGCCCAAAACCTCTTTGACTGAGACGAGATTTGTGCCAACTGACCCCGACAATAACTTCAGTCTGACTAAGATCTTAGTAACCATGCTTTTATAATGATTCAAAATGCTCATTTTTGCATTATAAGACCATAAGACATAGGAACAGGAGTAGGCTTTTTGGACCATCCAGCCTGCTCTGTCATTCAATAGGCACGTGGCTCATCCAACATTTCTAGCAACCACTTTACTGCCCTTTTCCGATAACCTTAGACACCCCGACTAATGAGGAATTTGCCTCCTTGACTTTGTTTGGCAAGGAGTTTCAAAGAAACTCAAGTCTCTGGCCCTACACTTTCCCATGAGGAGAAGCACCCTCTCAGTATTTACCCCCTCAAGCCCCTGAAGAATCCCATAGGTTTCAAAGTGATCACCTCTCATTCTTCTAAATTCCAGTGAGGAGCGGCCTACGCTGTTTACCTTTGTTCATAAGAGAATGCCTCCATACCAGGGGTCATCCTAGTGAACCTTCTCTGAACTGCCTCCAATTAAATGTTACCCTTCTTAAATCAGGGGGCCAAAACTGCTCTGAGTACTCCAGTGTGCTGTCATCAGCATCCTGTACAGTTGCAGTAAGACTTCCATACCTTTATATTCCCAACCCCAATGAAATAAGGATCAACATTCCGTTTACCCTCCTGATTATCTGCTGAATCCTTGCCCGATCCACTTGCTGTCTCTCTGCTGATGGTCATAACTCCATCATGACAATCCTCTGACAGTAGCATTCATTTACTTTTTGCTCACTTAATTTTAATTCACTTTTAGCACAGCTACATCTTCAGTGCTACTTCGCCTTGTTACAATTATGCAAAGTTTTGTAGTGTTTTTTTTAATGGAGACCCCAGGTGTGCATAATTCAGCAAGTGGATATTTTGAACTGTTTGAAGGAAGAGAGAATCCATAAGTAAGTCACACAGGTTTAGAACTTTAGAATGTTGCATTTGTGGGAAGTTTGTCCAGAAAAACTGACATCTTTAAGGACTGGGGCAAGTTACTTAGCATTGGTTAGCCCAAGCCTGGAAGTTGTTCGGGTTTTGCTGCAGGGTAGGCATGGACTACCTCATTATCTGAGGATTTGCGAATGGAACTGAAAGTGATGCTGTCGTTACTCGGCGCCTGATCTTGGACAAGGATGGGCGCTGATGAAAACCAAAGATAGTTGGAGTTCCAGCTCTCCCTGAGGAACTCCTGCAGCAGTGCTCTGAACGATCAGCGAACGCCAGTCTTCAAGCCCGGTGTGACTGTCTCCACTGAAGAGTCTTCCTGCTACATTCTGCTGAGGCGAATTGAAGCCGTATGTTGTCAAATGCTGCTGTCAAGGGCAGTCATTCAAATCTAAATTCAGCTGTCTTTTTTGCACCCCCACCATCCCAAATGTTGGGAAACAGTTTTACTGTGCTCCGACATTATCCAAAATAAGTGTCAGTGAGCAGGTTATTGGTGAATAAGTGCAGCGTGACAGCACGGTTGAGGACTCGTCATGTTTATGTTGATTAAGAGCTGACTGGTGGAGTAACAATTGATTAGATTCAATCTGTCCTGCGATTCAGAGACCGAAGACATAATGTGGATAATTCTCGACATTGCTGGGTCGATTGCTACTAATGGAATAACTTGGCTGAGAGGTGCAGTTTGTTTTAAAGCACACGTCTTGCGGGCTATAACTCAGATGTTCTTGGTGTCCATAGACTTTACTGTATTCATTGCATTCAATGAATCAACTCTCTTGCAGACTTTGGTGTTCACCTCAGAAGGACGTCTAGAATTCTCTTTGCTGCTTTCTCTGAGTTTAGTGCCAGACAGCTAGACTTAAAAAAAAAACTATAATTTGCTATTCCATGTAGCTTTTGACTTCTTTTCCTTTTTTCTATTTCTGTGGTGAGCCGAGTTATGTTGTGATTACTATTTCCTGATGCTCCCCTACTTGTAGGCCACTTTCTTGTTCTGCCATATTACTACAAACCAAGTCAACTTGATGCCCCATTGAAGAAGGGTCTAATGAGGAATTGACAGCTTTCTCTCAGAAGTTGGCTGAACAGCACGTTCCTTTTCTGACTATTTTCTGTCCACGTGACCATTTTTTTAAAATTCTGGGAATGAATAAATAGTGAAGAAAGACCATTTGTGATCTGGGAATCTATGTCTACTGATCAGAACCCATTTCAAAACCAAACAAAAACACAAATTGCTGGAAAAACTCAGCAGGTCTGGCAGCATCTGGTGAAGAGAAAACAGCATTAATGCTTCATGTCCAGCGGCCCATCTTCAGAGCACATTTCCGAAGCTTGCTTCCGCTTACTGGACGAGCTTCAAAATTAATATGTGAGGATACCTATCTCTACTGTACCGTGGTGCATTATTTCTGTATTCTCATCTAGAGACAGGGCGCAACCAAAAAATAAACAAAGACTTTGCAGAGATAGCATAACTGCAGATGCTGGAGTCAGAGATAACACAGTGTGGAGCTGGATGAACACAGCAGGCCAGGCAGCATCAGAGGAGCAGGAAAGCTGACGTTTCGGCTCGGGACCCTTTTCAGAATTTCTGAATACTTTGTATCTGTCTTTACTGTGGAGCCAGATTCTACCAAAGCCCTGGTGACAGAAGAGGCAAGTTTTATCATGAGAAGGATTCAGAATTGATAGGGAAGGGCTGTTGGAGCAAATGTTGGTACTTCAAGTTGACAAGGCACTGAAACTGGGTATTGAAGGAAGTTGCAGAATACTGGCTGTAATTTTTCCACCTTTCCTTGACTGGGGGGGAGGTTCCAGAAGACTGAACAATCGCAAGCATTAAACCCAAGTTCAAACTAAAGCTTGTGAAGATAATCCCAGAAATTACAGAATTGCAGAAATTACAGGAAGTTTATAGAAACGACTTTAGGATAGAATTAGTTGCCACATAGAAAAGGCTGGGTTGATTCAGTGAGAGTCAGTATTGATTTGCTACAAGGCAAACCGTGGTCAACATAACTTGCTGGAGTTTCTCAATGATCAAATTTGAGAGGGCACAGATTTCAAGTGGTTTACAAGACAAGCGAGTGCGTGGTAAGAAAAGTCATTTTGACACGGGTGTTTCAGGACTGGAAGGTACTGCCTGGAAATGTAGTGGAGGCAGGTTCAGATGATTTATTCGAAAGGGTATTGGATGATCATTTAAGCAGAAATAAGGTGCAGGGGCATGAGGAAAAGACAACGATGCTCATTTTCAAAGCCGAGCGGCCTCATTCTGCGCCAAAATATTTGTGATTCTGTTGTTTTCACAAAGGTGTGGACGCTCAATCAAAGTTTGGATTGCTAGACTTTTTTAAAAAGCAAAATTCACTTTCAGGTGACAGCAATAATTTGATTCCACACAGTGAAAGCTCCTAAACCAGCTCTGGCAGACTGACATTACAGCAGTTTGCTGATTCTGTGATTACTGGGGAAAAGGGTAATTGAGTTTAACTTTACAAATAGATTTGCTTGGAAGAGGCATAGCACAGCTTTAAGTGGAGTCTTGACCCCAATTTTCTGACGATAGCAAAATCTCTCTCTTTCAGAAATAACCTGATCAAATCAAATAGCCCTAAGTAAATCAGTGTGGCCATATATGTGGTTAAATTAGTGTATGGGTCAAAGATTACTTCTGCTATCCAGGTTCCTGGACATTGCTAGTACCGCAAGGTCCTAGCTACAGTTGGGAAGAAGGCAGCTTGCACATAAAATTGCTATTCATTTTTATGTTCAAATGCATCTGAAAACAGTCAGGAGCGAGAGAAGAATTTGCGAGTCAGTACGTCAAAAGACTGAGTCGGACCATCAGAGCAGGGGAAGGTTGTAGTGCGATTTCGAGAGGATGGAAATGTTCGGTGAGCAGCCCTTGACAAGGGCCAGTTGTTTGTGAAGGAGGGATTTGGGGGAGCTGAAGGGAACAACTTTGGCCCAGTTGAGTTGCTAAAATATGAGCCTGAGTAAGATCTTGATAGACAAGGGAGTCAAAAGTTATGGGTAGGTCAGAAGAGAAAGTGTAGTTAAGACTGTAAATAGAACAGCCGTAAATGGCAGAACAGACACTAAGTGCTAAAAGGCTTTCTTCTGCTCCAAAGCCCGATGTTCCTCTGAGGTGAGGGTTTTTGCAGAGGTGTGGTGGCATACAAGGGAGGGTGGGCTTGGTGAGGGATCGACTATGAAAACTCGGCTTCTTTGTGTTTTTAGTTTTGGCTCTATCCGAGTGAGCTGCCAAAGAGAATATGATACTCAGCGTGAAAATTACAGTGCCTTTCAGGACAGCGGAATGAGATGGACTGATTTCTTCTAAGTGGAGAAATAACCAAGATCCCTTCCCGAGGGTAGGAGAGGCCAAAACTGTGAGGGTTTAGGTTTAAGACGAAAGGGGAAAGATTTGAGAGTGATCTGAGGGGCAACCTTTTCATGCAGAGGGTGGTGCGTGTATGGAACGAGCTGCCAGAGGAAGTGGTGGAGGCTGGTACAATTAGAACATTTAAAAGGCATTCGGACAGGTATATGATTTGGAAAGGTTTCGAGGGAAATGGGCCAAATGCTGGCAAATGGGACTAGGTGAATTTAGGACAGCTGGTTGGCTTGGACGAGTTGGAGCGAAGGGTGTTCACATCTCTGACCCCGTAACTCGGCAGTGCGATCAAGCGGAGATGGACAAAGAAAGGTTGAAGTGGACTGATAAAGCTGGGTGTCATCATTGGTAAATACAGAAATTGAGCCCGTGTCTGCAGATAACGGTTGGGTATAATGTGGTAATCTGTTACTCTGGGTCGGTATCAAATGGATGCCGAGAGTCAGTGTCCAGATCTCGTACTGCTTCAGTTTACAGTTGGCTGCATCATGAAGTTTTGGTTTGGCGACTGTCACAAGCCCATCTTTGTCAGTGATGTTTGCTACAGGAGAAAAAGAGATCAAATTAAATAAACAACCAAAAATACATGTCCTCCCTGGAGCTTCCCAAAGGCCGTGGACAATTTGTGTAATGTCTGGAAGCAGAATACTAGCCTTATTCACACCAGGTCTAAAATGCATGCTTGAGAGTCTTTTTGAGGCACAAGTCAGGAGTGCGACAGAATTCTCTTCTTTCTTGGATGTGAGCAGCTCCAACAACTCTTGGAATTTAATATTATACAGATTAAAGCAACCGCTTTATTGGCACTGGATACACAACCATAAACATTCACTTCCTCCACCATTGGCACGCAGTGACTCCAGGGTGACTTTGATAGCACAGACTGAGTCTGTGACTCCCGCTAGCTCCAGGGATAAGGGGAGCAAAAAAATTGGGAACATCGCTATTTGCAAGTGCCCTTCCGAGCCCGGCACTGTTCTGCCTTGGAACTATATCAGCATTCCTTAACCATTATCAGGTCAAAAGTGTAGAGCTCCTTACCTGAAGAGAAACTAGAAACAAGAAGGGAAGCCATTTGGCCCTTCTGAACTTGCTCTGTCATTCATAATGTCTGACTGGCCCTCTGTCTCAATGCCAAATTCCTGCTTTCTCCCTACACCTCTTGATGAATTTAATATCTAAAAACTTCTCTGTCTCGAATGTATTCAGTGACTTGGCTTCCACAGTCTTCTGTGGTAGAGAAATCCTGAGGTTCGTTACCTTTTGAGTGAAAAAATATTTCCTTACCTCAGTCCTAAATTGTGTATCCTGTAATCTGAAATGGCGTTTCCTAGTTCTGGATCTCTAACCAGGCAAAACCTGTTCTCCTTATCCAGTCTGTCCAGCCCTGTTACAATTCTCTGAGTTCCAATCAGATCCCCCCTCATTCTTCTAACTTCTAGTGTATACAGGCCCAACCAAGCCGATCCCTCCTCACACCGCGGCCCTGTAATCAGGTAAAGAGCTTCTGCTGCACTCCGTCTGTGGCAAGTATATTCTCTCTCGGATAGGAAGATGAAAACTGCACATGGCACAACAGGGGTGGTCTCACCTCTATTCTACTTCACTGGAGTAAGACATCCTGACTTCTGAACTCCAGTTTTTTTGCAATGAAGGCCAATATACCATTTGCCTTCCTAATTGCTTCCCGCACCTACCTTCCATTGACTGGTGTACGAGGACGCCCGGATCTCTTATACATCATCCATGCTCCCCAAAATATCCCCGTTAAATAATCTCCTTCCTTTCTGCTTTTCAATGCCAAAATGTATGACTTCAAACACCCATTCATTCTCGCTCCCTCTGTTTCCTGTCTGTCAACCAATGTGCAATGAAGATTATCCCCTATCCCATGTGCTTTCATTGTGCCCGCTAACTTCCTAAGAGGGACCTTATCAAAAGCCTTCTGAAAATCCAAATATACCACGTCCACTGATGCTCCCTTAAATATTCTACAAGTTACATCCTCCAAAAACTGCAAAAGGTTCATTAAGAATGATTTGCCTTTCATAAACCCATGGTAGCTTTGTCTAATCCTGTTAATGCTTTCCAAATGTTCTGATGTCACATCTTTTATAATAGATGAGTATTTTCCTCATGACTGGTGTTCGGCTAACCGGTCTGGAATTCTGTTATTTTCTTTTCCCTCCCTTCTGAAACAGTGGAGTACATTTCCCACCCTCCAATTTGTAAGAACTGCTCTAGAGTCTATCCAAGTTTGGAAATGTATCCAATACTTTCAGGGCAGCTTCCTTTAGTACTGTACATTGTGGATTGTTAGGCCCTGGTGATGTGTTAGTCTGTAACCTCATGCATTTCCTGAGCACCATTTTCTGACTAATAAATATTCCCTTTAATTCCACCTCCTCACAAGATGCTTGGTTCCCTCCTATTTCTGGGAGAGTATTTCTGTCCTCTTCTGTGAAAACAGTATCAAATTCTTCTGCCATTTCTGTGTTCCCCAATATAATTTCCCTGGCTTCTGACTATCTGGGTGACACGGTGGCTCAGTGGTTAACGCCATTGCCTCAGCACCAGGGACTTGGATTCGATTCCAGCCCGTGGTGACTGTCTGTGTGGAGTTTGCACATTCTCCCCATGTCTGCGTGGGTTTTCTCCATCTGCTCCAGTTTCCTTCCACGGTCCAAAAAATGTGTGTGGGTTAGGTGAATTGGCCACACTAAATTACCCATAATGACAGTGATGTGCAAGCTAGGTGGATTAGCCATGGGAAATATGCGGTTACGGGGATAGAGTAGGGGGATGGGTCTGGGTCTGGGTGAGGTGCACTTTGGAGGGTGATGTGGACTCGATAGGCTGAATGGCCTGCTTCCACACTGTAGAGATTCTGTGATTTTTGCATTTGTCTTTCCTAATCTGTTTCTCTTCACATATTTATAGAAGCTTTTGCCGTCAATTTTTTTGTTCCCTGCAAGTTTAGTCTCATAACAGCACTGTGGGTATACACTTAGCTCGTAGGCTGTATGGTAGCTCACCTTCACTTCCTCAAGGCTATTAGGGATGGGTACTAAACGTTGCTCTTAACCATGGTGGTCACGTCAAGTGAATGGGTGGTTAAATAAATACATTTTCCCTGAGCCAAGTAAATGATAAGGATCCTCTCCAAAACCCACTCCTAACTTAAGACAGAGAAAACCATTCTCCATAGAATGGGGATCATTGCTTTTTGGTATATTGAGAAAGCTAAAATCTCAACAGGGTGCATTAAGGCTCAGCTACTGCACTGTAGACTTGGCAATGGGCATGGCTACCTGAGAAGGGGACAGGAGCCTTGGCATGCTTTCTCTAATTACCTGAGCTCCCCACAAAAGTCGCAAAGGGGCTGGGGGTTAGGGGGTGAATTGCTGACCGTTAAGAAATACTCAAGTGGAAGTTTAGATACGCAACCAGTTTGGAAATGGGTTTAATTTGAAAAATTATTGACCTGTATCTGACAGCATTCCCCTGAAATGTCTTCATCCTAAGTTGTGTCTTGGCTACATGGGGAATTAAATGTGAGCGTGACTAAGATGTATTATCTTTTTTCCTGATGGCAAATTGTGGACATAAAACCAGAGTGATCACCTTGCTTAGGTTCCTCAGGATCTTCAGAATTGATTCTGTTTAGCTTTAACCTGATTGTGTTCAGTTTGAATTGATCGGTGAGGTGAGCTGTGAAGTATTTAATTCTTTAATGTTGCAATTTGTTTTATTCGTGATCTGGGTTCTGGAATGGACCTGTCTTAGCACTTGTATTGAAAAGCAGGAATCTGAGAAGCGCACATCTGGAATGCTACATGACTGAAAAGAAAGACACATTTTACTCACTTCGAGCTCTCTTTTTAGTCGCTGGGTGTGTATTTCGGGAATTTGCTATTTTCAACTGCTATTTTTGCATCGTGGTTGTCGCATGAGATGTTTTGTAGTTCTGGTAGCAACTTGGATGCACCACGCATCAAAAAAAAGGACTGAAAAGTAATTGGTACATATTAACTGGGCTCTAATGTTCTGACCTAGCTACTACTTAGAAGTAATTATATGTGGGAGAAACAAGTAAATGCTGTTAGCAAATTGATTTTATTGGTTGAGTATGCCGCAGAGCCTTAAAATATCTTTAATATCCTTGATAGATCCTTAAAAATTACGCATATATTTTCAACAATAATTTTGTAGATTTTGACAATCTCCAGGTACAAAAGACTTGCTTTGGTACAGTACCTAGAGCATCAACAGAATGCCCCTAACACACTGCCAGTTAAATCCTTTTGTCATGCAGTAATTGTTGTGATGCAGGATGCACAGCAACTTTCTCCCACAAACAGCGATACGATAATATGACTGGTTAATCTGTGTTTCGTGATTATTATTTGAGGAATAGTGTTGGTCAGGACGTGGGGAGAGAAAGTAATTTACGTCCTGCATTGGAATATCAGCCTCAATTTCTGCTGCCAAGTGTCTGGATTGGGACTTGAATTCAAGAAGCCATAGCTGACCACTCCATATCTATTCTCAGGTTCTTTATTGTCACGGTATTTAGAATTTTAGAAAGTCAGGTGTCTAGAAATAGAAAATCTATTTAGGAAGCACATTCCATAATCTCAGGATATCCCAAAGCTCCTTCCAGCAAGTGAACTACTGTTGAATTACGCTCTATCTGTCTCCTTACTCTCTTCGCCACCCCACCGCCTCTCTCTCTCTCTTTCTCTCTCGCTTGCTCTCTCTGTTGCCTCTCTGTCTATCTGCCTCTGTCTCTCTCTCTCTCTCTCTCTCTCTTTTTCTCCTCTCTCTCTGTTGTCTGTCTGTCTTTCTGAATTGTAGAAAATGGTAATCATCGTGGACGCTGCAAGATCCCACAAATGTTGATCTCCTGACCTGTGGCTCTGGGTGTGACTCCTGCTGAATTGCAGCCACCAGTCTAAAATAATCCTGTAGGGGAATTTTCATGTTAAGAATCGAGACTGAAGCTGGCTCTGCAGGATTCAATGTTGCCTTTGAATTCTAAAGTTTTTAACTGAGACACCTCCCCACTTCCCTTTCTAACCCAGATACTAAGAATGTGGTTCACTCTGCTAGGAGTTGCCTTGTTCCCAAACCCACGCTGAATACTTTTTCTGTCTTTGCTTCATAGGAAAGTGAGGAGGATTCTCCAAGTGAAGGAATTTATGTTTCCAAAGTTATGGAGAAAGGGCCTGCTGACAGAGCAGACGGGCTGGAAGTTCATGACAGGATCATTGAGGTAAGACAAGGAGGTGTGACTACATGAATTCATCTCTGCTGTTTCACTTTGTTGGATGAATGCGTTCAGTTTTCTCTTGAAAGGCATCCCTCTTGAGCTGAATGTACAAAAACAGTGTGGCATTTGAGTGAAGCAGTAATATTGGTTTGTTCATTGAGATTTTGTCTCAGGGTCTAATTGCCATTGATTCCGGTGAATGATGGTCACACAGACCAAGAGAGACTCCAGCTTTGTTGCCTGCCCTCTGCCCAGTTACTTAATTTCACGTAGGATTTCTGCCATTGGCATCATTGCTCCTAGTTTTGTGGATGGGCGGAAGCTGCACAGTGGTTGTGGCAACATCAGGAGCTAATTGCTTTTCATGTTGCCAATTGCCATTGCAAACTGCCACGTGTGAGCGCCCATGGATTGCTAGGCGAGAGCCAGGCATCAATAGTACCAGTCCTTTTGGTTGAACTGAGACTGGTTTCTAAATGTGCATCTGGTGGCCCAAAGATAAACCAGTCCAAACCAATTTCTTTCTATTTTTGTTTGAGCAATCTTGTCATAGTGAGACTAAGTGTTTTGTTGCGGTCGGCAATTTGTTATTCCTCAAAAGCATTTTGATTGCCTCTGGGATGTTTTGTGTCAAATTGTACTCCCAGCTCAGCATTTTGCTCCGCATATGGTTTCTGTAGTAATGCACTGTTACATCATCCCCACTTGACTTTTCCTCACCATCATTGTTCCATTTGCTGAAGGAAATGTTCAAATACTTGCATTGAGTTGGCATGCATTTTAGCCAACGTGTGAAATATTATTTTTGCCTTCTCTTTGCTCATAACTGTAGACATGTCGAGCAGCTTTAAATTTCTGAGGATGGTGTAACTTTGGTACTGAGTGAAGAAGGCACACTGTACGTTTCTGGGGGAAATCTTGTGTTGCCGATGTCCGAGTTCGGTTACTGATTTTGTCTCATCAGATTATATACGGTGATGGCTTATGATGACATGAGTTGTGCAGAACTCTGTCTCTATAAAGCAAGGGTAAAGATCACACATTTTCTTTTGTTGAGATGATCAGTTTGCCACCAGCGCCGTGTTGGTATGTTCGCAATACTAAAGCAGCTATTAACCACAGAAAGAAAAGTTCTACTTTGTTTCTCACTTTATGTAACTGTTATTGCCACAATCTACCCGTTTATTCAGCTTGTTTCATCAATTAGTTTTTGTGACTGACGTCCTGCTGATTATTTCCAGTTGCGAATGTGCACAATATTAAGCTCATTGTTGAAATGTCAAATTTAAGTTATACCGTCTTTGACGGTTTATTTCTGTGACCTCGATATGCTGTTACATTAACATAGTACTGTTCATTGGGATTTGTAACGGTGTATTTCTAAGATATCACTGTTAATGCGCCATCATCCTTGCTTTCATTGAGTGTAGCCTTTGTGGATATACTTCTGGAAGAGAATATGCACTCTTGAAGTTTGAAGAAGTTTCCAAACATTTTCACTTTTTGGAAATAGTTCCTCTCTCCTCGTGCCTCTTAGAGACAAAGCAAAACAAAAACTTAGTTTTAAGAGGAATTACGTACAAGTTCTCTTTTTTTTTGAACCTTGGCAATGGCTAACGTACGTACATTGGGGCCTTTGCACACCTGCTGATACGGTACATTTTATTGTTTTAGAAAAGATGTAATGTTCCTGATTGGGAGATCGAGAAGAAGATGGATGATGTGGGGAAGGGGTGCAGGATGGCGGAAATTGACTGGGTGGACAAGCAGCAGACCATGATGAGACTTCTTGCTTAGCTGACACGATCCTAAGAAGCCATTCCAAGTTGCTGAGCCATTGATGTGAATGGCTGCCTTTTCTGAATTTGCCATGACTTATAATTCTTGTGATTAATTGACGTGATGTCACCGTTGGCCATTCACCACCACTAAATTAATGATGTCATCCATCTGTTGTTGCTAGGCTACTGACATGAAAGGTTGCGCTGTTTGGATTAGTTCTGGATGTTACCCTTGTGATAAATCTACTGCATGCCAGAGTAAGTGGAGGTGGTGAGGTGGGAGAAGCTGTAGCTGTTGTTTTCTGTCTTAAGTTTGACTTGTTTGAATGTGAGATGAGTCGGATACTGTGTTCCATTTCCATTTTTTGACATCGGCAGACTAACCAAAACCTTGTTCGGAATTGCATGTACGTTAGAACAGAGTTGGCTCCCACATTGTTGCTGTCCTTTTACTCAAACTATCAATATATCTATGTTTTTCTGCCAATATTCATCTTGGATGCCAGTGTAATAACACATACTAAGAGTAATATTAGATGGGGCTAGAAGCTAAAGAATGGAAATAATTCTTTCACACTAAGATACTGAGTCAGAACTCTGTTTATTCCCTATTTCAGTGACCTTTTGGAGTTTGTAGTGTGGCGCAAGCTTGATTAAATAAAAGTTTCTGCTTAGATTATGAGCTTCCTGCAATGAAATATGAACTGGAAATTATCTGAATCCTATTTTGCTTTGATTGGCGCCAATGCACTGACCCAGTGTTGATCCAACAGCAACCTCTTTCAAACTCATTGCTACGTCCCTACAAACCTCTGCTTGAATCCTGAAGCACACAGACAGCTAATCAGAAACGGTATTCGGAAGTTCTGGAGGGAAAGAATTCCAATGTAACTGTACAAAAACCGTACAAATACTTGACAAGAATCAGTGCTCTGCATTGTATTTAAGGGGATGTTGTGTTCTTAAGCTGGCAGGAAGCAGGAGCTCAGCCATATTCCCAGAAGGAATTCCCCCTTGGAGATGGCAAAGGGTCCAGCTTGCCATGTTTTGTCAGTGGAATTTTCAGTCTTGCAGCTGTTGGCCAGCTGTGACCCCTAATGTCTGCTCTGAGGAGTTGAGCTGCTATTAATTTCAATCCCCTTCGACTTCACCCAATCATTGCTCATCTGTGCAGCTTCCGTTGGTCATCTCTGTGGAGTAGGCTGATTGTTCAGTGCCAGATCATTGATGTCAAGCCCTTGGTTCTGTTAGTTTCAGTGGAGCTGGTGGGTGTAAAGTGAGTCACTATATTTTTAAAATCTGTTAAAGCATGCTGTCTAATGGCCATATGATTAAAGCCCCTACAGGGGCCAGTACTGAGCCATGAGCAGCGAGTAGAATAAAAGCATGATTGAGTCTAGTTCTCGGCATTACTAGCATTTGCCCAGACTTTCATGGGGTAACTTCACTTGGGTGTGCCTATACCTTTAGGAGAAAATGAAGGAACAAACTTTCTTCTAGCCAGTTTCATATGTCACTGCCTCTGGGAATGGATTATCCATCTTTATGCCTTAGAAATACATGGAAATTGGCTCACGGAAACAGGCTATCTCAGCCCAATTAGTCCATGTCAACAGTGGCTCAGGGAAAGGAACAAAGCAAAGTGTTGTACAAATCCGTACAAGCAAACGCTTCCAATCACTTTCTCCTACAGTGCTGTCATCCCTCTGCAACTCATTTTCCTTTTATCCAGAGGTGGATAGATATCGGAGGTGTGAACAATGGCATATTTTCGCAACCTGAATGAGTTAAGGGATATGGAGTTGAGTTAGGGTCAACGTCAGCTATAGCAGATCACGCTTGAGGGGTTGAAGGGCCTACTGCTTTTTTATACTTTTGTACAGTCAAGAGGGAGGGTTAACTCATGATCATTAAAAACAGGGCAAGAGCTTTAATTGGCACCACATGACATACATAAAGCCAAATTACTTCAATAATTGCTGTACAGAATTTGCAGCACAGGAACTGACCATTTGATTCAAAATATCTATACTGCTGAACACAATCCAAAGGGTATAGGGTTTCATTTTCATCCCACTGTGTCATATCTGATGCCAGAGTTGCAGAATATATCAACTAGAATAATAGACGGTTTGTTATTTCAACAAAAGAATCGACTTTACTTTGTAAACATTGTACTGGAGATAAATTTAAATTTGGTTCAGAAGATACTGTTTTCTGTCTAATACGAAAAGACTGTGCACCTCTTCCTTATTTGATTCTAATTGTAATTCTCCTGGCAGAGTCTGTTTAACCCCAGATGTGAGTTGCATTATGAATTACAGTATGTCGGAAAATCCTCAGATTTCTTTCCAATAAAACTGAGAATGTGTACATGTATTTGAGAATCTCTAACTACTTGGAGTTATTTCAGGACCACACTTAACTGAATTCTGATTGTTCTGATTCCAAGGCAGGCATTATTCTGTCAGTCTAAGAAATTGGAGGGATCTCACCATGTAATTTATGGTTGAATGTCAGCGCTGGTTTTCGGGACTGGTGAGACCTTTTGCCACTACGGGCTGGTGGGGTTGATATCAATAGAAGCTTCCACCAAGCCCTGCTCCCCATGTCTATACCTCATCAGCACGGCTCAGCATCTGCCTTTTCCAATGATAGCAGCCTGAACCAGACTGAGTCAGTCCTTTGCCTGAGTCGGAAATGGTTGGAAGCAGGGGACCCTGGAGGGTGAATTGAAGCTCTCCCAGGCTTGCCAATCCTGATAATTGTACAGACGTTTGTGCTGATGCTGTGAGAATTGTGAGGATGTCAGGCCAAGGCTACATTTAGATACGGATGGGATGCTTCCACAGTGAAACAGCTTGTTAATGGTCACCAGGTTCACACCTGGTTTGCATCATTTGGAACATGAACCTTGAACCATGTTTCAATAAGGAATTGATGCTTCTGGAGGTTGCAGGGGAGAAAGGTCGTTCGAATAATTTTATATTTACTAGGATAACAAAATAAATTGACTACTGGTTAAGCAGCTATTGAGGGACATGAAAAACATATTTTTGTCACATCTCTCTTTCTCTCTGTCTCCCCCTCCCTCTCCCCCTCCCTCTCCCCCTCCCTCTCCCCCTCCCTCTCCCCCTCCCACTCGTGCTCTCTGTCTTTGTCTCTCGATCTCCCTGTCTGTCTCATATTAAAGCAGTATGATGATGTGCATTCCTTCTCAGATATGACAAATATTGTCCGAAATTCTGAGAATTATACTTCCGCAGGAGTTGAAATGTCATGTTCCTTACGCAGCAAAGACTTGCATGCCCTTCTTACTGCACTTTAAAGAATAAAAAACCGGCCAACTAACAGAAGCTGACAAATGCATAACTGCCAAAGACTTGTGAAAGCAATCAATCCTCACGCAAGATCTGGAGAATCAATCAGTAAAAATAGCCAAACTAAGAGCTCAACATGTGTTTAGAATCTTTTACTGTTTCTGCTCTTTTTATGCTCATAACATGGAGAATACAGAGTAAAAGTAAGTTTCCTAGGATAGGATAATTAGTCTTAATCGTATAAATTTTACTTACATGTGTATGGGGCATTCTTTTTAATGTTAAATTTATGAAGAACTTAGCTTAACCCAAAAGCCAGGGCTTAAACTGGGTGATTTTTACCCAGAACACTGCACGCTATTAGCTTCAGTGAAATGGCATAAGCTGTGAAAATTTCCAGTTGTTCAGCAGTGTGGAAGTGGGTTGCCTTAGAATTGGGACGATTTATCTCATTGTGGTTGTGATGTGGAAAGAATTTTGAGTTTCTCTTGGAGCTGTACCCAGGTGAAGTCAAGTCCCAGAATCACTACAGTGTGGAAACAGGCCCTTTGGCCCAACAAGTCCACACCGAACTTCAGAGCATCCCACCCAGGCCCATCCCCCTATAACCCTCCTAATCTACACCTCCCTGAATGCTATGGGTAATTTAGCACGGCCAGTCCACCTCACCTGCACATCTTTGGACTGTGGGAGGAAACAGGAGGAAACCCACGCAGACATGGGGAGAATGTGCAAACTCCACACAGACAGTCGCCCGAGGCTGGAATCGAACCCGGGTCCCTGGCAGCTGTGAGGCAGCAGGGCTAACCACTGTGCCACCCCTAATGAACTGTTCAGTAAATATTCACGTTGTCCACTGTTCAATTTTGTAGTTTGGATCGGCTGTATAAATCAGAAAAGTGGCCAGGCAGAGGAATTTTGTCTTCCTTGTGGTTAAGCAAGTATTCATTTTGCAAAATGAACAAACTTGAATTTTTAAAAGGTTCTCCAGTTTGGGATGCCATTATCTGTGTTTACTTAGCAGTAAATGTAAAAGAAATAAATTATTCGCAGCTGTATTGTTGTAGTGCTGCAATTTGTAAGCAAGTTTTTTTGATCACAAGTGTTTTGACCTCTCGTTTTTCCTGTGCCAATTGTTCCCATTCCCCTGCGCTACAGCTTACCCTCTTACCTTGATTATATTTGACTCCCTCCTCCATAGAAGTGCACTCTCAACCCCCCACCCCAAAATGAGTGCTTGCCTCAGTCCCCAACCAAATGCCTACCACCCCATCCTAAAATACTCTTGATCCCAAATCCTAAATGCATGACTGTCCGCAACCTTTCATTTCACTGTCACACATACTGACCCTTCGGTACACTTGCTTTTTCTCCAAATATTCTGCACTCTCCAAATTTTAACTGTTGTCCTCCCCAAACGACTGACCATTTGATACAATTCGTGAAACCCCGATCACTGCATTGTGTGTGTTTGTATATCCACCATGGGTGGCATAGTGACTCATTGGTGAGCATTGCTGCCTCACATTGCCAGAACCTTGGATTTGATTCCAGCCTCGGGCGACCGTCTGTGTGGAGTTTGCACATTCTCCCCGTGTCTGCGTGGGTTTCCTCCGGGTACTTCGGATTTCCTCCCACAGTCCAAAGATGTGCCAGTTAGGTGGATTGGCCGTGCTAAATTGCCCATTGCATCCAAGGATGTGTAGGTTAGCTTGGTTAGCTATGGGAAATGCAGGGTTACAGGAATAGGATAGGGGGCGGGTCTCGGTGGAATGTTCTTTGGAGGGACGGTGTGGACTCAGTGGGTTGAATGGCCTGCTTCCACACAATAGGGATTCTATAATTCTATACTCTGCCTATCGTATGAAAATATGTCCATAGGGCTCTGAAGTGGAAATATACTGAGCTGATGATGAATTGGGTCAAAAATGGGTCTCGAGGAGTTTCTTGAAGGTTGAGGGGGAGGAGTTTGAGGGATTTCCAAGTGTGATTACCAATGGTGAGGTTGAAGGCAGGAGATTTGGACAACTGACTTGTTATACATCAACTGTCATGTCCTAAACATCCAATCTTCTTGCCAAATGGAGATTCACTTCTTACTGAACAGCTTTCATTTCTCACAAACAACACCACTGGAGATGAATAAGTATTGTGTGTGTGTGTGTGTGTGTGTGTGTGTCTTTAGCACAAATAATAATGAGACACGTAGGGAGCGACTCAAATTTACCAGGGACAAGGTCATAAATCCCTTCACCATCATCCACTTGCTTGGACCGTTCTTACCTAGTCCCTCTGAAACCTACTTTGCCCACTGAGCTAGAAACGCACATTTCTCCCACAGTCATGGCTGTGCTAAATCGCCCATCGTGTCCAGGGATGTGCAGACTATGGGAATTAGCCTTGGGAAATGGCGGGTTACAGGGATGGAGTGGACTCAATGGGCCGAATGGCCTGCTTTCAAACAGTAAGGTTTCTATCATTCTGTGCTATGGCAGTGTTAAAATCAAGCTGGTTCTCATCGGATGACTCGACTTATAGTTTACCAATGGGCAGAACTTATCGCTAGACCTCTACAATAGCGCGATTACCAAGAATGCAGCGAATCAAGCTGCAACATTGACTTATTCCAAGGTAGGATCAGTAATGGTCTTTGATTTGTGTGATCCACTTCTCTCGAGCTTGCTACTTCACAGATTCATACTTAGTTGTCCGAAAACGTGACTTTTGACCTGTGGCTTTAACAATTCTGGCAATGCTTTCCACAAAGTGTTACTTGCCAGATTGGAATCTTGAATATTCCTTTGACAAGCGTTGCTCTTTCTTTAAAGGTTTTCAGCTATCTCTCAAATTCACACAGCATCACTATGCTGGAGATATGTCACCACGTAACAAGTGTGTTAAAGTTATCCTGAACCGGTATCAGTGCATGAAGGCCTGGTACATTTGCCTGCTATTTTAATAGAGGCTCTAACCCTCTTGAACTAAATGGGTTAATGCATCCGTTAAAACTGAGGGCAAAAGAACTGCATACAAGTGCCTTCTGTGAGGGCACAGTGTAATCTGAAGGTGAAAGGTAAGATCATTGCGTGACACCATCAGTACTACAATCCAGGAAACGTTACATTGTGAGCCAGGTGCTGGGCAATACTGCAAGCTATTTTCTTCATTGAAGCGAGAATATGGATGCTAGGCTTGTGTCAATGTCTTTTTGTAAGCAAGTTAAACATGACCTGACCTAGATTCGACTCTAATGGCTTGCTTTCTGAAGCTGTTGTGGTGAGAGCCAGTCTGAAGGCTCGTCACTTCTTGTGCTGAGTGTCACGGCTGCTGTACGACACGCACTCTGCTCGAGGCCCTTCGGTTTCTGTTCTTCAACCAAGTACGTGTAAATAATTACTGCACCCCAGATGCCAGAGTCAAAAGAGCATGGAATCTGGAAACTATGTACGGAGTTGGAAAGTTTGCCAAAGGAGTGCAGAGTGAAAAATTCTGTCTTCGCTCTGAAGTAGTCCACATCTGCTGACACTTTATTTTGAGCAGATAACAGTGCATATGATCGGCTCAGTTTAAGCATTTTGAGTGCCTGTTTTGATTTGAGTTAAAATAGTAAAGCTGGATATAAATTCTATGCACAGCAGTGATCCTTCCTTGTATTGCTCGACTAATATTTTAACTCTCAATTCCATGAAGTGATTCCCCACACCCACTTCCCCGAATCCAATTCTCTCGTGTTTACATTTTGCTTGCGTTCTACCTTGTCTTGTGTAGCTGCTGCAGGATCACCGCGCTAACTTTGCATAATACCAAATGACAGCAGCTACGGTCCCTGCTATCAGCGGACAGTCACTTAACATCTCTGTATGACATTCCTTGCCCACTCCTTTTGTCCGGGTGTAAGCCCATTTGTCTCAATGACTTAGCATCTCTGCAGAGAGAGCAGCCGGAGGAATGTTGCGTCCTTCTGCCAAGAATCATTTTTCAGACGAACTTGCTTAAACTCCAAGGCGAATGGGACAGTTTGAGTCACTTGTTGTGGTCAAGGTCTGGCAGCAGTGTACAGTGCTGAACTTTTTCAACTGGGAATTATTGTCAAGTTTGAAAAAAAGAGATTCATTTGGGATGTGGTCATCACTAGCAACGGCTACTCTCATTGTCCAAACTTTATTCAACTGCTAGGCCATGTGAAGAAAAGAAATAAAATTCAGCGACGCGTAGCCTTAATGAGATAAAATGATTTTCTTCAGTGAAAGTCAGTAAGCCAGCTAGCTTTCACAAAAGAATTGATGGCTTTGTGGTGACGTTTAGCATACCAACATTTTTAAAGTTATTTTCGATGTTATTTTTGGTTTAAAACTGGAGCCTAATTCTCGAACTGCTGTCATGGGATTTGAACTCTCATTTCCTGGATTGCTGGTCCAGTAACATAACCACTACCCTGATGTACTTCAATGAGTTGATGTCAAACAGCCATGAATGCGATTTGGATTGTTCGACTTCAGTCTTGGTTATGCCAGTGAAGGGCCCCTTGTGCTAATTTTTAGACCAGGTCTCTATCTATTATGTGGACGATGCCGGCTAA
The DNA here is from genome assembly GCA_024137785.1 of Ginglymostoma cirratum. Taxonomy (NCBI): domain Eukaryota; kingdom Metazoa; phylum Chordata; class Chondrichthyes; order Orectolobiformes; family Ginglymostomatidae; genus Ginglymostoma; species Ginglymostoma cirratum. The sequence goes on along the minus strand of JAHRHZ010000020.1, from coordinate 51,737,239 downwards.
TCCAACACTTACTCCCATTTATTCCCTAATTGTCCAGCAGAAAGTGTGGTCAGCCACCATCTTGAGCCGTTGCAGTCCATATGGTAGGTCATCCATCCAGTATTTGTCCCCACTGACCGTGAGCAAGTGATTTGTCAAATGAGCATATTTTGTTTTCCTCTGAGAAACCCCGAGGCTTGATATTCCCCAGAGAAGGAAGGTTTGAAGCGAGAAGGCACTGAGGTGATTTATAGATGATGGAATTTTACTGTTGGAATTATTGGCTGGGGAGGGATGAAAAAAAAATCACATGCCATGTATCACACTTCAAAGATCCATGCATTTCTCAGAAAGCATGTGAAACTGGTTAGATTCCTGATGCCAGATGTTCTTGCACAGTTTGGGGAGTAGCTGATAGTTGCTAGGGCTGACGCTTCAGAAATGGGAATGCTGCATGTTGACTGAATTTCACATCAGACGTGAAATCTAGTCCGAGAATCGACATAAGCTGGACAGATGAGAAGATACTGCTACGTGATATGAACAGAATTCGGCGTCTTCAACAGTCTTAGCTGATGTTGACTCACTCTGCCAGGACTGTTTTGCGAAATACCAGTCCCCAATTGCTTAATTCTATATTGACCACAGCCAAGTAACCATTAAATGTCAAACCACTCACATGTCATCGCACTTACTGAATCAATAAATCAAACCTGCTGTTCCCCAAGTGATGTTGTGCATCATGCAACATGTAATATTCCAGAACCTTCATTACAGAAGTATCCATGGCCCTGGGCTCAACTTACTACTCGGAACAGCCACTTATTACTGAATAGACCCAACCTCCACTCGCTGTCCATTTTAAACTTTTATCATGTAATCTGGATAATTTTGTTGAGCCACATTGCTGCATTTTCAGTGAATTTGGGTTTCTCACTGCATCCAGCAGCTGAATTCCATGGCCACCGCAGTGATTTCTTTTGTTAATCCTTTTTGTAAGCTCTTTGAGTGTGTTTTGTAGAAGGCGTGCTGATGAGATTTGACAAAGCTGCATTTTTTTCACCCTTTTGCGTTTATTTGCCTTCTCGTCTGACCCGCCTTCTGTACTGCTCTAAAGCTAATCAGTTGTGTCAATCTAGGACTCCAAGCAGATAACAGGAGGTGCAGGGTGAATTCCTCTGTCTGTTTGTACTCTTTCTCAGCCCTTGGAGTGCTGCGCTGTCACATCTGAGATCTACTGAAAGCAGGCTTCACTTTGCCTGTATAAATGAAGCTTCTATCTTATGAGCTTCCAGACGCAATCCAGGCTTTGTTAAAGCCGCATCAAATAATTTCTTCACTGTTCGTTCTTCACCTTGACCATTCTGCAGCACCCAAAGGAGCTGTTGTTAATTGTGCCTGGATCTTGTAATAAATTTGGGGCGACCCTCTTTCCCCACACTGTCACCATCCAATGTTGGGTTTGCTGTATTTGGAGGGTTTTCCGTCCAACTGATGAACAGGCAGAGGGCCGCTCCCTCTGCAGAGATTGCTGGATGAGGCCTCACAGTGTGAGAGTCATTTGGGAAGTTGAGACCGTGGTATAGTCAATCTGAAGGAAGCTTGTTCAGAATCCTTGAACCTCGATGAGGGGCCATTTTTGAGTTGCTTAATTCTGAGTCTAACTTTTGACTAAATAAGTTCAACTGCTGATGTGATCTGATATTTGTTGTCTCGCCATGTGGCAGGAGTGTACCTAAGTGTTAAAGTGGAATTCCCTCATTAAACCTCTTCTTCTCTACCTCTTGCTCCTTCTTTAAGATCCTCCCCAAGATCTATTTCTATGCCTAAATCGTCAGCCAGCCCGTATCCCTTAAGTGGGTCAACAAAGAAGAAAATCTTTAAAAACTGAAAGAACTGCAGATGCCGTAACTCGGGAACAAAAACAGAAATGGCTGTAAAAACTCAGCAAGTCTGGCAGCATCTGAGAAGAAAAATCATAGTTAAAGTTTCAGGTCCCTTCCTTAGAACTGATGGTAGCTAGGAAAATGTTGGTTTATATGCAGAAGATAGGGTCGTCATAGCGTGGAGGGTGGGTAAGGAGTAAACAACAGGTGGGGATAGAGTCCAAAGAGAATGAAGAGCAGTTGGACAGACAAAGGAGTTGATAACGATCAAGCTGGGATGGTGAATAGTTGTTAATAGGGACTGTTAGCTTGCCTATACACACAACCTATTATTAGTCACTATGTGGTAACAAGGCCTGGTGTGTGAGGTAGGGGGCTGGGACATGGGAGGGTTCAGGTCCTAAAATTATTGAACTCAATATTGAATCTGGAGGGCTGCAGGGTCCCTGAGCAGAAAATGAGCTGGTGTTCTTCCATCTTGCGATAAGCTTCACTCTTACACTGCAGCTAGCCAGACACAGACATGGTGGAACACAGTCAGGGAACATGGTGGTGCGTTAAAGTGGCAGGCAACTGGAGGCTTAGGGTCCTTTTTGTGGCCGGAATGTAGATGTTCAGCGAAGTGGTCACTCAGTCTAATCTCCATTTCCCAATGTAGAGGAGACCACAATGTGAGCAGCGAATGCAGAATGGGAAGTGCAGGTGAAGTGTTGCTTCACATGGAAGGTATGTTTGGGCCCTTGGATACTGGGGAGGGAGGAGGTAAATGGACAGGTGTTGCAACTTGGCCTGTTACAGGGAAAGGTGCCACGGGGCTGTGGGGGTGTGTTGGGAGTGAAGGAAGTGTGGACCAGGATGTCCTGGAGAGAACGGGCCCTGTGGAAGGCGGACAAGGGGGGAGAGGGGAGGTGAAAATGTGTCTGGTGGTGGCATCTCGCTGGAGGTGGCAGAAATGGCATCTGATGATCTTCTGGATGAGGATGTGGATGGCAAGTGAGGACAAGGGAAACCCTATCATTGTTGCGGGAGGGAAGAGAAGGGGCGAGGGTGGAAGAGTGGGAGATGGATCAGATCTGGTTGAGGGCCCTGTCGACGACAGTGCTGGGGAATCCTTGGTTGAGGAAGAAGGTGGACGTGACGGAGGCTCCCTTGTCAAAATTGGCCTAATCTGAACATATATGACGGAGACGGTGGAACCGAGAGGATGGGATGGAGTCTGTGGGAGTCAGTGGGTTTAGTGGATAACGATGGCCAGTCTATCCCCAGCAATGGAAGCAGATGTCGAGGAAGGGAAGAGAGGATTCGGAGAGAGACCAGGTGGAAATTGGAAGCAAAATCAGAAGCAAAATTGATGAACTTTCCATCTCTGGTTGATAGAGGGAAACAGCACCGATCATATCAATGATGTATTAGAGAAAGAATTGTGGGCAGGGCCGTAATAGGACTGGAACAAGGAATGTTCCACATACCCCATGAAGAGACAGACATAACTAGGGCCCTTGTAGGTACCCGTGGCAACCCCTCTGACCTGAAGTAAATGAGAGGAGTTAAGAGAGAAGTTGGTCAGAGTGAGGATCAGCTTGGCCAGGCGGAGGAGGGTGGCGGTGGGTGGGGACGGTTTAGATCTTTGCTGCAGGAAGGAGCAGAGAGCCCTCAGACCCTTCTGGTAGGGAATGGACGTGTAAAGGGATTGCATGTCCACGGTAAAGAGGAGTTGACTGGATCCTGCAAAATGATTAATACTGCAGTAAAACGGGGCATGTTATATGTTAAAAGATATTCTTTGCATGTACAGTGATGAGCACTTATTTGCGTGATATCATGTGCATCTCTTGAACCAAATGTGCATCATGAGACACATAGTGGGGAACGTACTCTTGTGATGTAGTGATCAGCCAATCGAGATCAAGCTTTGAATCCCAGCTAATTGTGAAGCTTGGGTCTCTAAATCTTTGCCCCTTATCGATTACCAAGGCATCGTGACAAACAAGAAAATCTGAACTATCACCAATAATCTCAACTCCATTTCTGTTGATGCAACCATGCAGTGATGCACTACTTTTGGCATTTTTTAAAAATTGTTTTTGTATTATAAAGATCTTTGTTTTTTTTTCCGGTTCTGTAGAAATGAAAGTGATTTGAAAGCTTCTTGTATTCTTTAGAGATGCATTGTCAGGGCCAACCAAAATACCGAGAGAGACTTGTGGTCTGCAGAGAGTTCCGGTCATGTTGTGCACTATTCTGAAAAGTATTCAGAATAATTTCGAGTTTTTAATTGAATTAATACTGGATTTGTCATTTGGAAGATTGACCATGTCATGCTTGGGGGTTGGATATTGCTAGCTTTTCCTGATCCAAAGAGGTTGAGTGAGGTTCTTTGAAAAAAGAAGCAATTATGTCCTGAATTAAGTGGGAGTGGAAGTTCGATAGTCTTTTCAAAACAACCTTGAATGCAATGAGGTGTGGCATTCTAGGGCATAGACTTGGGTCCCTCTTGGGACAATGGATAGCAAGACTCCGTCACCAGCCTCTGTCAATCAGAATCTGTTTTGCTACAGCCAAACTCTTGAAGATCCTCCTCTAAATGTACTTTGCCAGATCTTTGGCTAATCCCATCATCTCTTCTGATCTAACAAGCATGGGGCTGGATGAACACAGCAGGGCAAGCAGCATCATAGGAGCAGGAAAACTTGACGTTTCGGGCCTAAACCCTTCAATTTCTATCGCTTGCTGGAAAAGTGAATGTACTGATTCCTGTTAGAGCACAAACTATTGCAACATGGTTTAACTGGGCCATTTCATCCAAATTTTCCACCCTATATAACTTGAGGCATTGAATTACACTAAGTGGTTGATTACTCTGGTATCTGGTCTAAACATGCTCACATTTCTGTCCTCTGCCTTCTACAGTGTCCCAGTGAAGCCCAGCACAAGTTGGAGCAACAAAATTTTCAGGACATTATAGCTTTCTGGCCCCAACATTTACTTCAACAATTGCAGACCGTGAACTCTTTTCCATTTTGACTCACCCTTCCAATGCCTGTTTGTTTTCAGACCTAAATTCTGTTATTTACATCTACTCTGGATCTATGGCTCAATTCTTTTTGTCCCAAGGCCTCCTCTTGAGATTTCAGAAGGTGA
>JAHRHZ010000020.1:51683857-51727233 GCA_024137785.1 Ginglymostoma cirratum | reverse complement strand
AGCTGATTCATCAGACTGCCTGGCAGAAGGAGGGCTGTCTTTAAATGTTGCAGAGTGCTTGGAAAAGCTTTCCCTCCCTTTCAACAGCCCCTTCACCGGAAGAAACCTACCTCCCGGGTTAGAGTCAGGCCAACCTGTCTGGTGGATGTCTGGTGCTCAGAATTGCAACACACTGTCAAGTTGAGAATGGATGAGAAGGCTAGAGTGGGTCAGAGGTAATGTCACTGTTTAAAGCCACACCCTTGTGCTGCCTTGGTCCTCCGTGGGTTGTGCTGAGACTTGCAGCTTGTTCTGATAGTGCAAGACAAAAAGCTTCGACACAAGGTCGGCTTTTCAGCAGTCGTCTTGTTGGAAAGTAGTTCATTGCCTGCGAGGCGAGTTCACAAGGATCAGAAAGGTGTTGTCTAAATTTGGCTTCTTTCTCAAAACGTTCTTAGTTCTCCAAGTGGAAAATTTAAGTTCTAACAGCATCCTCGACTCGTTTGAAGTGAGACTCGTTCTGGTTTTCAAATAACTCGAACCCTCCAATCCCGGCAATATGCTTGTAAATCTTTTCTGCAACATCTTTGCTTTAGCAGGGAGACCAGAATTGCACCTAGTGTTCCCAAAGTGGCCTAACCGATGTCCTGTACAGCCGCAACGTGACCTCCCAACTCCTATACTCAACAACAGCTAGCGTACCATACGGGAATAATTTATTTCAAATCAGGTACTCAGCAAAAGGAAGGTGCATACCTTCAATGGTTATGAGAAACAAATGGACAACAGATTAAGTTAAGACACAGCTGCTTTGCAGTTTGCGACTGGAATTCCCATTTTGAACCAAAGAATGTAAGGTGGCTGCTCAATAATTGTCAGGCAGTGGAATCTAGATGGTTGAAGACTTTCTTCTGACTTACATTGAATTTGCACATTCGTCTTTCGCTCATCCACACGGATTTTATTTAACAGGTGTTACGCTCAGATCCTGAATGCCTTCCCAGTATTAGACTTGTCGTGAGAAGAACTCTGTCATTGCAGTCAGATCTTGTATTCTACAATGCGTGTTACGAAACTAAGCCATTCAGTTCTCCTTGTTCTTGTGCTGTGGTTACGTTGGGGAACCAGCCTCCTGCCAGCATTTCTGGAACATGGCCGGTAGCTGACAGGCCAGAGTTATACTGTCGGCTGAGAGTTGCACTGCAGGCCAGTAGGAAGATTGTCCCTCCCCATATTCTCAATTGATTAAATTTTGGTGTCGTTGAAGCAGCTTGTTCACCCTCTGTCACGAACTCGAAAGATTTCCAATGAAACTTCAGAGAATTTTGCAAGGAGCTACCGTTATGTTACGTCTTCCTGAAGTGTAAGTGGATCTACAGTACCTCCTGAAGGCTGGATTGCTGCTTTCCTTTTAAAACCTCTGGAACTCTGATCTCCGACCTGACTCGAAGATGGTACAGTTGCTTTTGTGCCCGTGTGTACTCTGAAATTCACTGTTCTCAGGAGCGGAGAGACCCTCCATTGAATAGTCCCAGTCTTTCTCAATCCCACTGCTAGAAATTCAGTAGGCTCAAGATCGTCCTGTTCTCGGGCATTTTTTTAAAAAGAGGCCCATTGAAAATGTGCTTTAAATCAGTGAAATGTTACGAGGGAGTCAGTTTGAAAACTTTGACAGCATAAATAGGGCATTGTCCCGTTTTTAAAAGTTGTGTAATTATTCCATTTCATTTCAGTAATATTTCATTCTGGAATCACGCAAGTTTTATTCTGGCAAACTGTATGTTGACAAGGGACTGACTGTCCTAAATCACAAGTGGCTGGTCTTTAATTCCTTAAGAAGTTGAGCTCACATTGGCAACTCGGATCCTGGAGAATGGATAATACTGTTTCAGAAATGTATTACCCTTGCTCTACATCACTTCTGTACCTCAAGGTTAAACCAAACACTAAGTTGATTGATTTTAGACTGTTTTTGTACTGATTGCAGCTCAGCTTTCTGTTAACCTGTGGCCCTTAACAGAACTGTTCATTTACATGTCCCTGGGTATTAAAACTTCAGTTGTCTTTCTGTGATGTTGCTATAACCAGGATTCTGAAGGAGGGAGAGAGAAGATGGTGGGATGAGGGGCAAAGGAGAAAGAAATGGAGTTGGTGTACCGCACATGCTTGGCCGAGAACATAAAACATGCGTGAGCCTTACTGCTGACTGTACGCATTGTCCTATAGAAGGCTGTGGTTCCTGATTTACGGTTGGAGTCTTCAAGATCGAGATTAGTGAATTTTTGTTTGCTATGTGTATTAAGGGATCATCTGTTATGTAAAGACAACACCAAGCTTCTTTCACCTACTGTTAAGCAGCTTCTTAAAATCTGACTCCTCTGCCTTCATCTCTACCAATAATTACAAAGAGCTCATAGACTTCCTTTCCTCAGACTGACATCTTCAGTCGGTTACCTTTACAGCTTCCCTGTCTTCCATCTGTCTGCCAGGCCAAACCTGCTGTCAAGTTTCCCCCTGTTCTTGTCTTGAGCTCACTAGTTTCTCTCCTATCTCCCCTCATACATCTTGTTAATAAGTCCCACCTCTTGCTGGCTCACACTTATTTGCAGTAAACTGTTAATTCCCCCATGCTTCCCTCCTGCTCCCCTGTTACCTAATATTGCGAACAATTCTCTCCCTTCAGGTAAAAGCAAAATACTGTGAATGCTGTAAATCTGAAATGAAAACGGAAAGTGCCGGCAGAACTCAGCCAGTCCAGCACTATCTGTGGAGAGAGAAACCTAGCTTATGTTTCGAGTCCAGAACATAACCCTTCAGTTGCTTTCTAAAGCTTCCATCATCTGTGCCATCTTCAAAAATAAACCCTCAACCTCACTGTCGTTGACGATTACCAACCCAATCTTGACTTCCCTTTCCTTTTGATTCTCAAGTATTGTCATCTCCTAAATCCATGCCCGTCTTTGACAGAACCTCATGTTTGAAGTCCTCCAATCAGGATGCTGCTTTACGACTGTACCAAGTGTCATTGTGACAAAGATAAACTCCGCACCCTTATCCTGTTTGTTTGCAGACTCTGTCTCAGTTTCTGTGCACAATCTTCTTTCATTGCCTCTCCAGTATTGCCCGGTGGGTGGAACAGCACCCTGCTCACTCCACTTTCATTTATCTATTTGTAGCCACAGAAACACTTGCAAAAGGTTCCTGTTCCAGCTCCCACACTGTTACCCCTGGCCCCCGAGGACCAGTCTCCGGCACCCTCCTATTTCACCTCTGCGTGTTGCCCATTTGCAACATCAGCCGAAAGCACAGTGTTCGTTTGCACATGAATGCTAATGACATCCAGCTCTACCTCGCCACCAGCCCTCCATTGACTCTTCCAGTGTTATTCATTTATCAGACTGCTCTGTCTGACATCCACTGCTGGAAGACCAGGAATTTCCTGCCATTAAATATTTGGAAGACTGAAGACTTTGCTTCATTGAATGCTCCAAACTTTGCTTGAACCCCATTTTTTTTTTCCCACTGACACCAGGCCAGTCTCTTGGTGACTTTGCATTGATCCCCTGAGCTCTTGATCACATCGCCACTTAAGACCAGCTCCTTCTACCTGCATAGTGTAGCCTTTGCCCTGTTAATTAATAATCAAACTCTTAGGCATGGATCACTTCCTAACCAAGATCTTGACCTGTGATATGATTTGTATCAACAGCCAATCAGTTATTGGAGGAAGGAGAGGCTGATCTGACCCTAGCTATGTACAAAGCTGGACTCCGTTTACAAGAAGCTGGTGTGTTTCCTGCTGCTGAAACCTCCGATAATGCCTCGCTTGTCTCCAGTCTTGACCATTGTAGCTCTTGGCTGCTCCCCCACATTCTGCCCTGCAGAAATATGAGGCCTTCGAAATTCTATGGTTTGGTTCTGAAACTGCATCACCTATCTCCCCTGTGGTTACTGATTTATGTTGGCTCTCATTCAAGCAATGCCTGGATTTTACAATTCTCATCCTCGCTTCTCGATCTCTGCAGTGCCTAATCATTCCCTCCTTCTTTAATCTTCTCAATAGCTGCACACTTCTCATTCTGGCCTCTCGCTATCCCCAATGTCACTCCAGTGTCGGTGACTCTGCTACCGAAGCCTGAGACTCTGGCTTTCCTTCCCTGCCGCGTTCTGCCTCTCTGCCTTGCTCTCCTTCAAGACCCTCCAACCTGCCTTTTTGACGCACCTTTTTGGCCCTCTGATCCAACATCATCACACATGGCTTAAGAGCATCAGGACATGAGAATTAGAAGCAGGAATGGTCCGAAGATGTGCAGGTTAGGTGGATTGGCCATGCTAAATTGGCCCTAGTGTCCAGGGATGTGCAGGCTAGATGGCTTAGCCAAGGGAAATGCAGGGTAGAGGGGTGGGTCTGGGTGGGATGCTGCTCGGAGGGCCGGTGTGGACCCGATAAGCCAAACGTGCTTCTTCCATGCTGCAGGGATTCTATGATTTGGCCCTTCAAGTCTGCCCTGCCTTTGGAAAAAGCCGACCTGCCCCAGGCCTCAACTCCCATCTCTTTCGACAATCTGTCTCCCTCCTCATTAAATAATTTGTGATGTCGGCTCCATGATTCCCTGGTAGAGAACTCCACACATTCACCACTGTCTGGGAGAAGAAATTCCTTCACGTCGTTTTTAATTGAGGCCCCCTAGTTTACAATCCCCTCACTCGTCGAAATTTCGGAGTCACACTTTGTTTTATATGCTTCAGAGATAGTAGGAACTGCTGATGCTGGAGAATCTGAGATAACAAGGTGTGGAGCTGGATGAACACAGCAGGCCAAGCAGCATCATAGGAGCAGGAAAGCTGACGTTTCGGGCCTAGACCCTTCTGTGCAACGCCTTGGGGCATATTGTTGCAATAAAGGCTCTGTATAGATATAAGTTGTTGAATGCAGCTCAGGTAGGATGATGGGATTGAAATGTAAATCAGCTGTGCTTCAGCTGAATGGTGTTGCGAGCTTGAGGGGCCTTATGGCCTACTCGTTTCTCCTGACATCTCCACCCGATGTGAATATAATCTGACAATGGAGCAGTATTTGAAAGGTATTTCCCTGGCTCTTTGTGATCCCATCTGGTTGCCACGGTCAGAAAGAGGAGATTAGCGTTTGGGCTGTCTCGGAACATGGACACGAAGCAGGCAAAAGCGATCTCGATGTGCGAAAATGGAATTAAGCGCCTCTCAAGCGCTCTCATCATTAATAGCTCGGAGCCGGCGACATTACAGGGCCGTGTGTGGCATTACCACACGCGGGAAAGAGAACCGGTGCAAGTGTTACAACTTGAAAAGACATGGAAAAACATAGAGCGAAAGATAAAAGGAGATGTCAAGCAGAGGTTGCTAAGTTTGTAATGTGTATAGTGAATAGACAAATTTAAACCCTTAAAGAAGGTAGTCTGGCTGGTGTATTTAGAATGGCTCTTTGAAGTTCATGCTGACAGAAACTGGTTTGAATGATTAACAGTAAACCCAGCTGTGAATGGCTCTTGTGAGGCTTAGCTGAACAGTAGACTGAGCACATTACGCTAAACTGCTCGAAAGGAATTTAGAAAGATTTTGGCTCTGTGGAACACATGCCTCGGTTCCAGTGTTTTAACGCACTAAAGAAGTCATGAATAGAGTATTCATTGGTAGTCTGGGATGGTGTAGTTTACCAGAGGAAGAATGCAACTTTACAAAGACAGAAGAGACAGCAGACATGTGTTGTGAGAAAGTTGTTCTTGCCTTCCCGATCGCTTCAATTGCTGTTGTAATGCAAAGACTGTGTGCCCTGGGCGCTTTTGGTCACCCTACTGGCTTTCCTTAATCAGCTAATTCTCTCAAATTATCTGGTTGATCTAAACTCCTTATTCTCAGACAATGAATGCAGCAAGACACAGACCATTTTGTGTGCACTGGAAATTTACTGGCACATTAGTTTCTCTGTTCTTCAGTGCAGCAGTTGTCACTGTACAGTATTTAAAAAGCACGAAAACAATCTGTAAATCATGTGAACCTTCACGAGAGAGGCCTGTCTGACTTCCATTCATGAAAGTAGGTGTCATTAGTTTTCAGACTGATGCAAAGCCACACACTTTCTGCTTTGTTCGATGCAGAGTGTCCCTACGCTGCATACCAGACCCGCTCCTTGAAGTGTGGCATCCTTCTGGTTCCAAGATAGTGCCAACTGTGTTAAAAGACTGTGGAATACAGGTGGTGTACTATAGTGCGACGCACCAAAGCCATGTTTAGTTTATGATCGGTACCAATTCTGAAAGCACGTTTTAATGCCTTTCCCATCCTTTCACTGAAAGGAACTGACTCACGAGCAATGTTCTGTCTCAGCTACAGTTACAAGTATGCTGGACAGGCAACAAAGAGGCCACGGAGAAGCAATATTCTGTTTTAAGATGTACACGTGCGTTGCCACGCGGCCATCTCAAAGGCCATCTGAAACCAGCTGGCTGCACGCAGCAAATCCATCCGAGACAAACAACAGAAATTTGCTGGAGAAATTCAGGGAGCCTGGCAGCAGAACGCCAGTTCTGAAGACAAGTCACTGCATTCAAAGCATTGATTTTGTTTTCAGATGCTGCCAGACCTGCTGAGTTTCTCCAGCAATTTGTTTTTTCTTCCCCTGTTTGTTTTAGACTTCCAGCATCTGCAGTTCTTTAGTTTTAAGTAAATTAGAGAGACTGCTTGTGAGCTTATTGTTCAAAGATATACCCTGAGAGTGACAATAATAATAGGTGAAGTACCCTACTGCATAGAGAGGAGGATTTTGATCTTTGGCTCGTACCTTTTTAAACAAGATGAATCTGACAACAGAACCTTTAGTGCATTATAGATTGACATTAGATACAAACTGATACATCAAAGGCTAGCGCATGCCTAATAGTGTATAACCTCTGGTTAGGGAAGTGAGTTTTTAATTGCATTATAACTGCAGTGTGAGGATATCATGCAATCTTTACAGTCACTCTCTAACGTAATCTATTCTGCATTTGTGGAATAAATTGTGCACTGTAGGTAGGGCATGTGCGCAGAATTTGACCAAGCAACTCCAGAGGATCAGGATGTTGCCTGGTATGAAGGACGCTAGCTATGAAGAGAGGTTGAGTAGATTAGGATTATTTACATTACAAAGACAGAGGTTGAGGGGGGACCTGACTGAGGTCTACAAAATCATGAAAGGCATAGACAGGGTAGATAGCAAGAAGCTTTTTCCTAGAGTGGTGGACTCAATTACTAGGGGTCGCGATTTCAAGGTGAGAGGGGAAAAGTTTAAGGGAGATATGCGTGGAAAGTTCTTTACGCAGAGGCTGGTGGGTGCTTGGAACGCGTTGCCAGCGGAGGTGGTAGAGGCGGGCACGATAGCATCATTTCAGGTGTATCTAGACAGATACATGAATGGGCAGGGAGCAGAGGGATACAGATCCTCGGAAAATAGGTGACAGGTTTAGATAGAGGATCTGGATCAGCGCAGGCTTGGAGGGCCAAAGGGCCTGTACCTGTGCTGTAATTTTGTTTGTTCTTTGTTCTTTAGATCTGATTCAGTCAGAAGGGAAGCCCTCTGATTTATTTGATACACTTTATATTGTCCTATCGCCACCTGAGACCCAATTATCCAATACATTTTTTAGTTTCTCACTCTACATTCCAATTCTATATCACTCCCGTGGCCAGACTTGGCCTGACTTTTCAATAACTGGCACTTTTCAGTCTGAAGTCTGCCTTCATCCCCTCTCCCTGGATCATTTGTCACTAAAGCCTTTGCTGGTCTGCCTGGCCTCATGGTATTACCTTTGCTTGACTTCACCCCTCCACAGCTTCAAAAGCCTTTTGTAAATCCTGTCTCTCTGTAAAGCTGGAATTCTACTCCCTTCAGCAATTTGTTTTACCTGGAAAATCAGTTTGAAAACCCTCATCCTCGTCTTCAGATTCTCATGTGGCCTCGCCCCTCACCATCTCTGGTTCTAATTTCCTTCAGCCTTGGGGCCTTACAAACGTCAGAGGACCCTGCATTCCTAGAATTCTAGTCACTCGTATGTCACCTGAATCCTTTGCCCAACATTGGTAGTCACACCTTAGCTATCCAGGTCCTAAAGCCTGGAATATCTTCCTTCAACCTCTCCATCTTCTCGCCTCTCCTCTCCTCTCTCTTCTTTAAACATTACTCACTGACTGTCCTCTCTCTTAATGCATCTGTCTGTAGCTTGGAATCATTTTTGGTCTGATTATATTCCTGCCAGGTGCCTTCGAATATTACTACATTAGAGGTGCTACAAAAGAGCAAGTCGTTGTTGGATCTGTTCACTAGTACGTGAAGAGTCTTATGACAAGGTGTATTGGGAGCACAAATTGTGGGTGTGTGTTCATCCTAACGTGAAACTGTTGCTGCTTATGTTGCTCCGGTCTGAATCGTTCAGGATTTGAACATTTGGCTCGTGTTTAGAATTTTGGGTGAATTTCTACCAGTGTTTTTATGTGCTCTTGATGTGTGTATGCAGGGTCTACATTGGCTACCCTTTCCGTTTAGAGACCGGGCCCTTTATCCCATTGATAGACCCTCGTGCTCACTGACACCAGAGTCCACTAGGATTGCCGATACAGACATGTCGGAGGTGACTCTCAGAAGCGGTTGTCCTGCCATCCAATCTGAATTGGCAGTGTAAAAAAATCACTTATCTCTTGCGTGACTCTGCATTCACATGGGGAACTGCTGCGGCCACTTATTTCAGTCAGGTTAAATGGCTGATGAGAAGTACTGTTGACTTGACAATTGATCATGAGTTTGAATGTCATTCCGCAACAGGATTAAATATAATTTCAGAGAAGATTGCCAAGAGGCCTCTCTTTAAACACTGCATAGACTTTTAACTCTATTCGTGCTGAGAGCTCATGTTGGAGCAGATTTTTTTTTGCTGCAGGGCAAATTGCATTTGGACTAGCTTGAGTCTATTTGATTACACCGGTTTGATTCATGCGTTGGTGAACAAAGTCACAGGAAAAATGGATTTTGGTTTTGTCAAATGTCGTCGGGCCAATTTAAGACTGACAACACACTGTTTATACCATTGTCAGCGCACGTGCCTGGATCAATGCAGTTCTTATGGGGTTTCGACTGAAGCCTGTTCTTCCACCTGATAATTTACCACAGGAGAACGATAACATGAACCTAGATGCATGGTGAAAAAGTGTCACTGATTTTCTGTGTAAATGCTTGTCGATGCGATGGAGGGATGTAGGCTTCTCTATCATTAATACTTTATCTCCAGTATACTGGACTGTTATCACTGGCACATGATCTCCTTGACTTCAGTGAATGGAAGATTAGGCACTTGTTCATGCCAAAGCCCACTTTAAAAACTAATGCTTCTATTCGCTGATATAAGTACAAGTTATGACAGGCATAATCCATTCAGCCCATTGAGCTTGCCCCGTCCTTCAATATGATCATGGCCAATCAAGCACTTTGCTTTTTATCAACCTGATCCCTGTAATCCTGTATATTACTGGTAATCAGAAATCTGTCAATCTCTAACTTAAACATATTCAAACACTGAGCCCCCACAGCTGGCTATTTGTCATTTATATAAACAATTTGGATGAGAATATAGGAAGCGTGGTTATTAAGTTTGAAGATGACACCAAAATTGGTGGTCTCGTGGAGAAGGTTAACTAAGATACTGCAGGATCTTGATCAGCTTGGCCAGTGGGCCGAGGAGTGGCAGATGAGTTTAGTTTAGATAAATGCGAAATGTTGCAATTTGAGAAAACAAACCAGGGCAGGAGTTACTGGTAGGGCCCTGGGGAGTGTAGTCAAATTGAGACATGTAGGGATTCAGGCACATAGTTCCTTGAAAGTGGAGTCACAGGTAGACAGGATGTTGAAGAATGCATTTGACATGCTTGCCTTCGTTGGTTAGAACATTAGAACAGAGAACGTAGAACAATACAGCGCAGAACAGGCCCTTCGGCCCTCAACATCCATTGAGTACAAGAGTTGGGATGTCATGTTGTGGCTGTACAAGAGATTGGTGAGGCCAATTTTGGAGCACCGTGTACACTTCTGCTGTTCCTGCTATAGGAAGGATATTATTAAATTAGAAAGGGTGCAGAAAAGACTGACAAGGATGTCACCGGGTGCCTGGCGGGTTTGAGTTACAAAGAGAGGCTGGAAAGGCTGGGGAATTGGAACGTGGAAGGTTGAAGGGTGACGCCAGAGGTTTATAAAATGAGGGGCATAGATAAAGTGAATTGCAAAGGTCTTTTCCTGAGGGTAGGGGAGTTCAAACCGAAGGCTATAGGTTTAAGGTGAGAGGGGAAAGTTTAGAAGAGAGCTTGAGGGCGACTTTCTCACACAGAGGATAGTGCTTATTTGGAATCAACTGCCAGAGGAAGTGATAGACGCAGGTACAGTTATGGCATTTTAAAGATACTTGGACAGGTGCATGAATAGGAAAGGTTTAGAGGGATGCGGGCCAAACACAGGCAAATGGGACCAGTCTGCTGTGGGAAAATTGGTCAGCATGGACGAGTTGAACAGAAAGGTCTGTTTCTGTGCTGTCTGACTCTTTGGACTCCTCAACCAGTGGGGAACAGCCGACCAGCATTTACCCTGTCTATGCCTTGTAAATAGTTTGTAAGTTTCAATGTGATCACCTCATTTTCTTTGAAACTCTGAAGAATAGACGCCCAGTTTGCCCCAGCTCTCTTCACGGACCATCCTTCAATCCCAGGAACAAGTCTGACAAAATTCTACTACACTCCGGTTATGGCAACAATATCTCTCTTGAAACAGAGATAAAACTGCTCACACTGACTCTAAATGTGATCTAACAAAGCTCCTATACAATTGAAGCAAGATTTCATTACTCCTGTACTCAAAACCTCTAATGGTATTAATAATATTAATCAAGGTAACAGCAATACAGAGTGCAAATGGTATTCCTAAACAAAATGCAAACTGTATCTCCTCTGATTAATTCAGATGCAAACACCATCCCTCTGCTTTTTAAATTGCTATCCCCGTCCCATCGAGTTGCTGACCCACTCCTTATATGGGCTGGCTTCAAGTTGACTGCTGCACGGTTGCAGCTCTAAACTTGGAGGATTTGTCATGATGAAAAGACTCAATTATAAAGTTTGTTGTGACGTTTTATAAAGCTCTTGATTGAATTGTTGACCATGAGTAGAATGGTCTCCTAAATGCAGAAACAGCCGATGCTCTTGTCAGGAGCCTCACAGTATTCTGAACATCGAGCAGGATGGGTTGAACAAATAAGTTCCACATGCACAGTACAAATGATCTGCACCATTAATACTATTGCACTGGGCACTATAAACAGGAGATGTATCATTTTTTTAAGGTACAAAACCAGTTGCTATTAATAAAGGTTAGGTTCATGTGGGAATTATATAAAAGGCTTCAGCTGTTAAATCCATTTTGGATTAATTTGGATGTGAAAAAATAGGATGTAGCCATTTGGCTCTGAGACCTTGGACTCTGCAATGGTTGGCCTTGTTCCTTGAGCTCTTCTTTTCACGTTTTGTATGAAGTTGGTACATCCCGAATGGTTCACTGCGAATCAGAGGATGTATTTCTTGATCACCGTACTGTGGCAAACAATTCTTTTTCTCTTTAAAGTGTGGGTGCATATTCCTTTAAGACTTCACCGGATAAGTGCTGCTAATTAAATACTGTGTGAGTTCCAATGTGATGCCTTGCGGGAACTGGTACTGTTAATAAACCCTGAATCAGTTCATAAACGTCAAATAAAAGAGTGCAGATAACCTGCATTTAGTACTCTGTGTCCTGAAGAGAATATTCATTTATTTCATATTTTCCACTTCTTTTACAGACATTTCAGGAATGACACTTAAAATGTGGCAGAAGTGGGACAGTAATGATAGCCTTTAATTTGATTACTGTAGAAGTTATTGCAATGTTACTTGGAGTGGCTGTCTTGCTGTCTCTGGGATAGAATCTCCTGGGCAGATTTTGGGAGCCAGCCAAAGCTCAGAGATAAACTCACAGTTTGGAGTCATGAGTTTGTGAAATTGAGCCTCACTACAGACACGGAAACATAAAGTTACCGCTGACAATCAGTCACGGGACCGAAGGAATGCTCCACTGTTGTAAGAGCCGTCTAAGACATTAAATTGAACTTTCAAAGTAATTGTCTTTTATTGCAGGAGAAAATTAAAAACAACTCAAATTAGGATGAGGAAAAATTCCGTCACTTTGTCTGACTTTCTGTCGCCTTCCACTTTTCCGATCAGAACCACAAAGCAGTTGAGTGTCATTTTTTTTAAGACCAATGAGGCAACAAAATCAAATTTCCTGCTATTCAGTGGAGTGAATACTTCAGGAATGAGTCTAGTATTTTATTTTAACGAATGGGGAAGCCATTGTTGTTGGTGGAGGTTAACAATACATTTGCCAGATCAGCCGAAGCCATTGAATGGTTGTGATACTGTGACACTCTCGGGTCGTGGTTCAGTAGGTGGGTCATGGTGTGACATGGATGGCCACAGTCTGCATTGGAACTGTCGGGTGTGTTCCACATGTGGAGTATAGAACTGCATCTTTGGCAGTTGAGGGTTGTCCAGACTTTCCGTGGATGGGTGGAATCCTGGACCTTCACTTTGATTAGTTGCTGGGCTGCAACTGATGATGCCAACCTGAAGGGAGTCGTAGAGTAATACAGCAAGGAAACTGACCCTTTGGTCCAACTCATCCTCACCGACCAATTTTTCCAAACTAAACTTGACTGTGTTTGGCCCGTGTCCCTGTAAATATTTCCCCTTCACGTACCAGTTAAGTATTGTAACTCTACCTGCATCTGCTGCTTCCTCCGACTGTTCATTCCGCACACAAAAACCACCCTCTGTCAAAAAGCTGCCCCTCAGGTCCGTTTTATGTCTTCCCCCTCTCATCTTGCAAAAAAAAAAGTTGCTGTCTAGTTTTGAACTCCCCAATACTAGGGAAAAGACCTTTGCTCTCTACCTTATCTATAGCCC
Source organism: Ginglymostoma cirratum (assembly GCA_024137785.1). Lineage (NCBI taxonomy): Eukaryota > Metazoa > Chordata > Chondrichthyes > Orectolobiformes > Ginglymostomatidae > Ginglymostoma > Ginglymostoma cirratum. The sequence continues at coordinate 51,714,210 of JAHRHZ010000020.1, read as the reverse complement.
TCTCGTTTTTATGCACCTCTACTAGGCTACCCCTTAACCTCCTTTGCTCCAGGGGGAAAATGTCCCAGCCTCTCCTTATAACTAAACCCTTCTTGCCCTGTAACATCCTTGTAAATCTTTTCTGCAGCCTCTCCAATTTAATAATATCCTTCCTATAATAGGGTGACCAGAATTGAACACAGTATTCTGAAAGTGGCCTCAGCAACATTGTGTACAGCTAAAACATGATGTCCTAACTCCTGTACTCGATCCTCTGACCGATGAATGTAAGCATGCCAATAGTCGTCTTCACCATCCTGTTGACCTGTTGACCTGTGACACCACCTTGAAGGATCTACGTCCCTGAACAACTATGTCTCTCTGGTTAGGCAACACTCCCCAGGGCCTTACCATTAACTCTGTGCGTCCTGCTCTTGGTTACCTCACTAAAATGCAACCTTGCACTCACTCACATTCAAATCCATCTGCCACTCCTTGGCCATTGGGCCAGCCGATCAAGATTCTGTTGTACTCCTCTTCCCTGTCCACTATCCCACCAATTTTCATCGAGAGTTCGACTGTGGTCAGTTTGTAAAATGTGGGCCGTGTTCCAGTAAGGACGAAGGGATCTCGGATGGGTGTGTGGAGATTATCTTTGGAGTCCATTGTCAGTGCAAGTGCTTTGTTAGCTGCTGGTGTTCCTCCGGGAGAATGTTTTCCCTGCACGTCAGGTCAAAATCATCAACTTTCAAGTGGTTTTCCTGTTAAAGTAATTTTCCCAACCTGACAATCTGCCAACTAATGCTGTTAAGAAGGTGAGTGAACCCCAGTCATCCAGCAGTGAAAACAGCTACGTGTGATGTCACTGACCGCAGTGCATTGCTGCTAACTGTGCTGATGTGAATCCTGATTGAGGCTGCCAATCTTTTGGCACTAAGGACTAGACAATGTTTTGCGCTCTGCATTACTAAGGAACTAAGCTTGAAACTTGCCAGGTTACTCTCATTACTCAAGATTCTGTCTTCCGATCACAGCCTCCATCCAGATGGACTTTTGAGGTAAGGTCCAAGAGGTGAAAGAGAAGCCTTCAATTCCCAGTCCAATGATAGTTTAGCTTTTGGTCAGTGTATAGTCTTCAAGTTCCCAGCCTGCTGTTGCAGACTGTTGCTCAGACGAAGCAGTCTGACTGTCTCTACGTAGATAGTTCTCAGTCCACAGAATCGATTAAATGTGATGTTTACATTTTCAGAAATGATTCAATTCAAGTTCAGAGCTTGCGTTTAACAAGTGCCCTCTTGCTGACGAGAGCCCCAAGCAAGTTTTTCGCTTTCTGTGAAATCTACTTCGCCACCTGACCGTGTCTCAACAGTCATTTACAGCTCTGTAAACAGTAAAGTAGGCTGTTCCTGCTCTGCACCCCTTCAAAGACAAAACCTCCCAATTTAGTGTGGATCCCTTCTCAGCAGCCCTACAGGAAATCTCAGGCATGTCTCTCCATATTGTTTTCAGTATTTAGATTGGGATTTTCAAACTGCACAATAATTAGGTTGACATTTACAAGAGGGGGCAAACGCTGTTAGGTTTGCCCTGGGGTGGATCCTAACTTTTCAATAGTTGTTCTGTTTCAAATGCCTTGTCACTTCCCATCTGATCCAAAGAGAAAGCGATTTTTCAATGTGAATGTCAATTGACATTTTAAAATTATCTTCCATCTTTTTAAGCAAAATGAGAAAAATATTACCCTCTGAAATCAGGATTTTTATTTCAATACTGTGAATGATTAGCTCAATTTTTTCCCCCCTAAACGTTGTATCTTTTCCCGTTTTAATGTTTCAATTTCCAAATCAAATTTAATTTGAAGGGATGATACATTGTGACACCTCAGTGGACGTTCTGTATTCAGATTATTTTATTTAGGAGCACATTCCTCGAACTTCGCTTCCTTTTAGAATCTTCGTCCATTTTCGGTGAACAAAGATATTGCGGCCTTCTCTTTCTTTTTTGCATCGAGCGAAACAACTGTAAAAACAATGCACCAGAATTGACTGTTTAATCACCCTTCAACTTTCCCCCATGGTCAAAAAAAAGCCTGATTTCTTTTTCACATCTGTATATACTAATGGTAAAAATTTTGTGTATTACCATTCATTTTACATCCTTTTCCAATAGAGTGCCCAAAATGGCGCACCCTGCACAGACGGAGGTCTTGTGAAACTTTTGCTCCTTTGCACTTTTCCGTCCATCCAAGTACAGAACCAAAGCTTCTGTTTGACCGGCTGCTAAACTTGATTGAAGAAGTCTGCTGGTTAAGATTTAATGTGTTTCCCTTAGTTTTTAACCTCCTAAATGTATTACTTCATTTCATGTTATGATTGGTTCCTATCAGGAAAAGTACTTCCTCCTTGGTTGCCTTCTTTTGTCTCTCTCACTGTTTGCACCTTTTGTGACATTGGCTTTGACCTTTCTTGCACCCCCCCCCCCCGCCCCACCACGCCACGCCACGCCACTGTCCCCAAGGAGATGTTACATGGAGTTGCTGGGTAAGAATTTGGTCCTGGATAGTGTACATTAACAGCTAACATTGCACCATGCCCACTTGTATCAAGATCATAGAATCCCTACAGTGTGGAAACAAGCCCTTCAGCCCAACATGTCCCAACCGACCCTTGGAGCATCCCACCCCAACCCATGCCCTTATAACCCACCTAAGCTACATATCCCTGAACACTACGGGCAATTTAGCATGGCCCATCCACCTAACCTGCACATCTTTGAATTGTGGGAAGAAACCGGAGCACCCGGAGGAAACCCACGCAAACATGGGGAGAACGTGCAAACTCCACACAGACGGTTGCCCGAGGACGGAATTGAACCTGGGTCCCTGGCGCTGTGAGGCAGCAGTGCTAACCGCTGAGTCACTGTGCAGATGGTTCATTTGTCTTTGCTTTCAACCCTTCCTCCTCAAGCCCTTGTATCTAGACCTTGACTTTCCATTGAGACAAATGTTCTCATTTTGTGCTTCTGACACCAGCATCATACTGTATCTGAAGCTGATGGCTTTCTATTCGACTGCAAAATAACCATCCTGTCACAGTGACCGGAAAGGTTATTACAGTAACTGATGTCAGCTGGGGCCACTATGATTGAGCACGGGTCTCTTGGGTTATGGAAGAGAAAATTAGCCATTGTTTCCACTTCTATATACTACTCAGTTACCGAAGCTGAAAATGTGCATCTGTGATGGGGTGAGGACTGAAGAGCATGTGCTACAATACCCCTGTCAGAGAGTCCCACTGTCAAGGTGCACACGTGAATAATGGCCGTGTGTCTCAATAGGGCATCTGCTGATCACCAATGCAATTATGCAGGCTAATTACAACACTTGGAAGAGGACTTCTGCTCCCATCATGCTATTTCTATCACTCAAGCCGATATTATTAACTTAATCACCTTCTTGTGCAGGGTAATCTAAACATATGTCACCCAATGTATGAAATAGTTACGTCTATTTGTGTATGTGTGTGCGCGTGCGCGTGTTCATCAGCTCTGAATGCCACTGGCAAAGTCAGTGTTTATTGCCCTTGAGAAGGTGGTGTGATTCTGCTGCTGTCTTTGTGATGTAGGTACACTCTCGTTGCTAAGGAGGGAGTCTCATAATTTTAATCCAGTGCTAGTGAAGGAAGGGTGATAACAGTCCTAGCTCAAGACCGTTTGTGGTTTGGGGGGGGACTTGCAGGTGGTAGCTTTGGAAGGTGCCATGCAAAGAGCCATACCAGTTGCTACTCTTCCAGCTTCCCACTTTTTAGCCTCAACCCTGCTCCTGTCGTTGCTATACCCAAGGTTACAGAGAACAGCTTCTCTCAGTTCAACTCAATAGCCTGAAGTCTTTCGAATCGCCCAGCATTATCTTGCAGAAAAGGTTGGTGCTATCAGATATTAATGTCCTCCTCAGGGCCAGAGGGATCTGCTAGACTACGTCTGATCAGTTGGTGTGATTTGCAAGCTTTCTTTCTCCTGAACTGGCCTGTGGTTGTAATATATTTTTCCTCCTCTTGGCTCCTGTGGTATCAATTGTAATGAGCAAAGCATTACAGATGTGCAGAGCAACAGAGGTGTCCCAAAACCTTTTTCCCTTTACATCCCTGCAGTCATAACGTCACTAATTTTTTAGAAAGCTGTTATAAAACATCGCATTTTTGAACCTTGGACTTGGCTAAAGGTGGACACTGAGGGCCACTTGACCTTTTGCAACTGCAATGTTTGTCAAGCTTCCAGAAGGTTGCAAATGGATTACAAATGTGTAGCATCCATCCCTGTGGAATTTGATAGCTGGCATGGCCAAGGATGACCCCAAACTCAAAGAATGAAGAACCAAACTGGAGTCCCGTCTGAAGTTCAGACCTGTAAATTGGATTACCACTTAGTGTATTCGGACAGTGATTTGACCCCCGTATGGCCAGGTCACATGAGACCCAGAGGAGAAAGCCAGTAAACCTGTTGAATGACACATCCTGGTCCACTCATTTTGTACACTTCTTTTTTCCAAACAAATTGCGCGGGCATTATGTTCATGTCCAGGCGTTACTGTTTATTTTTAATCTTTTTTTTCCTCTCCCTGGGTCAGTGGTCAATTTTGAACAAAGAATAGAAAAGACAGGGGAAGTTACCAAAAATCAGAAACATCGAGAGAGACGCCCAGAGGGGGAGAGACACACGCACAGAGAGACACAGAGGGAGAGAGACAGACCTTGCAACATCTTCAGAGGAAGGCATGAGCTCTAACTGTCGAAGATTCAGGTTGTGGTGTGCTGAAATCAATTGGGCAGCTGAAAAAGAGGCAACAGCTCTCTTTCCCTCTCTGCTCCTGTTGTCCGATTCTATCTGTAAAGATTGCATGTGAATAAAACCTCTGGAAATTCGACTGTGAAGGCCATTGTCACTCCAGAGACAATCCTGCAGTTTCAAGCCTTCACTTGAGACAGCGCAATGTTTTAATGCGGTAATACCAAAATTAAAACATAACATAGATGCTAGTTTTGATTTGTTTTCTCAGTGTTGTTTTATCCTGTCAAATTAATTTGTGTGTAGAAATGAGTGACCCTGCTGGCGTCGCAACCTGTGGATTCAGAGTGTGAAAATAAACTAGAGTGTGTATTGGCAGCCGAAGAAATAATTGAGTACGAGAGGCTGACTGCTGGATCATTTAAAGTTGATTCAGTCACTCCAGGGTAAGAAACACCCATGTCCACACACCTTCAAACTCACTGTAATACAGTAGTAACTCACTAAGATCCCTGGTTTGTCTTCTCTGTCTTAAACAGGCTTATTTTCTGTCATGTCACTTGCTGTAATTCTGACAGTGTCATGAAAGCCCTTACTGAGTCAAAAACCAGTGCTGTGGAGTGATGTCGGTTTGTGAAGGGGATGTGGGAGGGAGGGGGCATGCAGCGGAGCGGTTGTTGGAAGGAAAGAAAGGGAGATGTTTGCCAAAAGGAAGAAAATGGGAAGGCAGGTGTGTGGGAATGAATGAACAGAAGGTAATCTATCCTTTTGCATGGTGGATGGACAGGTGTGTGAGTCAGAGCCTTTCATTCAGTGCCTGTAAATACTGCCATGCTGGTCTTATTGAGACCTATTCATGTAAGACGGCGATAAACCCTTTCACGTGTAGATAACCAGCTGTCTGTGGTTCACACCATTATTTACGGTATGTTCAGGTGACCTATCTGGAAAATTTGTCTGCAGGCACCAAAACCACTGAGTCATTTCTTTAAGCATTCAAACTCATATACCTATGAGAAACAGAGAGCAAAATGTGATTCATAAAGCGCATGAATTGTGTTTGCCCAGCTTCTCATCCTACTGCTCCTGTAACACTTGGCTGCATTTGATTCTGTGATCCCTCTGCCAGAAACAGGCTGCACAGTGAGGAGCTGTTTTTGCTCGAGAGAGGTTGAAAGGGAAGGTCAACTCCTCCAACAGAAGCTTGTAGTCGGGGAGAAACGCCCCCAGACAATTCAAGTCTGTGTCTCTTCTTTTGCTGTCCCCTTATTCTTGTACAAACCATCACCTTTGGCATAGGTAACACTTTGGGGATGGAAAGTTTTTGAGCAAGGCCTGCTCAGTAAACCAGGACTAATTAAAATTCAAGAAGTCAGCCGTAAGTGGCCCAGTTTAATTGGGCCAAACTGCGTTTCAGGCAGCCTGTTTGAAGTGAAGGTTTATAATTTAAGGTGATAAGCTCTCCTTGAGCTTAGTCTGTTTGTTGAAAGGTCGTTGCGCTTTAGTTCTTGAACTTTGTTCATTACAAGTATACACGCACCTTTGTTATAACATTCAGTTTTATCACTTTTCCCTCTCACACCTCCTCTCTCTTTCTTTGCCTAGTCCTTCTGTCACCCTTGTCGGCTCCTTCATCGTTCACCTTGTCTTTCTTTTCCAGTCGAGCCACCTTTGTAATCTGTGCTCCTGGTGTTGCTTGCCGAGTTCTCTGTGCTTTGTGTTCCCACAGCAGTCCTTTATCATCTCAAAGTATTCTTGAGCCTTGTTTCCCAATGATTCTGCTTCTTGAGGTCATCTTCCTCTGACATCTTACTGTAGCTAGTCGCCTCAGTGCTATTCCTCGTCATCTCTTGTTGGTATCTCTTGAGGCATCTTTCATGGATGAGGCCCAAATGATATCTCTGGGTTTCCTCCCACCAGCGTTGAGTTTCCAGATCTGTGTCTTCACTTGTTTCTCTTTTGTTTTAATTACGGCTTGGCAGATCGCCTATTTAAAGAGAGACAAGCCACCTCTTGATGGTTCTGATTGTGGAAAAGATGCATTGTGGTGGTTGAGGCTGAAGATCTACTGTTAAGTGTGTGTTTGTTCTCTCTCAGGTTTGATCAAGATGAGTTTGTCCAAACAAACAACATTAACTCAACCACAAAAGCAGCTACAGCAAAACAGAAATCTCAATCGACATTAACCACTTCATAGGAAGTTAAAATAAACGTGGGCATTTTCAGATAGATACTTGCATCCCTTCTGTCTCCTGAGGGCCTTGTACAGTACGTTGGGACATTCTCCCATCTGCAATAACTTAAATGCACGCAGTAAACCTGTATTTTAATGAGTGAAAACCTCCTGCTACTTGACCGGTCACTCCACATGGACTCAACAATGACTTGTTTCGTTGATGAGAAAAGAAAATATATTTTAAACAAACATGTACCGAGTGCTGCAAAATCATTCAGGATCATTAGGGGCAGCATGGCGGCTCAGTGGTTAGCACCGCGGTCTCACAGCACCAGGGACCCGGGTTCGATTCCATCCTCGGGCAACTGTCTGTGTAGAGTTTGGACATTCTCCCCGTGTCTGCATGGGTTTCCTCCGGGTGCTCCGGTTTCCTCCGACAGTCCAAAGATGTGCGGGCTAGGTGGATTGGCCATGCTAAATTGCCTGTAGTGTCCAGGGATGTTTAGGTTAGGCGGGTTAGACATGGGGACTTGCAAGGGTAGGGAAATGAGATGGGGTGGGATGCTCTTCAGAGGGTCACGGTGGACTCGATGGGCTGAAGGGCCTGATTTTGCACTGCAGGGATTCTGTGATTCTAGTTGCCCTTGAGAAGGTGGTGGCAATGCTCATCAATGTTGACTTCAACTCAATAAGATCTTCTTTAGGCACTTTCTTTACCAAGGTTGAAATACTCATGTATTTTAATTCTTTCATTATCATTGGGATGTCTGCTATAAGGATTGGTCTTTTAGCTGCCTCCTCTGCTTGGCTTTGTGACCTGGTTGCAAGAAGGGGTGTCGAGGAGACAATTGGAGAACTCCTTTGGCCATGAGCTCAACTTGGCTGCAGGTCCTCGTTACTGAGCATGCGTCAGATAGCGATAAACTCAGAAGGAAACGGGAGTTCATTTTGTTTCACAGCAAGGATTGTCCCACCTCACCTCCAAATGCAGCCACTCACTTGTGATCCTCTGTTTGAAGTGGCAGGAGGCCTTAATGGCTCTCTGCATTACAGAAGGAACGTGCCGGGAAGAGATCCTGTCAAACAATGTTACCTATTTGAGACAGTCAAAAACCTTAGCTAGTTAAGGAAAAGCCAAGATGTGTGATTCCAAGGAATGAACCGCTGGCAACATCTCAAAATATAATGATCATTCTGTGCAAAGTGGGCGACAGAAGTATGGGAATCACAGCCATTAACAATTTGTAACGTGTAATGGTAATTTGGTTATGTGATATGCACATTTACACATTATTATTCCTAAATAGTATTTCACGATGCATTCATTCTATGTGCGAGGCAAGGAAAGGAAGAAAAGTCCTCTGTAATCTGCTTGGTCCCCCTGCCCTCTTTATTCAGTTCTGCTTCTTAAGGAAGTTGGCAGAGAAAAGAGATATTTTGAAAGTGCTTTCTGCAGAGGGATAATTTGTGGTGACAGTGCGAGCTACCTGGCAAAAGCTCAAATCATTTGCGTGCATGTGGTTGCCCTTCCCCCTACCACTGACATCACCATCCTGCCCTTTTGCTCCTTCCCACAAATACCACAACTCTGTTCCGTTAACAGAACGTATGATCTCGCCACCAGCCTGGTTAATCTTCCAGTGACCACAATTGCCGCAATTCTGCTGGGTCTCCTCATGCCCACAAATGCTGTCTGATCGCCTGCCATCTACAACATGACTCATTTATGCCCCACCTACTCCAGTTTGCAGAAGCCACCATTCTAGTGAAGTGGTGCCTTTTGCAAGAGGCAAGCTCTCGTGTGGGAAAATAAATCCCCGCGTAAGTGAAAAGCTTGTACTTAGGGTGCCTTTGGTGACCTCAAGATGATAAAAGTACCTAACAGCCAGTTGTATCATCGCATCCCTGCAGTGTGGAAGCAGGCCATTGAGCCCACACTGTCCCTCCAAACAGCATCCCACCCAATCTCTGTAACCCTGCATTTCCCATTGGCTAACCCACCTAGCTTGCACATCCCTGCAATTTAGCATGGCCAATCCACCTAACCTGCGCACCTTTGGACCGTGGAAGGAAACTTGAGCACCCGGAGGAACCCCACGCAGTCAGTTGCCTGAGGCTGGATTTGAACCTGAGTCCCTGGTGTGAGGCAGCGACACTCACCACCGAGCCACCATGCCACCCCACACTTAGTTGTAATGTAAGACGCAGCCAGAGTAAATGTGATAATGCCCAGAGAATCTGTTCTTGTGATTGAGACATATATACGACCAGACAAGTGAGGACAGCTAATCGTAGTAATACCATAGGATCTTTTCTGACTGAACAGGTTTCATGCCTCATCCAAAACACAGCATCTGAAACAGTGCAACCCCAACTCAGTAATGCACCAGAATGTCAACCCGGATTTGATAGGTGTAATTGAAATTTATGACATCTGATTTCAGACAGAATGCAAATCCTGAGCCACAATGAACACCAACCAGAAGTTGTCATATATGAAAGTAAAACTACCCTAGTTTTCCGAACCATAGGGCTGCTCTCTGTCGAGAGACGACTGGTGATGGTTTAACCTGAAGGTCACCATCCCTCACATCAGGAGAAAGGTTGAGAAGGAATGTCCTTCAGGGTAAACAGAGCTGGTGCAGTCATTGAACCCATGCTGTTGGTGTTACTCTGCGCTGCAAACCAGCCATCCAGCCAACTGAGCTAACCAAACCCTGTCATGTATTCCCAGGAAGCAGAAGAGATATTTTCTGAAGAGATCGTCAGAACTGCTTTTGCTGGAGACAGAGATAACACAGTGTAGAGCTGGAGGAACGCAGCAAGCTAGGCAGCATCAGAGGAGCAGGAAAGCTGACATTTCGGGTTGGGACCCTTCTTCCGGCTTTCTGAAGGTTTTTTGAAGGAGGGTCCTGACCTGAAACGTCAGCTTTCTAGTTCCTCTGATGCTGCCTGGCCCGCTGTGTCCCTCCAGCTCCACGCTGAAATATTTTCTGAATGTTCCTTTGCCTTGACTCTGGTTATCTTCCGCAGTGGTTTGTTTTGTCAACATGTAACTCTGAATTGCACCTGTACTTAAAATGAAAAGGACAATGCGAATACTGCTTCTTGACTGTGGATGCTCCCGGTGATTGTCAAATGCTTGGGTGTATTGATAGTGACAAGTCATCGCAACAAATATTTTTCCGTTACAAAATCTTGCTGTGCATTGCCTCAGGAAATCCAGCTTCAGCCACTGACTAGAAATCTCTCAAGACAAGCAATAGAGCACAGCATGACAGAACAACGGAGAATTAGAATGGCGTAAGATCTTGTGATTACGGTCAGGTGCTGTAGCAGTGCTGGGGTTTGCTCTGGGACATGTTTAACATTCATACATTGTAAGTGTGTCTCTGGGCAAACTGTGCCCCATCTCCCCCTTTGTGAAGCATTCATGCACATTATGAATGCGTCCAGGGAATTCAGTGCCCTATAAAAAGGGAGAGTGGATCCTTTTGTTTGCCCATATGATTTTGGTGTCTCAGCTGTGCGTAAGCAATATACTGTGAAGATTGAATTTAATGTTTAAAAAAATTCTCCACAGCTTTCGCTATTTGCACAGACATCAATTTGGGCAAGATTTAATATCAATAAATTTCTTTAGGAAAGATAATTTTCCTGCTCCTCCGGTGTCCTGGTGAATTCCTTCGATGAGTGACTTAGCTGTAGACGCCTGGAAAAATGCCATGCTGTAGTTTTCTTCCCAGCCATTTCTGATATATGGGGCTACACTACACTTTAGGTGCAAGTTGTGCCAACTGTGGCTCATTTCTGTCATTCTAAGTCTGAAGGTTGTAGGTTCGAGGCCTGGGAGCATATTAGTTCAGGCTGATGCTGTGGTGTAATTGATGAAGGTGCTGGGTGGGTTGGGCGATGTAAAAAGATTGGGGTGTTTTATTTTTGCCTTCCAATATCCTAACCAGTACGACTCCCATTCGTAGGACCAACACAGATCAAACTCACTGCTGCTTGTGGAATTGTGCTGTGTCAAATAGGGTGTTGCATTCCCCCCTGCCTTGTGTACACTTGCCCACAGTTGACAAACATTTAGTTATGTCCTGAGGTCCCAAAAGGTGCTGTATAAATGCAGGTAATTTCTTCTGACTGTTGGTCATGTTCTGATCACTGAGAAAATAAATGCTTTAATCGTCTTTTATCTCTTCATCTCACTTTATTGGGGCAGACTGTTGAGGAATGATTCGGGAGGTCTTCGAGTCACTGACGTTTGGAATAATCCCACTTTTTCTGTTGATTTTAGAGAAGGGCCGCAAAAATTATGGGTTGATTTCTCTGGTTTCCTCATGGTGCTGAGTTTCCTTGATCTCGTCCATTGACAGATTTCAGTCTGTGTGAAAGGCCCCCATCTGTGATTTTTATTTTTCTGACCTCCCCTTCCTGCTCCTTTATTTCGGGACCAGCTTGCTTTGAAATGATCGGACTGGTTGTGTTTCTGTTCGTCAAATAACATTGCTTTATCTTCTTGTTGCTCCATGGCAGACCACTCTTGCTGGGAAAAGAATGCATTACAGTTAGCTTCAGGTGAAAGCGAGTCGTTGAGCAGAAGAATATCACCAGAACTGAGCACGTGTACCCTCCCTTTCAATAAGTGAAATAACCTGTACGCTACAGGGAATTGGAACAGACCGAAAACAACTGCAGTGAAAGCACCTTGTATTCCAGTCTTAATCTTGATCGGGGTTCCCTCATTGTATTCCTGTTTGGATTACTGTGGCCTTTGAATCATAGGCCGTGCAGGTTGTAAAATAATTTGATTCCCATCCCTTAATCTGTGCTGCAGCACACACAGCCTTCCATTCAACAAACTCTGCAGGATACTTATTGTGCATGTTGGTCGGAGTCAGGTGCCCCTTCCATATGGCGGGGTTAGTGGTGGTTAGGTGGCATTTAATGCCATCCTGATGAAGCCCATGGCGGGAAACCCTTCGACAGCCTTTCCACCTCAGCTTTGCTTGCGGGTTCCTCGGGGAGATCCTGCAGTGTCAACCTTCCCCAGTTCTTCTATTGATCTGTGCCTCCGTGTGTCTGTGAACTGCTTTGTCACTTAATTGTTGTAACGGTTGAGAGACTATTCAAGTCATCTTTCTTTCTCCGTTGTGCTGCAGGACATGGCCCCAGGTGGAATAAAGATTCCAGAGGACTCTATGGTCTTACATGCAGTCTTCACTCGTCGTTGTCTCTGCTTTTAAATGGCAACAAATTCTCAGAGCTTTGAAAGGATGTGTTTTTAGATGACATAATATTTGACCTGATGTCCAGATCTCTCTCCACGTTTTGAAGATTAAATGGAGCTTGAGCACAACATCTGGGACAGATGGAAAATAAATATGTGTTGTGACAAGCACTGATTTGCTGCTGCCTGTCCTTGACATGGTACAGTGCTATCCTTTGAGTCTATGTTAACTCCTGTCCTTCGATCTCCGATCTCTGACTCCTGCTTATTAATATCCTTCATTTGTCCAAGACCTTTAATTGGCTGTTGATAGCTCAGTGGCAGAATGTTTTGTTGGCATTCCCTCTCCAGCGTAGAATGCAAAATAAACGCATGCCCCTCATGATCTAGCTTCAGTGTTCAGATGGAACCTGCCTCTGTTCGCTTCCCCAGTCCCACAATCCCTGACCAATGCCGACTGTGTCTGACAACCAACTGTCTGGCTGAGGCATTCCCGAGTGGGACCCAGGCAGCTGGCAGTGGAGGGGAGTGGGCAGTGTCGGGAGATGGGGAGTGGGCAGTGTCGCTGGTGCAGGGGCTGGTGAGGAGTGCCTACTGTATTTGGATGCCAGGGGAAGTGGTGCAGCAGCTGGCGGACAGTGTCATGGGCCCTGCGAGGTGAGCAGCCTCAGGAGTGAGACAGTGAATCCACAGCGTCCAGGATGGCATGGGTGATGTTTCTTATTTTAAGTCCATGACGGATCGGATGATTATTTGGCTGTAAATTGAGAAGGGAGTGTTCAACAAGACCTGGGTGATCTTTGTGCCCCGGTCGCTGTAAGTAAATGTGCAAGTGTAGCAGGCTGTAAAGAAGACAGACTGTATGTTGGCCTTTGTAGGGAGAGGATTCAAGTGCAGGATTAAGGATGCCCTGCTGCAATTACACAGGGCATTGGTAAGGCCACACCTACCCTCCTTATCTGAGGAAGGATGCTCCTGCTGTGGAGGGAGTGTAGCAAACGATTACCAAATTGATCCCTGGGATGCAGGATTGATGTATGAGGAGACATTGAGTTGTTTGGGATTATATTCACTGGAGCTTAGAGTGATGTGGGGGGGAAGTTTCATAGAAACCTATGAAATTGTTACCCGACGAGACAGCTTGGATGCAGCAAGAATGTTCCTGATGGTGGGGGGTGGGGTCAAACATTTTAAATGTAAGGGGTGTAGAGCTTTACAGACTGAGATGAGAAAATTCTTCTCCCGGAGCCTGTGGAATTTTGCTACAGAATGTGATTGAGACCAAACACTCTCTTCAAGAAGTTGTAGCTCTTGTGGCTGAAGGGATCAAGGGCTACGGAAGAGGGTGGGATTAAGGTATTGACTAATGGTCATAATGAATGGCCGAGCAGGCTTCAGGAGCCAAATGGCTAACTCCTGCTCCTATTTATGTTTCTACGGGTTGCCAAGTGTACAACTGTACACTTTTAGCTGCAGTCCTCAGCAGTCTTTACTCCATCTAGATCAGCTGTATTTTATATAATGTAGATAAAACAATTTCAGTCTGAGTCCAGGGCCAACAGCCTATGTCATTGGGGACCTTCAGTAACAGCTTCTACAAAGCCATGTCTGCACGTTCTGGTTTGAGAATAAATCAACACCCATGAACTTGTGACGCTGTCATGACCCTCAACACTGCTGAATGTCATTAATGTCATTTACGGTCATTAAGATTAGATCATCTGGACCTGTGAAGGTAATAATTGAGAAAGGTCATCAGCATAACAAAGATCAGGGTAATTGATAAACACATTTGCAGAGCTCAGAGCAGAAATTTTGGGCAAAATATATTGGACAGCATTATTCACAGATGATGAATTATTTGAAAAATAGAAGACGACAAGGAGGGTGATGTATAAAGATTTCTAAAGAGCTTTTGAGTTGTCATGTGATATGGAAATGGATATTCTCAGGTCACGTGAAATCAGATGACAAGAAATGGAATAGACAGCTCCAGCTGATTGCAAAGTAGCAAGCAGTCGCTATTCGGTGTGGCAGAACATGAAATGTTGAGTCCTGTAAACACTCGGAGCTGAGATTCACTGTTGTACACGGTTTATATTTCCTGTTTTAGACTGTGAAATCCAAAGCACAGTTTTCAAATCTGCAGATAGCCTCAAATTGCTGGCGATGGCCGATAATCGGATGATCAGCAACGAAAGCCGAGTTACTCGAATCAACGTGCAGAATATTCATACAAATCAGCGCAGTAATAAACATTGAAATGTGTTTTGTTAAGAGAAACAAGGAGGTTCCATTGCTTGGAAAATGAAAATCCAAATAGGGGAGAGGAGCAAAGAGATCTGGGCGGCCGTGTACGCAAATCACTAGAAGTAGCAAGCAAGGTCAGTCAGACCACAACCAAAGCAAACCAAACACTGAGGTTTATTTTCAGAGGGATGTAAGGGAAAAGTAGAGAGGTTTTGCTAAACTTGCAATGAACCTAGGTTAGACCACACTTGAAGGACTATGTACCATTCTAGTCACTGGGGTAGTGCAGTGAAAATCAAGCCCCACTGTTTACAGAGTCATCTCAAAGGTTAAATTTTTTCAAAGAAATGAGCCCCAGACTACTTGTTTTTGCAACAAGTAGTTGCAAAAACTACTTTTGCAACTAGTAGTTGCAAAACTACTGGGTTAATCGAATGCATGGACCGGGTTTCTGTACTCAGCAAGAAATTGCTATTTGTTAGGGGTCATTAGGTTTCAGCTACAGGTAAACAACTAAGTTATCTTATACTCTACAAGCTAACACTCTAAACACCTTACAAAGTTCTCCTTTCTCACATAGACAATAAATGGGGAAAATACATGGCGGAGGGAGAGCAGGAAAAATTTTTCTTCGTCTATGTTCCCAAATAGTCTTTGTTCTCAATCTGTTGGGATGGGATTGGAGCTGGGTCCACTGCTTTTCGTCATTTATATAAATGATTTGGATGTGAACAAAGGAGGTGTGGTTTGTAAGTTTGCAGATGACACTAAATTGGTGCAGTGCGCAGCGAAGAAGGTTAGCTCAAGAGTACAATGGGATCTTCATCAGATGGGCTGATGGATTGAGGAGTGGCAGATGGAGTTTAATTTAGATAAGTATGGGGTGTTGCATTTTGCCAAGGCAAATCAGAGCAGGACGTGTACGCTAAATGGTAGAGGAACAAAAGGAACATTTGAGGACTCTGGGTCTATACTCGATGGAGTTTAGAAAGATGAGGGAGGAATCTAATTGGAACTGACATAATATTGAACAGCCTGGACAGAGTGGAGGTTGGGAAGGTGTTTCCATTGGCAGGAGAGACTAGGACCCGAGGGCGCAGTCTTACAGTAAAGAGGAGACCCTTTAGAATGGAGATGAGGAGGAACTTCTTCAGCTAGAGAGTGGTGGATCTGTATAATTCATTGCCCGGTCATTGAATATATTTAAGACAGGGATAGGTTCTTGATTGTCAAGGGGATCAAGAGTTATGGGGAGAAAGCTGGAGAATGGGATTGAGAAACTTATCAGCCATGATTGAATGATGGAGCAGACTCGATGGGCCGAATGGCCCAATTTCTGCTCCTATGACTTACGGTTCTGGGGAGTGTTGCCGAATAAAGAAACCAAGGGGTGCAGGTGCATAGTTCCTTGAAAGTGAAGTTGCAAGTACACAGGGTGGTGAAGAAAGTATTTGGCACACTTGCCTTTATTGGTCAGTGCAGTGAGTGTAGGAGTTGGGATGTTATGTTGCCACCCCTGAACCTCTGCAAACTTACGAGCCATGCCTCCTGTACTCACAACCAAATCGTTTATATAAATGACGAGCATCAGTGGATCTAGAAGCGATCCCTACGGCGTACTGATGGTCATAGACCTTCAATCCGAATAACAACCCTCTACCACCACTACCCTCTGTCTTCTACCGTCATGTCAATTTTGTGTCCAATTGGCTATCTCTTTTGGATCCCATGTGATCTAACCTTTGCAAGCAGTCTATCAAGCAGAACCTTGTCTAAGGTCTTGCTAAAGTCCATGTAGACAATGTCTACTGCTCTGCCTTCATCTATCTTCTTGGGCACCTCTTCAAAAAACTCAAATCAAGTTAGTGAGACATGATTTCCCACACACAAAGCCACGTTGACTATTCCTAACCAATCCTTGTCTTTCCGAACCTATGTAAATCCTGTCCCTCAGGATCCCCTCCAACAACTTACCCACCACCGATATCAGGCCCCTTACTTTCAAAACATGCAGCCACCCTTGTAAATCCCTGGTCTTCAAAACCATTCTTTCTCATTTCTGTTCACAGTTGCAAAAAACACAAAATCAACAGCCAAAGTCTTTACATCGCCATATTGAAGATTAGAGAGGGTGTGAAATGAATTTGCAAGGATGATACCAGAAATGTGTGATGGCGCTTGTCAGGAAAGGATGAACAGACTTGCATATGTTTATCCTGTTGAGGACAGGAGGTTGCAGAGTCGTCAAACAGAGGTCTTTGTAAAATTTCAAAATCATTCATTATTTTATGTCGGGTTGTTTCTCCATGTGGATAACAAGAGTAGAGGCTGTTGACACAAGATGGTCATTTAAACATGAAAGAGAGAATTTGGAAGACGTTTCTCGAAACAGTTGGGAGTGGTGCGAATTGCACTCAATTGCGCAGAATAATTGAGATGAGTAGTTCAGACATTTTGGATTTTAGAGGGGGGAAGAGTTAGGGGAGAAGACAGGTGAGAAGGAAATGGAGGGTTAATACCGATGGAGTTGGACGAGGAAGGATGATGGGATGCAAATGGAACATAACTGCTGCGTGGACTGGTTGGATTGAATTGCTGTCTTCTGTGCTATGTTTGTCAGGAAGAGCAATATTTTTGATGGGTTCCTGACAGGGTATTACTTTGGACAAAATTTTATGATCTGGCTTGCGGTGAATTCATTTGTCCTGGCTGGTATCAGCAGTGTCAACAGCAGAAATGACTCAATTTATTTGATTTTTTTTTGAGACAACCAGGCAGAAATGCTCCAGGTTCGGTTTCGAGGCGTACCTCATATCAAGCATAAAGGAATAACCGCATTTTCGATTTTGTACGTTTGAGCAAATTTCCCTTTTCCACAGTTTGTTCAGCTCTTCAGCTAAGCAGTGCAACTCCTGTCCTCATTTCACCCTGCTGTTTGTCTGTGGGACAAGTTGAGGAATTTACTGTACAATGATACCTTTCTGGGATTTGCAACATCTGCTGATTCTTGGGTGTTCTCAGTGGGCCATTTATTTATGTGCATGATCCAAAATAAAAACCGCGAGCAAAAGAAGTTATTTTCTCCAGCAGCCAGACAGGGTTGGATCGAAACTATGCAATATTTGGCACCCTTGGTCTGTTATAAGCGAGATCCTTGTGCACTGTCCTCCAACTTTGGCTTTCTGTAACCAGGCAATGGAGGGTGAACTAAGCTTCATCAGCTTTGTGTTTTTTTGGCCAGATGAGGGAAAGCAATAAGTCAGTCTTGATATTTGCTGTTTGTGAGAGCCGTTGAGTATATTTGGGTGAGTGTGCAACATAATTGTCTAATTAAGATGCAATTACAAATGCCAGCACGAGTTAATTAATTACTTGGGCAAGTGAAAAGAGTTGAGAAACTGTAGGGGGAGGAGAGATGTTTGTTGTGACGCTAATTAAGTTAATTAAAGAGCAAGATCTTGCAACTGGAGAGACAAGCTGAAATCATTGTTCTTGGTTCAGTGGTTATCTTTTCATTCTGAGGGGACATGGGGTTAAATGGGCAATTTAGCCAGAACTAACAGTGAATCAATTAACAGAAGAGTTCTCAATAGCTTGCAGCATCTTTTACGAGGGTCGTGACCTGATGGTTGTGAACAGACTTTCGCGTGTGGTGCTTTGTTTAATGTAACAGGCTGCAACACCTTTTTCATGAAAGTGATAAGTTGTTTGCTGTGGAGCGGCCCTACTGATTTGATTGATCTTTCAGATTTTATTTTCGTCGGCGGTTGGGGGTTGGGGGAGGGGTGTGTGCAGAGGTAGGTCTCTGCTTATACTTTTGAAAAGATCCAGCCAGATCCACTTGGAGCAAATCCATTCCTGTCCCGGGAAAACATAGACCGGCTTCTGAAAAAGAACTTCTGCCATCTATTTCGGAGAAGATTCTTTTCAGTTGAATCATAAAATGTTCATAAATGGACAGTCTTTGCCCTATATATTGCAACAAGTTTGATTTATATTTGCGGCCTTTACAAAAAATAGGATGACACATATTTATGTAGTGCTTTTAACTGCTCAGTGGTTGTAGCCAATTGCGTACTTTCGAAAATAAGTCATTGTTACAATATAGGAAAGTGGCAACCAATTTGCACAGAGCAAGTTTTTACAAACACACGTGATAACAATTGAACAATCTGTTTTTGCAAGTTGTTGATAAATATACAGATAAATTTCTGATAGGTCGTTGGGGGCTCTTGTTTGAAATTGCATCTTCTATGTTTATCCAACCATGCAGATGGAACCTTGATTCGCTATCTGATTTGAAAGACAGCACCTTTGATAATGTAGCACTCCTAGTCTTGAATGGGACTTGAACTTGGAATTTTGTGACTTTGTGGAGAAAGTCAGGAATTGAGCCATGGGTTATTATAATAATATGGTTATAATCCCACAAAACACAAAATAAAGGAGGCGATGTTATGATAGCTGGTGAAAGGGTTAGGTCTTACAATGTCTTGAAGAGGGTGGGAATTCCAACAGTTTATCTGAGGCAGATGAAGGATTAGCCACCAGGTGGTACAGTCAAGGAAATGGGTGACACCCAACACGTGAGAGTTAGAGAAACAGAGCTTTCTTGGTTATAAAGCTGGAGATGGTTACCATAATGGAGTTATACAGGGCCATGGAGGAATTTGAAGATGAGGATGTGAATTTTAAAATTGAGTCTGGGTGGGTTGAAAATCAATATAGATCATTGAGCACAGGGGTGATGACCTCAGCGGTTATTCTTCAATACTGCCGTTGTCAGAATTCCCAGGCTATGGCTCTTGTGATGATGTTGCCCATGCTTTTGGGAGAGGTGGCTGAGCTGATGCTGTTGGAAGGTACGGGACTGCATCAGTGGAAATGGTGCTACTGTCTGCAAGTTGTAGGCTGGCTTGTTGCCTCAGTGTATAGTGCAGCCCACTAACAAGTCAGTATTTACCATTCTCCTCTTCCCCCACACAGCTGGGAAATCTCATGCAACTGGGAAACAAAATTGTATTCTATCAATAGCCTGTAATTATTTTCGATCAAATTCCTAGTGGAGTGGGAGGCAGAAACTGAGGGAGAATGAAGGTGTGTTCAGGGAGAGTCACTTCACGGTGATTGTGACAAATTCAGTAAAATAAATAAAATTCTCTCAGTTAAGTTTCACGTGGTGATCAGAAATGTTGACCTACTTATTGCAATCAGTGTTTTCATGTTGGACATCTGGCTGCCAATCTGTACACAGCAAGCTCCCACAAACCGAAATGTGATGATCAGATGATCAGTGTTACTGTTGTGGCTGGTACATAGGGAGAAGTCACATTGATATGGTGCCATGGGATCTGTTGCATTCACCTGAGACGGTGAATGAATCTCGTTTAATGCCTTGACTGAAAGGTAGCATTAATGACTGCGGCTCTCTCTCCCTCTTCGATGGATTATTGGTCTCTGACGTCCAAGTCTTTGCTGTGAAACTGAAACTTCACGCGCAGTACTCCCACTCGGCCAGGACTGACCTGACTGCGATGACTGGTGGAATCATACTTCTACATCGAGAAATGTCGCTGGCTTTTCAGATAAAGACCACGTTTCACCTTTTCCTGTATCCACTCTGGCTAGTTATTTTCTGCAAACATTTTGAAACACAGTCTGTGTTCTGATGCATAATCCTGTTGTAGGTGCTACGGTAACACAGGGCCCAAAAATCTTCTGATCACAGCATTAGAGCAAAGCACAGATGTGCTTTCCTGTTGTTGGTGTGCACACTGGATGTAGTTACATCTCTTGCAAAGCGGTCAGTACCAAAATGTTTACCACATTTTACTTTGCGTTGGGTAAACAGCTATATAAAATAATTGCTTTGCAATGAATACATACTTGAGGTTGACATATTCCCTCCAGGGCATTGACTTTCTGCAGATTTGCAAGTTTGTGTAGGCTTGCAAAGGCATGACTCAGCTGTAGTGTGGGTACTGAACCACTAAGTGGTCTAATGGTACAGTGGGCGAACAGTACAGAAACCCTGAAGGGTTTTACCTCTTCGTTCTTGAGGGATGGCCAACATGATGAGTGAAGCAGTTTGCTTCAAGGAGGAGGTTTGTAAAATGAAGTGACTAAAGTATAAAGCCGACTTCGTGATCCCAGCTTCAGCCATTTGAAAAGATGGCGCCTCTGACTCTGCTGCCTCTGAACCACAGTGGAGTGCCAACGTGGTTTTATAGCCTCGAGTCCCAGAGAGGTGAGAGGACAGGATCATGGATTGCAAATCGCCAGAAGTAAAACCAATAAAACCTGAGCTTAATCACCACAAACCAGCTTGTCATTTGCGAAGAGGTTGCGTATTAAACACAGTTGAGGAGGCATTTATTCTCTGAGGGTCGTGAACCTGTGGAATTCCTTACCACAGAGTGCTGGCGAGGCTGGGCCGTTAAATATATCCAGTGCTGAGAGAGACATTTTTAATCATTAAGTGAATCAAGGGTTATCGGAAAAAGGCAGGGAAGTGGAGTTGAGGGATTATCAGATCAGTCAATATCTCGTTGAATGGCAGAGCAGATTCAATGGGCTGAATGGCCTACTTGAAATGGTTCAGGGAAGATTATACAAGGATGTTGCCAGACTTGGAAGGTTTGAGCTCCAGGGTGAGCCTGGATAAGCTGGGGCCATTTTTTTCCTGGAGTGTCAGAGCAGAATATAGAAGTTTGTAAAATCATGAGGAGCATGGATAGGGTGAATAGCTAAGGTCTTTTCCCTGGGGGTGGGAGAGTCCAAACCTAGATGGCACAGTTTTAAGGTGAGAGGTGAAAGATTCAAAAGAGACCTAAGAGGCAACTTTTTCACGTGGAAGGTGGTGTATGTATGGAATGAGCTGCCAGAGGAAGTGGTGGAGGCTGGTACAATTCCAACATTTAAAAGACATCTGGATGGATATATGAATAGGAAGAGTTTAGAGGGATATAGGCCAAACACTGGCGAATGGGACTAGGTTGAATTAGGGCATCTGGTCGGCATGGTCGAGTTGAAGCAAAGGGTCTGTTCGCGTGCTATACAGCTCTCTGACTCTATAACTTATGGTCATTTTATTAATGTGTGGTTTAGCAGGGTTCAGTCTATCGCTTGCAAGTACCAGCAGTTATTCCCAAAGGAAGGGCATCCATTCTGTTGGCACTGATGAAGATTACTCTCTGTCTCTTTAGAATTCCATTTCCCTTTGAAGAATTTGAATGCAGCAGTTTGGAATGGGCCTTTCCCGTTGTTTGAATTGTGAAGTCTGCAGCAGCCCCTACGATTGTCATCAGGCTGAATAATCTCTGAAGCTCCCTCTTTTTGCTCTTGCTGGCCATGTGCTCTCGCCCATTCTCTGTAAATCCATGATGTCAGTGGATCATTGAACTAACTCCTTTGGGTGACCGTTTCTTCAGCAGCTTGGTGTTACTTGCCTGGCTTATCGAGAAGTAAAAATGCAGACAAATGCCTGTCTTGCTAAGGCGATAGCATCAGCTGCCCGTTTATGAAACAGAATCAGATAGATGCGATGATATCTATGCGTGGTGCTGTCATGCCCCAGCTAGCCAGTTTGATACCAACATGACTGTTTGTTCATCAGTTTTAAACAGCTCAGCCGTGCTCAATGAAAAATAGAGGTGCTTTGGGTCAGTGAAAATTGGCAAAATGTAAATCGAGTTACTCGCTATGTGTTTTGATTGCATCCAGGTTGAAAGTAGATAGACGGTTGTGGTGTTATGATAGAAATTTCAGAGATAACCATACAGACTTAATTTTACTTCAAACAGATTGAAGGAGAAATTCACACTCTAATCCGATTCTGATGCGAGATTGGAAGGATTTTTTTTCATGTTGGTTCGTGCTTTATGCCGTTGGTTTTGGGCTCAATCCATGAGGTTAGTTCCCCAGAAGAGTTTCCAGAATTTAAGTACGTGGCATCAACTGGGAGTTTGAGGAGGCCATCCAGGGCTGATAGGTAGCTTAAAATGTTCCCCATGCTGATACAGGCAATTCAGAATGAGATGAGTTTGTACAATGTGGACTGCAGTGGTTCAAGAAGGCAGCTCAATGCCACCACCTCAAGGGCAACTAGGGACGGGCAACAAAATATGCCAGTGATGCCCACATCCCGTGAGTGAATTAAAAAATAACTGACAATTCCAACGAAGAGTCCCAGTTCTAATCTGTAAAGTCGAAAACATTTCAAATTGCCGTCCCTGACCAATTTCTATAAATATTCTGAAAGAAAACTGAAAGAGCAGAGGATGCTGTAAATCGGGAACAAGATCAGAAGTTGCTGGAAAAGCTCAGCAGGTCTGGCAGCATCTGTGAAGAAAAAAAATCAGAGTTAACGTTTCGGGTCCGCTGACCCTTCCTTCGATAAATATTTTATTTTGTGATTTTATTCAGCTCATTAATTTTCCTGTACCTTTTTGAATTTGTTTGTCTTGTTCTTTTGAACGTGCAATCTTTATCTCTGTCTTGCACTGTCTTCACACTATCTAAATTGGACAGGACTTTTAAAAATAAATGTAACTTAATTTATCATAGTGATAATTTATTGAGGTTCTGTCGCAATGCTATATTTATGATGGAGTTTACTTAAAAGCAGATATTTCTTCAGCGGGCAAGACACAGGCCTGAAAAATATCTAGTGTCTGTCTTGGTTCTATTGGGAGCACACTCACTCTCGCATCAAAAGGATGTTTTTTAAGTTGTACCTCACAGTTCACACATTATCCAGGCTGCCACTTCTGTGGGGTACAGCTTGAAAACACACCCTTTTATTCCAAAGATGACAGTGCTCACAATAGAACCAAGACTGATATGAGATAATTTCAGGTCTGTGTCTTCCTTGCTGAAGCAGTATCTGCTTTTAAGTAATCTCCATCTTAAGTAAAGTGTTGCGACCGAACTTCAATGTATTATTGCAATTGCTGTGCCACTACTTGGGAAGCACTGCCTCACTCAGGTGCTGTGTGCTATACAAATGCAGGCTTTTGTTTACTGAGCAATCCTCCTTGAATGACTACACAAACTGAGTGTATTATTCTGCATGTCTTTGACATGATTTATGGTTGAACAAGACCCACAGAATAAGAAGCTTTTCCAAAAGAAATTTCTACAGTTATTGTACAGCAGGCCATTTCAAAAAGCTTAGGGGTTGGGCTTTTATGGTGGGTAGCAAAACTTGCAAATGCAAAAAGATCATGAATTTTCTTCTATTTCCTTCCTTGGCAATCACTTTCTCCCCAGAAATACACATGTTAATGTACCAGATCTAAATGAAGGATGTTTTATTCAGATCTTACCCAAATCGTGGTTCTTGTCCTTCTAGCAATCGACTGTGCCTTTTATTTGTTCTTGATTTCAGTTTTTTTTTCTCTGACATGCACGCAACTGAAATGAGAGATTCACTCACCTCCAACTATTCTGAATAAATGACAGAATCTTGGTTGGATTGTACAAGTACTGGTTACGTTACACTGTCATGACAATAGGGTTGTCAGACAGTGCAGTGCGCAGTTGAGTTTCTAATTTTTTTTTCCTCCCATTCCATCTGTCTGCTCCCTTTCGAGCCAATTTAACTTTTTGGAACCAACGCATTCCATTGCACTAGACTCACCAAAAATGGCCTAATTGTAGCTGCTGAAAATTGATTTTGATAGCAATTTGATCTCAATCCACTCACTGACTAAATACTCCATTTCATTACGATCACATATTAAAACTGTCCCTTTTTTTCCCAGAAGTAAATCCCTACATGTGGGAATATAACTGAATCTTTATCTTGGCCACTTCCCCAGGCAATGCATTCAGCTTGGTGGTCGACTTTCGAGGCTCAGTTGAGCTTTATTTTGGAAGCTTGCGTTGACTTCTTTTCATTTGCTCCAAGTTACTTTGGAGGTTACTGGCAGTGGATAAGTTGCTGAGTTAGCTTCTGGCTGTTGCCAGGCTAGTGGATTTTCGATTGACAAAAGCATCCGGAGGCTGAGGAGCCAGCGCTGAAGAGCTGCAGCTTTCAGGTTTTGCCAGCACACTCCCTTGAATAATGAAGAATGCCACATCTGCAAATCTTGAACCCTTTAGCAGTGAAGTACTTAGGCAGAGGGGAAGCTTGACCTTGCTGCCACTGAGTCATCCAGCTAGATTGGGTCATACCATGCAAAGCAAAAGTGTTACCAGCTCCCTCGGGGCAAAAGAGAGAAAACATTCTTTTGTAACCGAATTAGTAGCTTGTTTCTTCGAATTTAAAACTGCAGAAAACTGTCACAAGCACGTTTCTAATCTCTGTGAATGATAAATCAAACAAGATGGCATCTCTGGCAGTGCTGAATCTAAGCAGTGGCAATTTATTTCACTTCTTCCTCTCCTATTGCATGACAAAGCCCGTGCTGCTGTTACGTTGCATGTCCATTCAGCAGCGGTGAAAGAACTCACGATGTTACTCCGAGAAAACCATTAACCTTGATGTCTTAGCCAGTAGTCTGTCAGTGCTTGAGTCCTGCTGTTTAAAGAGACATGCTGTCAAGGCTTTTCATTGTGTATCCATCAGGACGAAATCGCAAGAATAGCAAATCACAAAGGGATTAACATTTGGTACCACACAAGAAGGGAGTGTTGTAAGGCAGCTGAGCTGGAGAGGTGAGCATTGCACTGGTGAATGGTTGACCTTCAAACCTCTGTTGACTTGATGAGGTGCGACACATATACATGTTCTGTTCGCAAATCCCAGGGCCTTGTGTGTGAATGCATGCTGTTTCCAAGAGTCACAAGTTAACCATGTTGTGAGATAACAAGCATGGGGCTGGATGAACACAGCAGGCCAAGCAGCATCATAGGAGCAGGAAAACTTGACGTTTCGGGCCTAGACCCTTCGTCAGAAATGTTGTGAGTCTGATTCATGGTTCTATATTCATTTTTAGATTCATCCAGTTCAAAAGGCCCTTCAGCCCGTCGAGTCTGCACTGACATAACGACCACGAAAGGTGCGCTAATCCCAACTTCCCGCACTCGTCCCATATCCTTGAATGTTGTGATATTTGAAGTGTTCATCCAGACTTTTTTCCAAGGTTGTAAGGTTTCCCATCTCCACAAACTTCCAGGCAGTGCATTCCAGATTCCCGCCACCTGCTGAGTGAAAAAAGGTTTTTCCCAAATCCCCTCTGAATATCCTGCCCGCTACCCTAAAACCTCTCGTGATTGACCCCTTATCCAAAGAGAACAGCTCTGTATTCACCTTATCCGTATACCTCACAATCTTATACATTTCAGGCATGTCCTCTCTCGGTCTTCTCTAGTGAAAACAATCCAAGCCTTTGCAGTCACTCCTTTTATAGCTCAATTTCTCCATCCCTGGCAATATCCTGATGAACCTCCTCTGCATCCCCTCTAGTGCTATCACATCCTTCCTGTAGTGAGGTGACCGGAACTGCACACAGTACTTCAGCTGTGGCCTGACCAATGCTCTCTATAACTCCAACATCACCCCCATGCTCTTATACTCTTGTATGAATGTTGAAAGCAAGTGTTTCATATGCCTCCTTAACTATCCTATTCGTGTGCTCTGCTGACTTCCAGGATCTGTGAATAATTATCCAAGATCCCTCTGTTCCTCTAAGCTACCCAGTGTCCTGCCATTCAGGAAATACTCCCTCTTCTTGTTTCTTCTTCCAAAGTGCATCACCTCGCACTTATCAGGGTTAAATACCATCTGCCACTGTCTGCCCTCTGACCAACCCATCTATATTTTCCTGTAACCTATAACTAGTTTCTCTACCAATCTTGGTGTCATCTGCAAATTTGCTTAACATTTCCCCAACATTTTTTTATCTGTATCATTTATGTGTATAACAAACAATAACGATCCCAGTACTGATCCTTGTGGTATGCCACTGTACACTGGCCTCCAGTCCCTCAAACAGCCTTCTACATTTTATGATGTCCTATTACTAAGCCAGTTTCTGACCCGTCTCGCTAAGTTTCCTGAATTCCATGTGCGTTAACCTTCCCAATCAGCTTCCCATGTGGGACCTTGGGAAAAACTTCGCTAAAATCCATATAAACCACGTCAACCGAATTTCCCTCGTCCACACACTTGATCAAGTGTTCACAAAACTCTGAACAAATTTGTTAGGCGTGACCTCTCTCTGACAAGGCCATGCTGATGATCCTGATTTAACCCATGACATTCCAAGTGGGTATTAATTCACTCCTTCACGATTTTCTCCAATAGTTTCCCCACCGCCGATGTGAGACTCAGCGGTCTGTAATTTGCCGGTTCATCTCTCCCACCCCTTTTAAACCAATTTAGCTGTCCTTCAGTCCTCTGGCACTTCTCCCACGGTTGGAGAGGAATTAAAAATTTGTGTCAGAGCCTCTGCAATTTCCCTTGCAGTTAACACATTGAATAAATTTAATTTTATTAGCCATTTTGCTCATAGCCAGGTCTCCCAGACAGCAACAGAATGATTGGTCACTTAATTTGTTTGTGGAGGTGTTAGCTGTCCAGGAGACCACCTCTTCAAAATAGTGTCACGGGATCTGTTGTGCCCATTTAATGGAGCATTTGGAGATGACCCAAAATTCAGTATCTTCAGTGTGTGCAATACAGAAATATTGGTCTAATTTATGCGCTCAGATCCTGGAGTGCCTAACCTGAATCATTGTAGTGTTCACAGTAGCTGTTGTCTCAAAGAATTCGGAACTTTAGTAGCAAATGCTCACACCAAGCATTTCAAATTTTTCCAAGTGAACCCAGCACAGAGACAGGAGTTGTGCAGTATAATTTGCCTTTTTAACATTAGTGTGAAAAATAACACAAGGGTTAAATGCATTTTGAAAAATCCAAGCCATTGGCTTTTGAGTCCCTGCCTTTGCAAACAAGCTCAAATGAGGGATTCTGTGATAACTGAACTGTTTCAGACAAAACACAGAGATGTTTCCCAGTTCTTGGGCTGAAAGACAGTTGTGTTGCGGTCGGTTTGGTGTGCTTGGATCAGCCGAGCTAATGGAGTCCATGCTCCCATGATTGGTCGTTATCCATTGACCCTTGGCATGTGAGCAGTCATGTGACACTGACTATGATGTTCCCACTAGGTACGTGCCCTGCCAATATGTGCCCCTGAGGTTTGTGGGTGAAATTGTAGTTTGAACACTCTGTATCCATGGGTGACAAAACTTGGCAGTAAAAGAGAATTTTACCACAACAAGGAATCACTTCTGAGCACCACTAAGAGGAAAAAGGAACAGCCTGATGGGCAATATAAAACCAAAGGAAAAATAAAACACTTATACTTGAAAGGCTGTCAGAAGTCATGAATTCATTTCTCGGGAACACCATTGTCAGAACTCTGCTACACTGTGCTAGCAGCTTCCACTGGCTGACAGTTCTTTCAGTGAATGGCTCGATTAATGTCTGAGTCTTGACAGACTGGCATTTCTGCTGTAAATCTTTCTGCTCCTCACCTGCTCTTAGAACAGCAAAGCTTCTCTTGGACAAGTATTGAAAGATTTCCAAATGATGCCAGTTACATGTAGTTCAGATCCATAAATGACAAAGAGAACTAAGTAGATGAAATATGTTTTTCCACAGAAACTTGGCAATGATACTGAGCTTGGTGCAAGGATTTCTTAAGTTACTTCAGCTTTTATAAAACCTGTGACTTGTACAGTTTGATATTTGGCTTCTTTTCTCACCTTTTCACTTGCTTGACAAGCTTCCTGACCTTTATGGGAAGACAGGCTCCTGTTTTTACTCAGCAGATTGTGACTGAGGGAGGGATAATGTGTGGAAAGTGAAGGTGTACAAGTATTCAACCACAAGCTCGAGAGTATATTTTTGTGCATGTGAACCATGTGTAATGGATGGGAAATCCACCTGATTTGGCATGTTCCAAGGAAAAGGACATTAATGAACCAGATGGGTTTTTCCTGACAAAAGACAGTGGATTCATGGTCATAGTTAGATTCTTAATTCCAGATATTTCATTGAATTCAAATTCCACCTTCTGCCGTGGCAGGATTTGAACCCAGGTCCTGGAAGGGTCTAGGCCCGAAACGTCAAGTTTTCCTGCTCCTATGATGCTGCTTGACCTGCTGTGTTCATCCAGTCCCATGCTTGTTATCCCTGGAATGTTACCTGGATTAACAGTCCAGCGATAATACCATTAGGCCATTCCCTCCCTGGGGATTGAACTGCTAGGTTCAATAGTTCAATCCCCAGCCTCCACAGAGTTTGTTGGTGAGAGCCCAGTCCTTGGATAAGGAAAGGAAAAATCTGTCTGTCTTCTCATTCCTGATCATTATCCCAGTCATGCCCAGGAGAAAGAAGGCACATCCGGTCAAGAGGGCGTGGAGGTGAGATGCTCCCCATGGTAGAATAATCAAGCTGGTATTGTGTCCAGGCTTGTATGTTCAACACTTGTGAAAGGTTCTGGAAGACTGCGAGTACCTGTGGATCCATGTACTGTTCTTGTGCCTTTGGGAAAGGAAGGGGGAATGTGTGGAGAAAATGTGTTCGTGGTTGTGCTTTGAGTGCAAATATTGATTGAAACGTGTTCACTTTTTTCTGTATTTAATTATATGAGGAATTCCTTTGCACTGTTAGTTTTACACACACTTTGGTCAAGCAGTTGGTGGTATAGCCTGCAATGCAGTGGGGTTTGTATGCAAACTTTCCCCCCCAAAAATCACTTACTATGAAATAGATTGATTGATTAATCAGTAGGCTTTTTAGTCTGTAAAAAGTCTGCAAAATAATTATATCTGTCTTGCTCCTTAATTGTGCACTCTGTTGCTCCTTCAAATTTTCTGCCACGTCTTCTGTCCTCCCACACTGAGGTTCTGCTACATGGTGTTGGGTGCTAACCGTGCTTTTGCTGCTGGTGCTGAGATCTTGCTGTGTTTAATATTTGAACCAAGTTTTCCTCCTGGAAGGATAGTCAGAATGGTCTAAAATAATTAGTTGTGTACGAAGCACTGCAAAGTGTTTGAGAAACAATTGAGATAACAAGCATGGGGCTGGATGAACACAGCAGGTCAAGCAGCATCATAGGAGCAGGAAAACTTGACGTTTCGGGCCGAGACCCTTCATCAGAAATGGGGGAGGGGAAGAGGGTTCTGAAATAAATAGGGAGAGAGGGGGAGGCGGAGAGAGGATGGATAGAGGAGAGGATAGGTGGAGAGGAGGCAGACAAGTCGAAGAGGCGGGGATGGAGCCAGTAAAGGTGAGTGTAGGTAGGGGGGGTAGGGAGAAAAAAGGCAAGCCAAGGAAGAACGAAAAGGTCCCCGGGGCGGCCCGCTGTTCGTCCCTCGGCCCGGGGGGTGGGGCTTGAGGTGGGAGGAGGGGATAGGTGAGAGGAAAAACAGGTTAGGGAGGTGGAGATGAGCTGGGCTGGTTTTGGGATGCGTTTGGGGGAGGGGAGATTTTGAAGCTTGTGAAATCCACATTGATGCCATTGGGCTGCAGGGTTCCCAGGCTGAATTGGTTTCCCTGATGTAGAGGAAGCCACAACGGGTACAGCGGATGCAGTATACCACATTGGCAGATGTGCAGGTGAACATCTGCCTGATGTGGAAAGTCTTCTTGGGGCCTGGGATTGGGGTGAGGGAGGAGGTGTGGGGGCAGGTGTAGCGCTTCCTGCGGTTACAGGGAAAAGTGCCGGGTGTGGTGGGGCTGGAGGGGAGTGTGGAGCGGACAAGGGAGTCGCGGAGGGAGTGGTCCCTCCGGAAGGCAGGTAAGGGTGGGGAGGGAAAAATGTCTTTGGTGGTGGGGTCTGATTGCAGATGGCGGAAGTGTCGGAGGATGATGCGTTGGATCCGGAGGTTGGTGGGGTGGTATGTGAGGACGAGGGGGATTCTTTTTTGGTTATTATTGCGGGGACGGGGCGTGAGGGATGTGTTCCGGGAAATGCGGGAGAC
>JAHRHZ010000020.1:51664224-51677966 GCA_024137785.1 Ginglymostoma cirratum | reverse complement strand
CTGCAGGAACAGCAAATCATATTCAGCCTGGGAACCCTGCAGCCCAATGGCATCAATGTGGATTTCACAAGCTTCAAAATCTCCCCTCCCCCAACCGCATCCCAAAACCAGCCCAGCTCATCTCCACCTCCCTAACCTGTTTTTCTTCTCACCTATCTCCTCCTCCCACCTCAAGCCCCACCCCATCTCCTATCTCCTAACATCATCCCGCCCCCTTGACCTGTCCGTCCTCCCTGGACTGACCTATCTCCTCCCTACCCCCCTACCTACACTCACCTTTACTGGCTCCATCCCCGCCTCTTCGACTTGTCTGCCTCGTCTCCACCTGTCCTTTCCTCTCTCCATCCTCTATCCGCCTCCCACTCTCTCCCTATTTATTTCAGAACCCTCTTCCCCTCCCCCATTTCTGATGAAGGGTTTAGGCCCGAAACGTCAAGTTTTCCTGCTCCTATGATGCTGCTTGACCTGCTGTGTTCATCCAGCCCCATGCTTGTTATCTCGGATTCTCCAGCATCTGCAGTACCTTTTATCTCTGAGAAACAATTGAACCACTTTTACAAATGCAGTCTCCTTTGACTTGGTGGGCCATAACCAAAAAAAAAATTGAAAGAGTATTTTGTGCAGAGTTGTTAACTTTTAGAGCAGAATAATTAAACGTCTGGACCTTAACACGTCCTCTGAAATAAAGGAAGAAAGAATAATTCTTCAAAATTTGACCTTAAATTTTGCAAACGTAATCACAGGCAAATTATGAATTAAACCAGACAGTGCACGAACACTAAGCTAAATGCTTGCACTATCACTGAATGGTATAATTCCCACAGGGACTATCATTTTATTACCACTCCCCTCCAAAGCTGCCTTGTAATTTGGCTGCTGAACTGAGCTGCTAAGCCTAGTAACATGGATTCTAACCAAGCCGTCAGCCAGTGTTTACAGTTGTTTGCAGCTCTGGGACATATCCATAAAACATTGCAGCAACCAAAATATATGCCTCGCATTCTTCAGTGGATTGTAACCTTTGCATTGAGCTCTTGTCTTCTCGCAGCGGAGGCCCTCTCCTAAATCTTGTCTTCGACTGATGGGACCTTATGCGACTCGATGTGCCCCAAGAACAACCCAAAGATTGTAGAACTGAGAATGATGCACACGATCCAGGCCGTAACCTTAGATCTGTGCTGGCTTAACCTATTAAGCTGCACGTCAAGCACTTTATGATATGGTGGAAATGGCTTAGAAGACAAATTTGGAGGAGTTAATGACTTCAGATTACGTTGAGTAAGCGGATTTGTATATTTACGCTCGAGGTATAGCATGCATAAAAGGAGTGAGGTCATAGTAAATTCAGATCACACAGAATTGGAGCCGAGGTCTGTAGTGCTCCAGGTAAGATGTCCTCTCACCCCATTTTCTGTAAAAAGTTATGTTCAATGACATCTTTTACAACTCAATTACAAGAGTACAGATGTTGCATTGCTGCAGCTAACGATCACCGATACTTAGTTCTGAAACCAAGCCCATTCAATTAACTCCTGGTTCTATTGTTTTGGATTTTCTGCTGAAGATGATTTACTTGCAGGTGAGCTGTGTAAGCCTAATGGGTGTGTTAGTGCAGGCAAAGGTATGTTATTTCTGTAAAACAGCACTGACTTATAGTCATGTCACTAGTGATGTGAGCGTGAGGATTAATTAGTGGGAATGGGTGTTGATGGTGCGGAACAGTGAACTTGCTGATGGCATGCTGGATCATTCCCACTGGATATTGTGCAGTATTTAACTGCTCATTGCAACATAGTGGCTCAATGTGGATTTGGGAGCTGACTGTCAGTAAAGGACAGGATGTATGCATCCGCAAAGCATTGGGGAGTAAGATGAGGAAGGGAGAGAAATGTTAATAGCCTTAGGAAATCTGCCAAGGAGAGGTTAGCCAACACAGTACAGTGTAAAATGGCTGGGAAAAGGATGCAGGCTGCTTCCAGCTTCCTCTCATTGATACAAATATAGGTCATTCAGCCCTGGGAGCCTGCTCCCATTCTTTATACAACTTGATTAGATTGTAACTTCAAATCCACATTCCCGCTAAACCTTGATAACCTTGCATCCCCTTGTTTGCCAATAATCTGTCCACCTCTGCCATATAAAAAAATAAGCAGCGTCTCTGCTTCCAGTGCCTTTACAGGAACACAGTTCAAAGACCCATGTCCCGCCTGAGATAAGAAATTTTGCCTCGTCTCTGTTTTCAATGGATGACCCCTTATTTGTAAATCATGTCTCTGTTGCAGTTTAATGACACGCACTGCACCTGACCTTTGCCTACATATCTGTATATATTAAGCAATGGTCTAGTGGTATTATCGCTGGGCTGTTAATCCAGGGACCCAGGTTCGAATCCCACCATGGCAGATGGTGGAATTTGAATTCAATAAATATCTGAAATTAATAGTCCAATGATGACCTTGAATCCATCGTCAATTGTCAGGAAAAACTCATCTGGTTCACGAATGGCCTTTAGGGAAGGAAACTGCCATCCTTACCTGGTCTGGCCTACATGTGACTCCAGACCCACAGCAATGCGGTTGACTCTTATACTGCCCCCTGGGCAATCAGGGATGGGCAATAAGTGCTGCCTGGTCAGCAGCGTCCTCATCGCGTGACAGAATAAAGAAATAAAAACTATACATGTATGTTCGGACATGTTTCATCAGCATTGCTTTGAACTGGAAGTTGTGTCCCATAACTATTTGAAAAGGTTAACAATGCACACTGACCCTAAATAATGCAGATTTTTTTGGTGACACAAGTTTGGGAAGAAAACTAGCTGCCACTTGCATGTTACTTGTAGTTAAAAGCGCCGTATTATAAGGTGGCGAGGAGACAGAATTGGAAAGGCACCCCCCCCACCTGACATTTTATAGCTCTCAGTCAATATGAGCTGCTGAACAGGTTGGGGACCAGTTTTGGGAATGAGCCGTGGTGAGCTGGAGGAAGCCCCAGAGTTCCAGGCTAGCTTTTCCGATGAGGACACATTCCCCAACCCCAACCTTTCCTTCCCCAACCCCAACCTTTCCTTCCCCACCTCCCCCTCTCTCCTCTAGTATTTTTAAGCATTGCTTGTTTCTGGAGAGTCCCTGACGTGACTGTGGCTCCAATAAACCCTACGCTTCAAGGCGCACAAAATCATTCGCTCCCTCAATCACAAATACCAGCCCAGGTACCTCCAGCCTGGATCATTTGGGATACTGAACTTGGTGTGATTACATCTGATAAATTGCAATGCACGGGTGAGCAGTGAAGCAGCTCATGACCAGCTTACAACATTCCTGGATTCCTGAACGCGCCAAATCTGCACCGTTCCAGTGTTATCTGAACAACAGCTATTTCTCCAGTCACTAGACACTGTATCCTTTAGAATCTTCTGGCACCTTTCCAGAGCGGCCTCCTGTGCATTTAATGCCGCTGAAATACTGTAGACCGCTCATGCTAAGCCCAGTCCAAGAATGCCTTCTGGATGTTCAACTTAGCAGGTTGGGGTTCTGGTCTTAAGAAGCCTTCATTGTCTTGCCTTGCGTGAGTAAGCTAGCATTCTAAATGGGGAAGAGATGTTATGCAGGGTCCTACTCCCTGCAGTGCTGGATCAAGACCTGCTCTTTTTCTCACACCATCAGATAAGCAGCTGCAATTGGACCCTGTTTGTCAAGACGATGCTGTTTGTTTCTGTGAAATGCATTGTGTTCTTCATAAGCCCTATTTGTGCATCCCATGAATTTGATCCTGGTTTTGTGTTCAGTAATCTGGGGCTCTGCGTGCTGTGTTTTGGTTGATTCAGCATTTTGGGGAGAGGAGCAATTTGTCAATGCCTCCGGATTGCGGCCCAACGCACACTGGATCCAATGAGGTGTATTTGAAGATGTGGTCCCTGTTGCGGTACCAAGACTGGTGTGGATATTTGCACAAACCGGACCAGAGTCAGCCGAGTGATACCAGTCAGTTAATCTGCTCTTCTGGTGAGCAGCTCATATTGACCAGTCCACTCCTGCGCTCCTCTTCAAAGTAGCGGTTCGGAATATCACGCATCCACCTGAGAGAGGAGATTGGACCTCAGCTTAACATCCCATTGGTGGATTTTGTATGTTTACAGCAAGCAATACTGACTGGACTGTCAGCAATTATAGTGAGAGGGGACTGTTAGTTGTTAACATCTATGACCCAGGGATGAACCTTTAGGAGGGAAGAACATAAAAATCTGAACAAAACTTAACATGGAATAGTTATTACAAATTGCCTGGACAGATCATGACAAATCATAGTTCATTAGAATGGTATTGATATCATGAGTAATTTCAGCCCAAAGTGAATGGTTTATGAATAACACCGAAACCCCGAGATTGAAGTAATAACCATAAATGTGCTACCAGCTGTCTGTTTTGGACACTGCATCTCTAAAGATTGCTGTTTTTAAACACCTACTGAATCCACATATAGTCGCTGAATTTTTCTACCAACATTTTAAGCTAAAATCCACGTTGTTGAATTTTCCACAGGTAATGTTTTTGGGAAGGTTGTGCTCTGTGTTTGAGTTCTGTCAAAATGAAATTCAGATTAAGATCATCTTAACAAAATGAAGCAAAAAAGCCAGCAGCACTGAGAATTCATGTTAATTAGAAAACCTTGCTTTTAATGTTACAACAATTTTGTATTTCCCCCAAAACTGTTTGAAGCATCGATTGACTGACATTCGTTTCTTTAGGACGGATGTATTTACATCATTTATACTTCTCCAAGATAATATTTAGTTCTGAAATTGTTGGGCTTTGATCGCTGAAAATAGCTAGGGTTGAAGTTTACACGAGTTGCATGAAACATTATGTGGTAGGCCAATGTGAAGGGATTAACATTTACATGAGTATATGCTGTTTTTGTCAACTGTATAAAAACAGATGGATCAACCCATCTTAAAATAGCCAAGTAGCAAGATCCAGTCAATGTCCCTACAGATGCAATTATTTATCTTGCGTAGAGATTGTCCTTTTAGTAATTTGTAAATGGTTATGCTTTTTAAAAAAAAAAGCTGTTAGATTGGAAAGTAATTATTACATGGCTGACCTTGATGTCAAACCATGCTACACCCATCTGCTGCAATTATAAATACTGGGCCATTTCAATGGATACAGGGAGGAAATCTCGTGTTTTACAAGTAACACGCAGGGCAGTTTGTTTTGTGTATGTTCCAATTCTAGCTTTTTTTATAATGAGCGTGCACTTAAGGCTTTAGTAACTTAACTTTAGTGCTGATTGAGAATTTGAGGATTTTATGAGGTTGGGGATACACCTTTGTTTAACCTTGTTAAGAGTGTGCGTTTTCTCAGGCAAATACCAATTTCTTGCATTCAACTAGTAGTCTCCATCCTTTGGGGTTTAGCAGCAAGAAGTGTGGAAGGGAACTGTTATGTAAATCCAATTCACAAATATGGATCCACACCGTACTATCCATCATCTGACCTGTTTGCCGTGGGGTTTATACATTGCACTAATTGTGTTTTGACTGTCTGCTCTAATCTAACTTTTTCAGATGCACAAACTGTCAACACAGAATTGCCTCAAGGTATGATTTACTCCATGCCGTCTGTCTCTATTGTCAGGTTAAGATGGTTGGGGAAGGAAAGAGGCAAATCTGGTTGTCCTTAGTTTAGTGAGATAATTACCATCTATCCATATATTTTTATGTATAACACCTCAATATTTGTGGGAATTCCTCTGTAAATCCTGACCGGGGTCAGTCATCTCAATTTTAAATTGGAGTTCAGACCTTTTCAATATTCCTTCCAAACTTTTAACCCAAAGACTTGGGCATGCCATACCAAGTGTGTAAGGTAATTAGACACTGAATAGGCTGCCACTGGATCTCTCAACTTGAAACAGATGAGAATTATTTCATTTCAGTGGTTGACAGAATTCTGAAAGAAGGTAATAAGATCAAAGGTTTCAAGATGGACTGCCACGTGATTTGAACACTTGCTTTTTCAAGCAAAATGACACACGGTTTTGAGTGGAGTTGTTTCTGGAATGTTAATTGCAGTCGTGATGTCAAGCTACACAAACATAATATGTCTGTGACATTTATGTAGCTGTCAGAACTGAGTGTCCCTAGAACAGACAATAGGCTAGACAGCAAGCAGTAATAGATTAAGGAGCCAGCCAGACTGAATCCAATGACAGAGTTCAAAATAGGAGCTTATTAAATGTTCTCATCATCTAATCTGCCTATAATCAACAAATGATGATAAGTCTTTGAAATGACTTTGAAACACTGCGTGTTTCTTTTTGAACCAGATTCTGTGATTGGATTACCGCGACGTTTTTTTTCATCGAATTTTTCTGTACATTGTTCCAGTTCGACTGGATAGGATTTTCCTAAGATTACCAATCCCCTAAACAAATCAGGAAAAGAGTGATTGTGTCAGCAAGACATAATGTTTCATTGCTGACACTGGGCCACTGTGGTTTTCAGACTTAACTTTACGGGGAAGCCTTTGCAAATCTTGACACAGTCTGTTTGAATCTGTAAAACTAACAGAGGGATAAATTTGTTTGTGGGAAGTCCAGACTGAGTGTAGCCTTCACATGAAGCGAAGCTAGCGATCAAGCAATAATTATCCCAGACTTGGCAGGCTTGATTCATTCCAAAAATACACAAGTCATGAATTTTGTCCCTAATTTTATTAAAGTTGCTTCTTTGACCAAGCTTCTGGTTTGCTCTCCAAAGTGTTCCCCTGAACTTGGTAACTTTGCTTCAACTTTCCATTTTGCACAGTGAAGTTTCTTGTCACCTGATAGTTTGGTTCTGTATTAGTTATAATGGAACAGCTAAGATTTTGGAGGAAGCATTGGTTGAAATTCGGGGATTGGACGGAAACGCGAGCTGGGAAGCCGGCCAGTCCAGTCAATGGGTATAACTGTGGTGTGGAAATTTTTACATTTATTTCTGTCAATGAGCATAAGAATGTGTGAAGTGAAATCAGTGGCGGAAGTGTGGCAAAAACGTGACAGCAGTCCTGTCGGTCTTGCGGGTCGGAAGTGTTTGTGATGGAGGAGGGTTACCTACTGTCTACCTAAATGTGTGCATTTTCTAGTTCCACCTACTGTGGCATGACTTCAGTCTAAAGGTGAAGAAGTTCATGGATCACTGCAGATGTACCTGGTTGAACATATGATGTGTTTTGTCAAGGGCACCTTGTTGATAAGCAAAATAATGTGGTGGAGTCAGCAACCGTTGTATCTAGTGCAGATCCTTCCCTGCAGTTTGCATGAGAAATGAACTGGCTTCTCTCCATGAAAAATAATGAACTCTCTGAAAAGTTGCACGAGTAGGAAAGATCAAAGTTGGTTGGTTGGGTTTCTATGGGAACAAAAATTCCAGTGTCTTTTCAGTTGCAGTTTATTGCTTGACTGTCTGCCTGGAGGAAGCCCTCTTGTAAACTCTGGGAATGGATGCTTTCAAAATCTGCAACCCTGGCACTTTCTGTCTCGGCACTAAGTGATAGTGTAAACCTGGAGTCAGTTCCGTGGAAATTTGTCGCTCGGGTTATATAAACACCCTGATGGAAACTGACTCCATCGTTTCACTTTGAACATCCCTGTAGAGTAGGGTCTATTGATGGAGGTGGGGATGTGGTCGGGAAGGACACCCACACTGTTTATACGAAGGGACTTCTAGGATTTTAGCCCAGTAACTGTGAAGCAACGGTGGTGCAGGTCCAAGCCAGGATGGTGTGGGATTGGGAGGGGAACTTGCTGGGGGGAGGTGTGTTCCTCTACATTTGTTGATCTTGTCCTTCTGGATGGTAGAGGTCGCAGGGTTCGAAGGCACTCTCGCAGGAGCCTTGATGGGTTGCTGCATTAAAAAACAAATCTTCTTTTCCAGTTTCTTTGAACACCTTTCGTGCTTCTGCAACTGATAAATAGAGGTATATTGAATTGGTAGTCAAGAATCATCCAATCAGCTCATTATAACTCTGCTCAATTGGTCTAGGAGGTTGCAGCTCTGGGAAGATGGACATGTCGGGCAACCAAGGATGTGAAGGGAGATCATGTGATGGAACTCCATAGAGCCATAGAGATGTACAGCACAGAAGCAGAACCATTGGTCCAACTTGTCCATGCTGACCGGTTTTCCTATATAAATCTAGACCCATTTGCCAGCATTTGGCCCATATCCGTCTAAAATCTTCCTATTCAGGTACTCGTCCCAGATGCCTTTTTAAATGTTGTAATTGTACCAGCCTCCACCACTTCCTCTGGCAGCTTCTTCCATACACACACCACCCTCTGCATGAGAAAGTTGCCCCTTATGTCCCTTTTTATATCTTTCTCCTCTCACCTTAAACCTATGCCCTCTAGTTTGGATTCCCCCACCCCAAGGAAAAGACCTTGCCTATTTACCCGACTGATGACCCTCATGATTTGAGAAACCTCTTATAAGGTCTGACTGTCCAGGGAAAATAGCCCCAGCCAATTCAGCCTCTCTCTGTAGCTTAAACCCTCAAACCCTGGCAACACCCTGGCAAATCTATTCTGAACACTTGGTAGTTTCACAACATCCAGAAGTGGCTGAACCAATGTCCAAGACAGCTGCAGCATGATCTCCCAACTCTTATACTCAACGCACTGACCAATAAAGGCAAGTGTACCAAACTCCAGTGATAGGTCCGACTAAAGTTAGCAATTCTGACCGTGTTTAGAATGATGAGGGAGAGCCTTCCTCTACCTGTATTCTACACTTAAAAATGGTGGGTTTATGCTCAAAGCAACATGGTCCTTGTGCTCAACGAATATGCCTTGAGGCCTACATCATTAATGCCATGTTCGAATACACTCTCAGCTCAAGCTATTCCCTACGATGGCACCGTGCAGCTCAATTGCACGGGTAAACATATATTTTCTGTCCAAATTGTTCAGAGATGTAACGCACCACTGGAGTTTCGGTGAGACTTGAACCTGGGTCTCCTGGCTCAAAGGCAGGGACACTGCCATTGCACCATAGGAGCCCTCACAAGAATAAATGTAGCAACAAATTTAAAACAATGCAGGTGCAATATTACATTTCGAGTGAAGATCAAGTGAAGCTGACTTTCAGATAACAAACTAGGTTGTAAAGAGTAAATGAGTTCCCATTCTGATGTTCTGCATTTTGCCCTGAATTTTACATCTCCATCATTAACTCTCATGTTGATAACTATAATGGAAACTGCCAATGCAAGTTCATTGCCCTATTTTTTATACATTCTCTCTTGTTGTGGTTCTGCAGTGTCTTCTGTGGTGGAGAATGGGCAATTGTAACGTAACAAGCTTACACGAGGAGTTTCGTATCATAAAAAAGAGAGATGAGAATTTAGGCAAGGTGTGGAGCTGGATGAACACAGCAGGCCAAGCAGCATCAGAGGAGCAGGAAAGCTGACATTTCGGCTCTGGACCCTTCTTCAGAAATACATTTTATCTCAGATTCTCCAGCACCGGCAGTTACAAGTATCTCTGAATCAATTTTAACCCCACTGCGAAGCCTCCATTTCTGATGAAGGGTCCAGACCAGAAACGTCAGCCTTCCTGCTCCTCTGATGCTGCTTGGCCTTCTGTGTTCATCCAGCTCCGCACCTTGTTATCTCAGATTCTCCAGCATCGGCAGTTCTTACTATCTAGGAATTTAGGCAGTCAGGTTGTTGCCAGGAAGTAGTATCTGCTGCACTATACAGCACACAATTGCTTCAGAATCAATGGGGAGCCCACCCATAGGCAGTACAGTCATCGGTTTACCACTATCATTTTGGCCACTAACAGGTAGAGATTCCGCAGGCAGGATGTCCCATGTTAAAGAGCCAATGCACTGACTGGAGCTCAGTAGCCTCAGCAGCGTCAGGTGGAACAGTGGTCACTACTGGAACTACAAGTGATCCCCATTAGAGCTCATTGCTAGAGCTGGACACCAAGGTCAGTGTAGAGGATTTTGCTGGGGTCAGGCTGACAGGTCTCGATGCCCCTAATAGGGTATCAGCTCAGGGCTGGAGAAGGATGAAGGCAGAAAATGGGAGGAGTCTGATCCTGGGAGGATTGGGGTGGGAAGCAGTGGAGGATGGGAGATTTCCGGTGGGCACAATGAACTGATAAAATGAGGTCCTCCTGCCTGATCACAGCTCACGGAGCTCAAGTTGCTTGGCTTTATTGTAGGCTGCCTTCTGGTGATGGTTAAATGGATATGACAGGTTGGACCGAAGGGCCTTTTTCCGTGCTGTTTGACTCTATGAATCTGAGGCTTGCCTTTTTACTTCTCATAAGACAGAGTGCCTTTCTACTCCAGACACCATTATAAGATTAGGTGCTGCATCATTTACAGTTTGTTTAATGCATATTCCTGAAGAGATTCCATTGACATTCCAATCCATGCAGGGTAGGCGTATATATAACTTTTGTCTCCAGCTCTGAAAACATGAGTCAGCCTCATTCCAAACTTCTGAGACTTCAGCCATCCCCCGAACATCATTTGTACAATATTTTGTCTGGGTCAAATGGTCAGGGAGGGGATTAGGTCTTGTGAGCCATGATTCCGTGCAGAAGAACAGTGGTGATTAAAACCAGGTGGACCTTGTTGACTGTTGGGTTCTTGATTGAGGTTGTTAACTTGGGCCAATTAGGAAGCTCTGGCCGACCAATGTAAACAGGTGACTTAGAATCTCCTCGGTTCAGGGGACTGACTCCAAGCTGGCTGGTCGCAGCTATTGTACTGTGCACAAGTAAATAAAGGAAGATTTGGTGACAGGATACTGGCCTCTGTGCAGTTGGTTCAAAGACACTGGAGTCAGGCTGATTCGAAGACCTGTCTCGGTTCTCAGGGACGGCAGCATAGATCCAAGTCCACCCCTCATCCATCTACATGTCACATCCACAAGTAGGAAACACCTTGTGAGCTTCCTCTGCATGATGGGAAGGATCCATGTTACCTCTTCGCATGGTGGAAAACTTAGCGACATGTCACTGCAGCCTGTGTTTGATGTGTGAAGGACTGTCAGTGAGGAAAGCTGATATGTCAGGTAATTCTCCCTGAAGATAAAAGTCTTGTGGAAAGTTAGAGGTTAAAAACAAACCATTTCTGCCACGTTTGTCTGTGAGGTTCCCGATGCCGTAAAAAGCATGTGGTATGAAAAAAAAGTGTGTAGGAGTCATGTGTCAAACCATAGCTACTGCTGACCTGGCCAGCACTCTCTGCATCATTGCTTCCTTCTTGAATAGACAGTTGAAATACCTTGTCAGCACTGGGTATCTTTGTAATCTGCAAATGATGTGAATAAATAGCTGCCTGATTCTTATCGCTCACTTCCATCACTCTACCGTTGACATTACAGGCCTATTTACACTGAGCTCATTAATTTGGATTAGATCTGAAATTTATGGCTGTGTCAGGTGAAAAGGGAGTTGGCTGGTGGACTCAGGTTTTTTTAATATAAAACTACCTCAGTACTGTGACTATTTTTTCTCGCCCCTGTTGCCTTGCGCATCTTGCAAGCTGGTTTCTGTCAGTGTGGAACCAGACGTACCATGGAGTCGCAGGGAACCAGACCCTTTTGGTCCAACTCGT
Organism: Ginglymostoma cirratum; assembly: GCA_024137785.1. Classification (NCBI taxonomy): domain Eukaryota; kingdom Metazoa; phylum Chordata; class Chondrichthyes; order Orectolobiformes; family Ginglymostomatidae; genus Ginglymostoma; species Ginglymostoma cirratum. The sequence continues at coordinate 51,666,343 of JAHRHZ010000020.1, read as the reverse complement.
CCACGCTGACCCGATGTCGCAAACTGACTTAGTCCCATTTGCCAGCATTTGGCCCATATCCCTCCAAATCCTTCTTATTCGTGTACCCGTCCAGATGCCTTTTAAATGTTGTAATCATACCAGCCTCCACCACTTCCTCTGGCAGCTCATTCTATACAAGCACCACCCTCTGCGTGAAAAAGATCCCCCTCCGGTCTCTTTTATGTCTTTTCCCTCTCACCCTAAACCTATGCCCTCTAGATTTGGACTCCCCTACTCTGGGGAAAAGACTTTGACTAATCACCCTATCCATGCCCCTCATGATTTGAAAAACTTCTATAAAGTCACCCCTCAGCCTCTGACGCTCAGGAGGAGAAAAGCACCAGCCTATTTGCCCTCAATCCCCAAGCCCCTTCCACAGGTCTACTTCAAGTTGTTACTTGAGCAGATTCTAATAACTACCAATGGCCACAGAACCCTCTTCTGCCCCAGGGATGCTGAAGCCAGTCGATCTGTGCATCATTATCTTGAAACGCTTGGCTGTGTTTTTTTTGTGAACCTGCCGTCTCGCCCTATAAAACACTCACTGCCAGGAGACCCGAGCCAAACACTCACTGCTGGTATGTCTTGGCATCGTGCCCACCATGATCATTCCGATTGGGGGCAGGCTCCACTTTCTGTATTGCCGCCACGTACCTACTCTCCTGCTCTCCCAGAGGGGTGGGCATGGTTAGATCCAAAAGATCCCAAATAAAGCTGTTCAGAAAGGGTGCTGGTGTCATGCTATCCGTTGCCACCGTATCTACTTGACAGGATTCATCACTGGAGCGATGGCTGGAATTAGTGCTGAATGTTGTTTATATCAGCTGTTGCAATTTGGTTTTTGACTGAAAAGCATGAGCTTCTGATGACTTGGCCTGAAGGAAGTAACATGGGCGCTGGAGCTTTTATATCTGATACTCTAAGAACTCCACAGGAAGAGTTGCGAACTTTAACTTATGGTCTAGCAAATTGATACACTTGGACCCAACTCGTGTTGGAGTAGTTAGACTTGAAATTGATGTCCATATCAATTCACTTTGATGTGATATGATAACAAGGAGTACCTCTACCTGAGCTAGCTGCTCACAGTCCATTGTGCACCTTGGCTGGGCTGTGATTGTGAACATTACTGCACGCCAAAAATAATTCATCACTGGTGAAACACTCTGAGGCACTTTCTGTTCCGGTCTAAATGCTGCATATGCGCAAAATCTCACTGCATCTCCTGTCGGGACACGTATAAATACACTCGTGAACCCTCCAAATGTTGTGTAAAAGTGGCCTCTACAATAAATACGTACACAATTTTAAAAAAAAAAGTTACTTTTTAAGTAGAGGCCTGGGAGCCAAGCCATGTGGAGTATCAAGTGATTAGTGAGAGTCGGCGAGTCATTGAGATCTGAAGGAATGTTCTGTGGGTGCTGAGCCAACGTCAAGACAGATCTTTGAAAAACATAACCAGATCGAGTTCGGTAATGTCCGAATTTATATCACGGAACACCTTCTGGTGGCCTCAAAACGTCATCTTGTTTTGCTGCATTTGCTTCATTTCACCGTGAATTTTTGCCTTTGCTGTTTTTCTGTCTTGGCAGTGGACTTTGCTAGCTGCTCAGGCCAGATTTGTTACCTCTCTCGTTGCTGTACTGTGAGCTATTTGTGCCGGTGAACCTTTAATCCTCATCCTTTTGAAGGTGTAGGCTTCTTGTGCTGTCCCTGGAGTATGTATGTAGCTCGGGACATACCTGACCTAGTTCTGGCTGCAATGTGCAGCATGCAGGCTGTTGGGAAATGAAGCTAACTCTTGATGCATCTCTGCTGTCCAGGACCAAGTAAACAACGACAAATGCTCGGAGCTGCCAAACCCAACTAACTCTGGGACACACACAGCAGGTCAAGCAGCATCATAGGAGCAGGAAAACTTGACGTTTCGGGCCTAAACCCTTCATCAGAAATGGGGGAGGGGAAGAGGGTTCTGAAATAAATAGGGAGAGAGGGGGAGGCGGATAGAGGATGGATAGAGGAGAGGATAGGTGGAGAGGAGGCAGACAAGTCGAAGAGGCGGGGATGGAGCCAGTAAAGGTGAGTGTAGGTAGGGGGG
>JAHRHZ010000020.1:51625643-51663824 GCA_024137785.1 Ginglymostoma cirratum | reverse complement strand
CATTGGCTCCATCCCCGCCTCTTCGACTTGTCTGCCTCCTCTCCACCTATCCTCTCCTCTATCCATCCTCTATCCGCCTCCCCCTCTCTCCCTATTTATTTCAGAACCCTCTTCCCCTCCCCCATTTCTGATGAAGGGTTTAGGCCCGAAACGTCAAGTTTTCCTGCTCCTATGATGCTGCTTGACCTGCTGTGTTCATCCAGCCCCATGCTTGTTATCTCGGATTCTCCAGCATCTGCAGTACCTTTTATCTTTGTTTGAGAATCTGATATTTCAGACGGTTGTGTTTTTTCTTCGCTCGATGAGGGTAGCCACTTGACAAATGTAACTTCCCCCACAGTCTGCTTCCGCGTTTCGGCTTGACTTGGCAGTGAGTTGTGGGAACATGTCTCTGTGTCACTGCTAACCGTGAGAAGCCAGATGAGCCCTGATCTGCTTGTCCAGCCAACATGGCCTGGGTTTCACTCCTGGCTGTATCCAGCATCCTGGTCCAGAGACAAAAGAACTCTGTGCTCAATTGCATTTTAGTTTAAGCTCATTTTCTTTTTTCTTTTATTCGCTCATGGGGCATTGCTGGCTGGGCCAGCAGTTATTGTTTGTCCCTGGTTGCCCTTGAGATGGTGGTGGTGGTGGTGAGCTGCCTTCTTGAACCGTTACAGTCCATGTGCTGCAGGTTAACCCACAGTGGCCTTAGGAAGGCAATTCCAGGATTTTGACCCAGCGACATTGCAGGAATGGCAATATGTTTCCAACACAGCGTGGTGGGTGGATTGGAGGGGAACTTGCAAGTGGTGGTTTTTCCTTGTTTGTGCTGCTCTTGTCCTTTTAGATGAAAGTGGTCATGGGTTTGGAAGATGCTGTAGAAGGATCATTGGTGAATTTCTGCAGTGCATCTTGAAGATAGCCCATAGAAACGTAGAAGATAGGAACAGAGGAGGCCATTCAGCCATTTGAGCCTGTTCCACCAGTCTTCACGATCACGGCTGATCGTCCAACTCAATAGCCCAATCCTGCTTTCTCCCCACAAACTTTGATTCCATTTGCCGCAAGTGCTATATCTAGCTGCCTTTTGAATACATTCAGTTTTTTGACATCAACTACTTCCTGTGGTAATGAATTCCACAGGCTCACCACTCTTTGGGTGAAGAAATGTCTCCTCATCTCCATCCTAAATGGTCTACCCCGAATCCTCAGGCTGTGACCCCTGGTTCTGGATACACCCGCCAGAGGGAACATCCTCCCTGCAGCCACCCTGTCCAGTCCTGCGAGAATTTTATAAATCTGTATGAGATGCCCCCTCAGTTGTGTGAACTCTAGCGAAAACAATCCTAACCTAGTCAATCTCTCCTCATATGTCAGACCTGCCATCCCCGGAAACAGCCTGGTAAACCTTCGCTGCACATTCTTCCTCAGAAAAGGAGACCAACACTGCACGCAATATCCTAGGTGTGGTCTCGCTAAGGGCCTGTATAACTGCAACAACACATCCCTGCTCCTGTACTCGAAACCTCTCGTAATGAAGGCCAACATACCGTTTGCCTTCTTTACCGCCTGCTACACCTGCATGCTTACCTTCAGCGACTGGTGCACAAGGACACCCTGATCCCGCTGCACACTCTAATCTGCCTTGTTTTCACACTCCTGCTATTGAGCATTGGTGATGCAGTGAGTGGATGCTTATGGATGTGGTGCCAATCAAGCGGGCTGCTTTGTCCTGGATGGTGTCAAACTTGTTGGAGCAGCATCTGTCCAGACAAGTGGGGAGTGCTCCATCACATTCCTGATCTTTGCCTTGTAGATGGTGGACAGGCTCTGGAGAGTCAGGATGTGATTTACTCACCATAGGATTCTTATCCTCTGACCTACTCTTGTAGCTGCTGTGCTTATGTGGTGAATCCTGTACAGTTTCTGGCCAATGGTAATCCCAAGGATTATGATAATGGGGGATTCACTGATGGCCACACCATTGAGTCTAAAGGGGTGGGGGGTGGGGGAGCGGTGGTTAGATTTATCTCTTCTTGGAGATGGTCATGGCCTGGCATTTGTGTGGCATGAATGTTAGTTTTTATTGAACCCCAGTTTTTCTTCTACCCAATACCAAATTTACTCCGCGTTCACCTCCGCCGTGTGGCACCTCAGGATGTCCTGCTGCAATGAAATTGCTTCATAAATATAACTTGTTGCTGAGGAGTAGTGTAAGCCCTGGTACAATGCCACCAGACTGAAGTATAAATCTGTTTCAGTGGTCATGAAGTATCACAATGGCTGCTAATGAACTCTTTCGGCCTGACCCCAGCCCCTTTCGCACGACGCAAGCTGTGATCAAAATGGATGGGAGTGGGAGGTCAACAGTCCCTGACGTGTGAAAGAAATGTTTTCATTTCAAACCTGAAGGTAAAGGGTTTGAGGGAAATTGGGGCTGTGATGCTCGCTGGGTCAAACGCCTCAGTTGCAGTTTGCAAGTTTACTAAACAGTGGAGCTCTGTGAAATGAGAAAAGCAGCACAGGTGTGAATTGTGAGCATATAGCATAGCCTGAGGCAGGGTCAGTGACAGAGGCTGGGAATGGGGCGCTGGCAGAGACAGCTGCAAGGGGGGAGAATCTTTTTCTGAGATGATTTAGCAGCTTTAGGCCATGAGAGTGTAGGTGGGCGATTGGCCTAAATCCAGGTATCTGGTGGCTGATTTAGTAAACCCGGTGAATTTTGGAGTCTATGCTAGCTTTGCTATCACTAGATTCAGATGTTGGCAAAGGATATATGTTAACATTGTTATTATCACTGCTGGGCAGTTCACGTGCATGTTGAGCAGTGTACATGGTGTTGGCAACATAGTACCACTGGTGTCACTGTGCTACGGTGTACTCCTGGGTCATAGAGTTATACAGCACAGAAACAGGCCCTTCGGCCCAACTCTTGTGTGCCAACCAGGTTTCTTCAACTGAACTTGTTCCATTTGCCTGCATTTTGCCCATATCCCCGTAAATCTTTCCTGTCCCCTTTATTGTACCTGTCAAAATGCCTTTTAAATGTTCTAATTGCACCCACCTCTGTACCTTCCTCTGGCAGCTCTTTCCATATATACATCGCCCTCTGTGCGAGAAGGTTGCCCCTGTCACCTTAAACCTACGCCCTCTAATTTTGGACTCGCCTACCCTGGGGAAAAGACCTCAGCCATTCACTTTATCCATGCCCCTCATGACTTTATAAGGTCACCCCTCAGCTTCCGATGTGCCAAGGAAAAAAATCCCAATGTATCCAGCCTCCTCTTATAATCAAAACCTTCAGTCACAGTTAACATCCTTGGAAACCTTTTTTGCGCCCTTTGCAGTTTAATAACATCCGTCCAATAGCAAGGTGACAAGAATTGTACACAGCACTCCAAATGTGCCCTCGCCAGTGTTATGTACAGCTATAACATGAAGCCCCAACTCCTTTACTCAGCACTCTGAAGGTAAGCATGCCAAGCGTCGCCTTCACCACCTTGTCGACCTGTGAAACCACTTGCAACTTTCTCCCAATTCCTTTCCATTAAACCTACGGCCGAATGATTTTGAAGAACTGACTTGTTCATAAATGCTTGTGAAATTCACATTCTTTTCCCTAACAGCAACAGCTAAAAGACACTTGTTCGGTTGACCTATGTCCTCTGGGTTTGCAAAGTACATCATGTGTAGCCTGAGGGTACAGTAATCTGATCGTATCGGGCAGCTTGGAATTTCATACGCCACTGCTGGAAGGTGAAAAACTGACTTGATAATGTTAAAAAAACCACATATTGTTCTGATCCCAGCCAATGGTACTTCAGGGCAGATGCGATTTCAGTATGCAATCTGACTTGCTAAATCATAGCTTAAGTTTTATTTCATCTAAGGTAGTAGTCAATCACTGAAATATAGTCGCACAAGGCTGTCGCGTTTCTTGAAAATAAAAAAAAGGAGTTTCATTCCAAGACAAAACATCAAGCTGGCTAGATGTAGAAGATGGTTTAGAAAAGTCTTTACCCAGTGAAACAAAAGTTTCAACCTGTTTCCCAATATCATCAAATTACAGCAATGCAAGTCAGAGAAATTAAACTTTAAAGTTCTCCTCAAAAGATTCACACTAATTTCTTTCCTGTGAACTATGTGGTCGTCTTGCATGGGTACCCACAACGCTGAGTGCTTAGACTTTCTCAGCTTCTAATAACTTAGTGATTTCTAACAAACCTCCCCCCCCCACCCCCAGTCTGGAAGTTGTACAAACTGGATTTCTGTTGAGGCAACTTATTCTCTGAGCAACACTGGAAAAACTCATTGCCAGGAGATGAAATAATACTTGGTTTTGACTCACGTCAATTCTGCTTCAAAAACTCGTAATCCCTGGGTTTTCCAAACCAATATCAATCCTTGGTTATTCTGAATTGAAAGTAAGCGAGTAACCTAATTGAATTGAATTGAGTTGAATTAGCTTTGGTGTCACATCTACTCAAACGAGTATAGTGAAAAGTTTACAGTCGCTGCATTACGGCACCATTTTAGATACAAAAGTGCAAACCTTCCATATTTAAACCACCCCTCATAATCAACCACACGATTAATAAATTTCCATTAACACTCCAGGGCTTTGCACTCACCTGCCTTTTGAGCCATTCTGATTAGGTCACTTTTTCAGAAGGACTTGTGTGTTATTGACCAAAATGAATTCTTCATAAAATCCATCACCTTTGAAGTCAAAACTCTGAATTGTTACATATATCACACACTTTTTTCATCACAGTGTGAAAACCTTGAGCTGCTGGAAAACCAAACAATCTCATTAATAACCTCGGAAGGGGACCTGCTGGCCTCGTTTAGTCTAACTCGTATGCAACCCCAGTCCCACATTGTTGTTGCCTTCTAATGATCTCAGTACAATTAGAGGCGGACAAGAAAGTGTGACCCTGCCTGTGTCAATCATCTTCCCAAGCGGATTTAAATTATGATAGTTGCTTGGTAGTACAGAACTTAAGTGTTGTTGAGGGAGAGAAGGCATGCAGTAAAAACTCTTCACCTTGCACTCGTCAGGACAGATGCAAGAGTGCCACATTTCAAAGGGAGCAATTTATACTGTATGAAAGAAGGGTGGTAATTGGTAGGCAAGTCTCCACTGATTAGTCAAGGTGTAACCATGGAGAATGAACCAAGAAACTATTGTGCCTCACTGTTCTGTGTAATTCCAAAAAGGCGTGTTGCTGGACATGTTGCATTTTCCTGAATGGGACAGATTACAGTGCCTACAAAACTAGAAAAGGTTTTATTGCTACTTAGTTTGGTTGCACTGATAAGGAGACAACTGTGTTTACTGAGCCAGACAATTAGAATGGAACCTTTGATCATTTTCATCCCACTCCTACCATGATCTTTTCCCCGAATCCAACTCCATTGACTCCTGGCAGGTACCTGGGTCTGCAATATTTTATAGTGCTCTGTAAAAGCCAAACCACCAGTACAATGCAAATGGAATTGATAATTATGTGGTTTTTGGATGGGAAGGTAACACAAACCCCATTGGCATCTTTCAGTGGCTTGTTTGGATTGTAAAAATTGAGGTTGCATGTCAAAGAATCCCAGTGAGTTCTTAACTGTGACCTACTGAATATCAACTCAAAGACAGACTCCGTAATCAGTTAGCTCATTGAGTGCGAAATGCTTTGAGGTTTTTTTGATGCTTCTTTGTGTTCCTTCTTCCTTGAATTTATCTGACTAGCTGACACCAAAAGGGTCCTCATTTCCAGCTGGGTGCCCCCTTTCAACTGCCGCATTTGAGCAAGATGTCTGCTGAATCAGCCTTTCGTATCAAACCACAGCTAGGAGGTAGAGATGCTTCTCCAAGCAGAGGAAGGGAACCACAAAGGTGCTTTGATGCCGTTGACTTGACCCAGGCCCGGACCCGTTCAGCAGTTGGGCATACCGCGCAAGGACAGAAAACTGTGACTTGTTTGCTGGGCCTTTGTTTTTGGGGGCCATGGACGAAAAGTTGTGAGACTTCTTTTCTCGTCAGCATCCAAATAGACGTAAAATATTCTCAACTAATTGAGCTTCTCTCGGGGAAGTTCCTGGGTACTTTCTTTTATGTTGTGCAGGAATGATAGAGAGAAAGAGAGACACCAGGTTTCCTCCAGTCGAGAAGGAAGTCGCCGTGCGGTTGCTTGGGAAAATAGTGAGGAATTTCCAAACCATTTTGTTGGCATTAACGGGCATCCTGGGAATGTAACACTGTACCAGTTAGGAGCAGCATTTGGCCATTTGAGTCATCCAGCCTGTTCCATCATTCAACTAGAGTATAACTGATCTTTTACTTCAGGGCTAGTTCCCTGTACTATCCGGCACATCCCTTGTGTCTTTAATATCTAATTTTTTTTTTTCTTTACTCATTCATGGGATGAGGGCGTCGCTGGCTAGGCAGCATTTATTGCCCATCCCTAACTGCCCAGTCAACAGTTAAGAGTCAACCACATTGCCGTGGGTCGGGAGTCACGAGTAGGCCAGACCAGGTAAGGATGGCAGTTTCCTTCCCCAAGGGACATTAGTGAGCCAGGTGGGTTTTTCCAACAATCAGCAATGGATTCATGGTCATCATTAGATCTGTACTTCCAGATGTTTATTGAACTCAAATTCCACCATCTGCCTTGGCAGGATTTGAACCCAAGTCCCCAGAATGTTATCTGGGTCTCTGGATTAACAGTCCAGCGATAATACCACTAGGCCATCGTCTCCCCATCCAATGTCTTTGACTTAGTGCTGAACTTTATATGATCAGTTTTAGGTGAAGAAGTGTTGTCCCATAAATCTATCAGAGATAAACTGTACCGTTGTCGAGCAGGATCTGCCACGATCGGATTGAAGGCAGGGACTAGGTTGAATGGCCTCCCCCAATTTGTACATTCCTATGTCCCTCATCAAATTGGCATCCAAACAGAGCAGCATCGTCAACGCTCTGATCAGAAAGTGTCGGCTTAATGCGAGCGTGCTCGGTTAACGTGAATGAGGCTAACCAACTTTTAAACTCTACTCTGTAATGAGTTGGCTTGTCACTTGTGTTGGGGGTGACTGGATTATGATCCAAAAAGCGTAGTTGGGCGAGGTTACATTTTCTAGATCATTGAATCTACTGAAATAACAGAAGGTCACTTAACCCCAAAACAGACGGAGCCAGGCTGCTGCTCTCATCAAAGAGAGCAATATGAAATCTCAGTGGCCGGCAGAGTCAGTAAATATGAATGTAATTGGAGTGGATATGCAGGGAGAGAAGATGATGCAGGCTTGTCACTAGTCACAGATCAACTTTAAACTTTAAAGGTTCAGACTACTTTACACATTGAACTGTGGGGCCTACACTGAGTGAGGACAGCAGGTTACACAAACATGCTTGAAATACGGTTCTTTGTAGCTGGCAGACATTTGATGCTGAATTGTTCAGTTGCTGTGGCTAGTAAGTTTTGTTTCCAATTACTCCGAATGTTTCTAGAAGCACAGCCAGTTGTCATTCAGAAACCAGAGAGTCTGCTTGTTTTACAAAATTGATTTATTTCCCCCACACCCCTGTTCATTGATGGGCACTCTCAGTTAAATTGCTTTTCTGCTGTGACCAGTTCTCTTTTTTTGCCTGACTCCTATGGTTTAGCGATATCTGCAAGCTCGGAAAGGAAGGATCGGATCCTTCAGGGGAGTCCATTGTTGCTCGTAGGCTTTTCTGAGCAAAACGTTTGAGGGAAAATCATGGGGAAATGAATTGGAATTCAGTTTTCTAGTCTTTCATCTTGGCCACCTCTCTACCCTTCTCTAGTAGTAACTTGATGTACTTGAGTTAAAGTGGATTTTGCTATGTGCTCCCAATAGGTCATTGATTGTCTGAGGAGGTGTTATGTGCAGGATATTGGGGAGAAGGCTCGAGAATGGCATTGAGGTGCATTGCACATTCTGCGAGCTAGTATAGACATGATGGGTTGTGTGTCCATTTCCTGGAGTTTTCAAAACATTTTTCAGAACATAAAAATGGAATGTTTTTGAAGTGTAATTGCTTGATGTTGGAAACATGGCAGCCTAATTTGTGCACAGCAAGCCCCCCCACGATCAGCAATGTGATAATGACCAAATAATCTCTCTCTGTCGAGTTTCATTGAGGACTGAATACCGGCCAGGCACCTTGAGGAAAACCTGTTCTTTGGAATATTGGCATCTTTCACTTCACCCATGCACAACATGTCTGACAGTGCTGCACTGAATGTGAGTTTCCATGATGTGCTTTTGTGTGAAACTTGAATCTTTAACCTTTTGATTCTGAGATAATATTGGATAAGCCAGGGCTGACATGATGCTGAAGGCTTTGAAAAGTTAAAGGTGAAGTTGCCAGAGGGGCTTCTCTGTCACTAGAGACAGCCAGCTGATAGTAGTCATTTAATTTGAGGGTCACCATGCCTCTGGCAAGGAGAGTCCTTCGTGGAAACATCAGCTGATGCAGGAATTGAACCCCTGTTGTTGGAGTCACTGCGTTGCAAACCAGCCAACTGAGCTAACTGATCTTTAAGGCTCTGTCCAGAATAGGAGAATGCTTCGTTGAAGAAACCATGTGTTGCATTCCTTGTAGCCATGGTAACATGGAGTCAGGACTCCCTCAATACTTGTAATCAAAGGGAAAATCGTTGAACCTGATGCTCCATGTAGTGAGACAATGCTTTGGCTATGAGAAAGGGGAGCGAGATCTTGTGGCAGCTCTTGGTCATCAGGGCATTTCCGGTGGAATACATTCATCATCACCATATGGTTGGATGTAGTTACAAAATAGTGAGAAACGCGTTCAAAAATTCTTAGGCTTGCACTTATAAAGTGCTTCTGGGGTTTAATTGACATCTCAAAGGAGGCAGAGGCCTAGTAGTACTGTCACTAGACTATTAATCGAGAGATGTAGGTCATGGGTTCAAACCTTTCATGACGGATGGTGCAATTTTGAAATCAACAATAAATATCTGGAAGTAGAGCCTTATCACCATAAAACCATGGCTAATTGTCAGAAACCCTCGTCTGGTTCACTAATGCTCTGTAGGGGAGGAAACCGTCTGAGATAGTCTGGCCTACGTGAGACTTCAGACCAAAATAATGTGGTTCACTCTTAATAGCCCTCTTTGCATCTGTGAGTGGGCAATTAATGCTGGCTTAGCCAGCTATGCCTAATATCCTGTAATGAATATGAAAGAAACTTTACATGCAAGGAAGTACTGTAAACTTTTGATTAAGGGGACACATGTGGGACCAAGAGCGTGCCGGTGAATCAAATATTCTGGATTATCAAGAAGTACGCATTACCGCAGTAAACCCTGACCAAGCGAAGCTTCGAGATATCAACATTCCTCAAAAAAATCAATGTTAGAAACACACAGTAAGTAATCGAAACTTAATGCAGGGGGTATACGCATCACTTCTGTTTTATTTACAGCATAAATAATCGCACATCGCGGTCGAGTCATAGAATCATACGGCACGGAAACAGACCCTTCGGTCCAACCGGTCCATGCCACCAAGTTTCCCAATCTAAACTAGTCCCACCTGCCTGCACTTGGCCCATATCCCTCCAAACCTTTCCTGTTCATGAACTTATCCAAATGTCTTTCTAAGTTGTAACTGTATCCGCACCCACCATTTCCTCTGGCAGTTCATTCCCCACACGAACCACTCTGTGTAAATAAAAAGTTATCCCTCAAGTCCTTTTTAAATCTTTTTCCTCTCACCTTAAAAATAAGCCCCCTGGTCTTGAACTCCCCCACCCTAGGGAAAAGACCCTTGTCATTCACCTTATCTCTGTCCCTCATGATTTTAAAGACATTCGATAAAGTCGCTCCTTGACCACCTCTGTTCCAGTGGAAAAAAAGGTCCCAGTCTTTCCGGTCTATTTTTATATCTCAAACCCTCCGTTCATCCTGGTAATTAAGGGCTTAGCGAAAATAAATGTACGCAGATCGCGGCTAAAAAAAAAAACGAACCAGAAGAGACAAGACCATCGCACCAGAGGATCTCATAAATCTGGAAGATAGCAGAACACCGACACTTTGATTAGAAGTCGCACTGATGATGTTGCCTAGAATGATAACGAAACGTCTGCACACCACAGAACAACCAGCTCTGCGAGCTAACGAACAGCAACATCCTGGTAAATGTTTTCTGAACTGTCTCCAGTTTAGCAATATCTTCTTTTGAAGTTGATCATTTTTGCTGGTTTATCAAGAGTGTGAGTTGATAAGGTGCTGGTTAAAACAAGGTTTTAAATTCTGGATGTTAATCTAATGTATGAAACGGGCAGTTTGGCAAGCTCACACCAGTGTCACTGTGATAATGCCCAGATAATCTGTTTTTGAGGTTGTTGACTTGCTCGCCGAGCTGGCTTGTTCTTGTTCAGACGTTTTGTCACCATGCTAGGTGACATCATAAGTGGAGCCTCCGATGAAGCGATGTTATTCTACTTCGCTTGGAGTTTATACTGTCCGGCCCGTTCTGGTAGTATCATTTCCGGTTTTGATCTGTATGGGTTTGTATATGGGGTCCAATTCTGTGTTTGTTGATTGCATTATGGGTGGAGAACCATGCTGCTTGGAATTCCTGTGCGTGTCTATGTTCGGCTTGGGCTACTATGGTTACCTTGTCCCAGTTAAACTGATGGCCTTCATTGTCTGAGTGTACCGATAATAAGGAGAGTTCGTCATGCCATTTTGCTGCTAGTTGATGTTCATCTACGATGAACTCTTACGATGTCACCTAGCGTGGTAATGAAACGTCTGAGGGAGAACAAGTCAGCTCGGCGAGCAAGTCAACAACCTCACCCACAACCCAAGCTACAGATCTTTGCCAAAACTTTAGACCTGTCTTTTTGCAATGTAGCTCACTGGCCAGGGCAGGTCACTGGGGATAACATCTTCAGGATAGCGCTGTGGGATCTTCTCCATCCAGCAAAGATGAGACTTCTCTTTCAGGGCTACACCAGAGGGGCTGCTTTGAATTTTGTATCAAAGCCCTGGAATGATCCTTGTGACTCGAATGCGAGTGTGCCAGTGCCTGAACCATTGGCAAGGCCACACGTTGAGGAGTGGTAAATGATTGGGCGACATGACACAACACTCTCCTGAGCACCCTACAGGTACAAATCAAAAAGCTCCTCAAAGTTGTCCTTTTTCAGTTTTGTTTTCTGAGCGGTTTTCGATGAACTGGAACTCGATGAAAGGCCACCAGGGTCACAGAACACTTAATTCTTTGCAAAATGACGATGCGGGATTTGTTACTCTTTGCTGTTTTCTGTCCCAACTTGAAATTCCATTTGTGAAAGTGCTGACAGATGGATGATTGGGTCAATGCAACGAACAAAATATTTCAAAAACAAACCCATTCGGTTTATCACGCGTACCCTCTGGTGCAAGATCAGCACCGGCTCTCGGGCACAAGGCAGAAAGTTCAGAGGAACGTTTTGGCTGGAGAGTCAAGAAATGGAATGGCATTTAGTCCAAAATATTTTTGACAGTGACCTGTGGCTTATTTGTGCCACTCATTAAACTCCAACCATAACCTTTGGTGATCTCTCTTCCACGATACAGCAGAGATGTTGCTTTTGACCTGACAAGGTTATGTCCAGCACTGCAAAAAATTCATGGCCAAATACTGTCATTTATATGTGGCATTTCTGATGTTGAGATGTTTTTGTATTCACGCATATCTACCACAACCGTTTACAGTTGGGTTCTTGTTGCTCTGGAACCCTTTCCAAGTATCTCCATTTCTCGATAACAAACTGCATTCGTGTAACGTTTTATCAACTGTCTTAAAATATTTGCAAATATTTGCTTCCCTCTCATTTTACATTTTTGTGATACTGCTTTTCGTGTTTTGTTCCTGTTTTTCTTTCTCCTGTATAATTCTTCTCCTCCTATGTCTCCCTCTCAGTTTGTTGTTCCATTTTTCCCAGTCTGTCTCTTGTTTGTCTGAGCTGCATGTCTGCCTTCTGACTTGTATTTCTGTTCTCCTGCTGTTTGGCTTGTTCTCCTCGTTGCTCTGTACTTGATCTCGGACTTGCAATGCAGTTTGTTCATCATCCTGCACACGTAACGTCTCAGCGTTGACAGGAGGAGAGGATGGCAGCAAATTAGAGAGAAAGATAGAGGGATAGAACTTGCATTTATATAGCACTTGTCATGACATCCTGGAGCACTCAACAGGTCCTTTGGAAAAGAGAAAATGCTGAAAATGCACAGCAGGTCAGTCAGCATCTATTGAGAGAGGAAAACCCAGTCAATGTTTTAGATCAACACTTGATCTTCTGAGTATTGTAGAATTTTCTGTTTTAATTTCTGACTTCACTGATCTACAGCGTTTCTCTTCAGTACATCTATTTTACAAGAGTGAAAATAAGAAATTTGTGATCTGCCACCAGCAAGCCAATAAAGACAAGATTACCTGTTGTATCATCATTTAGCTTGAGAGATCAATATTGATCAGGATTCGAAAATCACTCTTCTGTTCGGCTGTCGTGAGCTTCATGGTACATTTTAGGCTACCTGCGGGAGCAGATCAACTCTCTGTCTAACATCATCTTTGACTTATGACACCTTTGACTTTGCATTATGTGCATTAATACGCATTGAAAAGTCAGCTCTTAGAACTTGTGCGAACACCTCTGACGTTTGGACCTTCTGACATGTGATATTTTTTGTGAAGTGCTTTTTTTGGGAAGAAAACACGGACTTTTATTGAAAATCAGCAAAAAAGATGAGTGTTCTGGAGGGAGGAAGGAAGTAATTCTGTGGAAGGGCAATCAAAGAAAAAATGTTGGAAAGACATTCCAATGAATAAAAAACATTGAGGAATGGACCTACCATCTCTAGTTAAATAGAATGGTTCAAGAGAGTATCAAAACTAAAATAAAAAGTATATTATCATCCAAAGACTAGCGGCAGGCCAGAACATAGTTTTTAAAAAGAAAGCAAAGAGTGACTTTAATATAAACAAGGGAAAAATTAGAGTATGAGAGAAAGCCAACAAGAGTTTTAAAAACAGTGCGTTTCTATAAATATTTTTTTAAAAAGGGGTAACGCCGTGAGCATTGATCATATGGGAAGTGATTCTGGAGAGTTAATAATTGAAAATGAGGAGATGGGTGAATTGAATGGATATTTTGCATTGCTCTGCATTATTAGAGGGTACTGGTAAGATTCTAGAGGCAGCAAGAAATCAAGATATGGAAAGGATGGAGGAACTCAGGAAAATTACAATCTCCAGAGAAGTGGTACTGTGTAAATCGCTGGAGGTGCAGGCTGCCGATTGCTCAGGTCCTGATGGGTTTCATCCTCAGGTGAGATGGTTAGTACGTTTCAATTTTCTCTTAATTCTGGCAAGATCCCATGAGATTGGAAGATAGTTTTCTGCTTTCTGTCTCCTTCAATTTACTGCCTGCAAACAATCTAAGTATCAAATTAGACATAATCTCTTGAAAAGGTGGACCAGGTTGGCTGGATTAATTCTGCTCCTCCTCAATATAGCTGTATGTGTCTATGCTTTTGAATGGTTTGGAGAGATTCCTAACAAGTCGAGGAGAGATGTACCTTAAGGAATGCAATGTGGGCCAGAGGAAACAAACCACCAACGCAGCACAGTGCTGTCATTCTTCAATGAAAAATAAAACTTGTCTCTCTTTACCACTGCTCTTTTACCTTTATCTTCTTCCCATGTTGAACTGTCCAACTATTCACCCAGAAGTTGTGGTATTAATCAGCCAACAGACTGCCTTTCATTAAAAACGTATTTCATAGAAAAAAAATTTGTAGAATTCCTACAGTGTGGAAACAGGCCCTTTGGCCCAACAAGTCCACACTGAACCTCAGAGCACCCCACCCAGACTCATCCCCCTATAACTGACCTAATCTACACCTCCCTGAACACTCTGGCCAATTTAGCACGACCAATGCACCTAACCTGCACATCTTTGGACTGTGGGAGGAGACAGGAGCACCCAGAGGAAACCCACGCAGACACGGGGAGAATGTGCAAACTCCACACAGACAGTCGCCTGAGGCTGGAATCGAACCCGGGCCCCTGGTGTTGTGAGGCAGCAGTGCTTGCCACTGTGCCACTGTGCTGCCCCAAATTTGTATTTGAAATACTGAAGTTTAACTGAACGCTCCATATGGTAACATTAGAAAGCATGTGGAATGACCAGATAGTGAACATGTTGAAGTTGGATACAGATAGCATTATGGACTAGGTATCATTAATCCTCGCATTAAACATCCCAAAGGGGCAGCACGGTGGCTCAGTAGTTAGCACTGCTGCCTCACAGTGCAAGGGACCCAGGTTCAATTCTAGCCTCGGGCAACTGTCTTGTGTGGAGTTGGTACATTCTCCCTGTGTCTGCATGGGTTTCCTCAAAGTGCTCTGGTTTCCTACCACGGTCCAAAGCAGTGAGGTTAGGTGGATTGGGTGTGCTAAATTGTCCATAGTGTTCAAGGATGTGCAATTTAGGTGGATTAGCCATGGGACATGCAGGATTACAGGGATAGGGGAGGGTTTGGATCTGGATGAGATGCTTTTCAGAGGATCGATGTGACTCAATAGACAGAATGGCCTGCTTCCACACTGGCAGGGATTCTACAATTTTAATCATCATTTTTATTTTTTACAATTTGCACATCTTGTTTTTGTGTCGTCCAATTGTGCATTGTGACCCATTCCTTACTTCAGTGATTACAGAGTCAAGAGACTCACTCTTTAAGAAACCTGGATCTTAAGCCACTTAACATTTTCCAATGTTGCTCATCATCAAGGGGACGTTGGTTTGTTTTGAAGCTTTCAAGGCTTTCACCAAATTCTGCCTTTTTCTCACCACAGATCGTTAACGTATGATAACAGTTTGTAATTTTGCAAAATAGTAAAAGAAGAGGAAGAGTTCACATACCAGAAAGCAGAGCCGTAAAATGCTTCAGTAACTGTTTGCAGTGCTGCGACTGTTCTGCAGACAGATGTCTGCATCTTGAATATTGTATGTGAAAAATAATACTGAAACAAAAAGGACAGTTACAACATTTAAAAGGCATTCAGACAGGGGCATGCGTAGAAAGGTTTAGAGGCGTATATTTTCCAAATGCAGTTCAGGCTCGTTTAATTTGAGAGACTTCTTCAGCATGGTCAAGTTGGACTGAAAGGCCTGTTTCTGTGCTGTATGACTGTATGGCTACAAAGATGCTGATTCAGTGCTGATCTGACAAGTTCATACATTCTTAAGAGATTGGGCGATATGAGCTTTAGGTTGACCAGCGTTGCAAGTTGTATAGATTGCACTTTTTAAGCATAAAAGAAAGTGGTGTTACTACATTTTTCCGTCCAGTTGGGCTCGTGAAACCTTTTTTTTGTTAGTTGGCATTTTATTGGTAACCGAACCTAAAATTACATGATCTATGTTTACTATATTATCTAGTTTATTTGGTGGCATAGCGGGTGAAGTTACTGCCCAGTGTGGTACTGACTCATACACATTTCAGCTGTCGGCAGAAGCTGAATAAGCTGGGGCTGTTATCTCTGGAGAGTTGGAGGTTGAGGGGTGACCTACGAGAGGTTTATAAAATCGTAGCGGGCATGAATAGGGTGAATAGCCAAAATCTTTTCCCCAGGACAAGGGAGTCCAAAACTAGAGGGCACAGGTTTAAGGTGAGACGGGAAAGATATGAAAGGGACCTGAAGGATAACTTCTTCACGCAAAGGGTGGTGCATGTATGGAATGTGCTGCCAGAGGAAGTGGTGGAGGCTGGTACAATTACAACACTTAAAAGGCCTCTGGATGTATATATGAACAGGAAGGGTTTAGAGGGATATGGGCCAAATGCTGGCAAATGGGACTAGGTCAGATTAGGATATCTGGTCGGCATGAACGAGTTGGACTGAAGGTTTTCGTGGTGCATAAATCTATGACTTGATAAGTCTTAAGTCACAGATTCCCTGACAACATTGGCCGGCTTTGCTGATTTCAGCCAAAGCAGCATTCAGCTAAAAGCCAAAAAAGTTGTGGATTCTGTAAACCCGAAACAAAAACAGAAGTTGCTGGAAATGCTCGGCAGATCTGGCAGCATCTGTGAAGAGAAATCAGAGTTAAGGTTTCAGGTCCGGAGACCCTTCCTCAGAACCCAGCAGCGTTTAGCTGCTGCTTGTGGGCCCCGGACACCTGAAAAGGGGTGAAAAATCAAGCAACAACTTCCAGTTTTTATGAGTTTTGTACACCCTCTGGAGAGGGCTGGTTTATGTTTGTTGATGCCTTTAGCTTTAAGTAATGTAATGCTCCCTCAGCATTGCATGGCAGTGCTGACATAAACCGCCCTCAAAATCACTGCAGTGGGATTTGAACCCAGAACCTTCTGACTGAGGAGGGATAGCTACTATCCAGTCACAGCTGATGTCTTGGGCTTCTCTTGCACTTGGTGTGGAGTGTACTGCAATTCGGCTTTCATCAGGCAAACTGAGGCACATGAGCGCGGTGCAACTGCTTGTTACTTGTTAGGCCAGTAATCCCTACTTGAAGTTGTGGGTGGATGCTTATTGAAGACTGTATCACTGAACACATTGGAATCATAGAGTCCCTACAGTGCAGAAAGAGGCCATTCAGCCTACTGAGTCTGCACGGACTCTCTGAAGGGCATCCCAACCAGACCCAGCCCCCTATCCTATCCCCGTAAGCCCACATTTCCAATGGCTGATCTACCTAACCTACACGTCCCTGGACACTGCGACAATTTAGCATGGCCAATCCGCCCTACCCTGCACATGTTTGGACAGCAGGAGGAAGCCGGAGCCCCCAGAGGAAACCTGGCATTGTTAGGAGGGGGAGTTGCTGCTTAGCCAGCCAGTAGTTCAGTGTAGAAAATGGTCAATTTGGGTTGCCAGAAGGTTTGGTGGTGTGTGTAATTGTCTCCAGGACGCGAAAGGAGGAAGGACCATCGGGACGTGGGACGGAATTTAGTCTGTTTGACAAAAATCATCAAGAAGAGCAATTGACGTCAGTGACTTCGATCACCACGACAAATCCTGCTGTTTGCTTTTAAAATGAACGTCACCCTCAACATCCTTCCACCTGCTGCAGATGATGGACCTGCAGTGTATCAGATGCTCAGGCTGGCTTCTTATTGTGTCCCTTTGCCGGTGTCTGAGGGGGCGAAGCCATGGGAAGCAGGATCTGCCCCAAGTGTTGCACTGCGTAGGCGGTGGTCATCTATCGGGTATCACTGTCACTTGTACCTTTTTCAATAGTTGTCCATTCGGTCAGCGGTGAAACCAAACCTTGAAGCTCCCGTTATTTTGGCACAGGTTTAGAAAAAGACTGCTGGAAGTTTTGCTTCATATCAAGTGTATGGTGCTTTGCCCCAGTCCTTTGTTCCAAGCTGCTGTATCAGACTGTCTCGAGGGTCATTCTGTCAGAATAGACCAATTTTAAATAGGATGCAATCAGATTAGGAGATTCTCAGTCGGAGTGTATTGGATTCTGAATTTTCTCTGAAACACTAAAACGTAATTGTGGGAGAGAAACTATTTGATTCTTATCCGTTGGAATTTAATGCATTTTCTCTGTGGAAGAAGCCTGCTTCTGTGAAAGAAGGCAATGAGCCATATAATGGAAGATATTCCTGGGAGACGGAAAGTATTAGAAAGCCCAATGAGCTTAGCATGTGTTTATTTTATACCGAATTTAGAAGGATATGTCTTCTTAAACATGTTCACGAGTTGAAGAGGAAGTTTTCTGTTGATGTTGGATGCCTGACAGCTGCGAATGTCCTATAATCTTGGGGAAACTGTCCCAGATGATGTTGAATCGATATGAAAGACAGCTGGCCACTGATAAAGGAGCCAAGATTTCTTCAAAGCCACAGTTTTTTGATATCTGGCCATTCTCCCTCACTGACACCCTTTGAGACCGCAACCAAGGAAGGTGGCATCTGCCCCAACCACCAGTGTTTACGCACAAGGACCGGCCAATGCTGATCTTCTGGTGCAGGCAAATGTTGACCCTGTTATTCTGTGATGCGACATGTGAATTAGAAAGATGTACATTGATGTAAAGCACTTAATGACCTCAGGACTTCCTGAAAATGCTTTCGAGCCAATGGAGCACTTTTGAAATTTAGTCGCTGTTGTAATGTCAGGGCCAAAGTAGTCAGTTGATCTGCAGAAATCCCCCAAGGGTAACATTAACCAAATAATCTGTTTTAGAGGAACACATTGCCAGGACATCAAGAGTTACTCGCTTGAAACATTACCATGGGATGTTTCTGACTCCACATGAGAAGATGATGCAGTATGCTTTCAGAATTCGCCTGGGAGTGTCACTTTGTTTTTTTGCAGTCGAGTCTCCAGTGTGGGCCTTAATGCCACATCCTTCTGACTGAGAGGCCAGAGTGCTCCCCACTGATCCATAGCTGAATCTGATAAATGTGTGAATTGCTAAGTGGGGGACGGGGCAAGCACTTCTCTAAATAGCAAAGGCAGTGCTTGGGGGAAGCAAAGACAATTATAGGGACAGCCATTCTGAATTCTGTTTAAAAGGCCATGCACATTCTTTCTCTGAACTAATCTTAGTTCAGTTCATAGTGTCTGGATATTTAAAGAAATGACAACATTAGCGTGTCCTATATCTGCAGGGTGGTTCAAGGGAAGGTGAAGTCTCGACAAAAAAATAATAGTCAGATGGAAGCAGTATGCTTCATTTGAACACTGTGAAACTTTTTGCAACATAACAGGAAACTTAATGCAGGCACCAAACTCCACTGTTGCTCAGCTTGATGTCATATCTAGCTGTATGATCTGAAAGCTCTGCATTCCTTCAGTTCAAGCCTTGTGCATCGCCATTTTCTTCACAGCGGCATTGCCAGCCATGCCTTCAGCTGTCTGTGTCTAGCGCTCTCAGATTCCTACTGAAACTCCTTGGCTCTCCCCAGCTTTAAAGCGCTCCCTAAAGTCTCCCTCTTGGAAGAAACTTGGGTCACCTGTCTTTGCATCTTCTGCATAGGCTACATGCCAGTTTTATTGTCTTAGAGTGCGCCTCGGGCTGCTTTCATTATATTGTAAAAATGGCAGTTGTTTCAACTGCTCCAGAGGTGCTTTGTCCAAAGGCACAAGTTCAGGACAAGCATTACAGCAGACCTGCCAATGGATAACTCCTCCATGAAGCTGGTTGATCTGAGGTAACTGTAACATAGGACATGAATTAGGCCGGAATTTGTGAATGAGATCAACTGCTGGAAGTTTGAATTTTAAAAAAATCTTCTGACTGCCGCAAATAAGTTCAGAGAGCTCAGAATGCACCAAGGGTTAGCGCGGGGTTATAGACTGGTTAAGCAAGTGGGTAAAACAAAAATGGCAGATGGAGGATGATGTCAGGAATTCTGAGTTATGCACTTTGCAGGAAGATTAGAGGAGCTGAATATTTAAACGTCAGAAAGGGTAGCGTGGTGGCTCAGTGGGTTAGCACTGTGGCCTCACGGCACCAGGGACCCGGGTTCGATTCCACCCTGTCTGTGTGCAGTTTGCACATTCTCCCCCTGTCTGCGTGGGTTTCCTCCTGGTGCTCCGGTTTCTTACCACAGTCTATAGATGTGCAGGTTAGGTGAATTGGCCATGCTAAATTGCCCATAGTGTTCAGGGATGTGGGGGTTATAGGGGGGATGGGTCTGGGTGGGATGCTCTGAGGGTCATTGTGGACTTGTTGGGCCGAAGGGATTCTATGATTCTTATGAAGACTGCAGAGAGGTGCGGCACAGAAGGCTTTGGGAATCCTCATTCATGAATCAAGGAAACCAAGCATCTAAATTCAGTGAGGAATAGGGAACGCAAAAGGAATATCGATCTTTAGTTCAGAGGGAATGGAATATAAAAATCAGGAGGTATTGCTCAAGCTCTGAAGGTACTCCTCAGACCGCAGCTGGAACGCTGAACGGTACCGAACCAGCTGTGATCTCTGAGATGGCAGAGCTGACTTAATGGGTCGAATGGCCAGCTTCTTTTCCGATTTCTGCTGATATGTCGTCTGCTTTATTACAGCAACTTATTGACTTCCAGAAGCTTAGTCAAAATCGTTTAGGATCTTAAACATTTCAGTCAAGTTGTCGCTCACTCTTCAACGCTCCAGTGGAAATGGGCCCAGGCTGTGCAGCCTTTCCCCATAAGGCAACCTGCCCATTACCAATGCTAATCTCAAACCTCCACTGAACTGGCTCTAATGCATTTCCATCATTCCACAAATACGGGGACCAAAACTGAATAAGGTACTCCAGATGTGATTTCAAAAATGCTGCGCACGTTCTCTTAAATGTTCAATTATTTTCATAGCAAAGAATGACATACCATTCACTTTCTTAATTACTTTCACGTGGCACTCACTGTTAGGTGAGAATATTGACCGCAACTGTGTTTTCAGGTCCTGGAGTCTCTCTTGAAATTATGGTAGCGATGATGCTAGACTTGCATATTGTACCTTTCACCGGGAAAACTAAGTGGAATAAGAAATCTGTCCTTCCAGTAACTCTGAGAAAAGAGTGCTGCTGACTTGTGGCTACCTGTCACAAGAGCCCAAGAGAGATGATCATCAGCTGCTTGTCCAGCTCACGACAGCTGTGTGGAATGTATCCTATCCGCAAATATCTTGGCGTGCTATTCTGTTGCAATGAGATAACAAGCAGCTGTGGTTGAGGGGAGGAATGAAGACAGCACACAGGCAAGAGGTGCTGCTGTTTTTAGACGGTGTACTGCAATAATGGCTTCCATCTTTTACCACGTCTCCTCGTGAGACTCAAAGGGGGTTCCGGTGAGATTGTGCATGGTGTTCTCTGGGTTTGCTTTGCTGAAAAAGACCAACGCAAAATCAGCAGAATGGGTACCCGCATGGGCCCAAGCTATGCCTGCCTCTTTGTAGGTTACATGGAACAATCCCTCTTCCATACCTACACTGGCCCCAAACCCCACCTCTTCCTCCGTTACATTGATGACTGCATCGGCGCCGCCTCGTGCTCCCACGAGGAGCTCAAACAGTTCATCCAGTTCACCAACACCTTCCACCCCAACCTGAAGTTCACCTGGACCATCTCCAACACTTCTCTCTCCTTCCTGGACCTCTCTGTCTCCATCTCGGGCAACCACCTAGAAACCAATGTCCATTTCAAGCCCACTGACTCCCACAGCTACCTGGAATACACCTCCTCCCACCCACCTTCCTGCAAAAATGCCATCCCCTATTCCCAATTCCTTCGCCTCCGCCGCATCTGCTCCCAGGATGAGACGTTCCACTCCCGTACATCTCAAATGTCCTCATTCTTCAAGGACCGCAACTTCCCCCCCAAAGTGGTCGAGAACGCCCTCGACCATGTCTCCCGCGTTTCCCGGAACACATCCCTCACGCCCCGTCCCCGCAATAATAACCAAAAAAGAATCCCCCTTGTCTTCACGTACCACCCCACCAACCTCCGGATCCAACGCATCATCCTCCGACACTTCCGCCATCTGCAATCAGACCCCACCACCAAAGACATTTTTCCCTCCCCACCCTTACCTGCCTTCCGGAGGGACCACTCCCTCCGCGACTCCCTTGTCCGCTCCACACTCCCCTCCAGCCCCACCACACCCGGCACTTTTCCTTGTAACCGCAGGAAGTGCTACACCTGCCCCCACACCTCCTCCCTCACCCCAATCCCAGGGCCCAAGAAGACTTTCCACATCAGGCAGATGTTCACCTGCACTGCATCCGCTGTACCCGTTGTTGCTTCCTCTACATCGGGGAAACCAAGCGGAGGCTGGGAGACCACTTTGCAGAACACCTGCGCTCAGTTCACAGCAAACAACTGCACCTCCCAGTCGCGAACCATTTCAACTCCCCCTCCCATTCCTCAGATGACATGTCCATCCTTGGCCTCCTGCAATGCCACAGTGATGCCACCCGAAGGCTGCAGGAACAGCAAATCATATTCAGCCTGGGAACCCTGCAGCCCAATGGCATCAATGTGGATTTCACAAGCTTCAAAATCTCCCCTCCCCCAACCGCATCCCAAAACCAGCCCAGCTCATCTCCACCTCCCTAACCTGTTTTTCCTCTCACCTCAAGCCACACCCCCATCTCCTATCTACTAACATCATCCCGCCCCCTTGACCTGTCCGTCCTCCCTGGACTGACCTATCTCCTCCCTACCCCTCTACCTACACTCACCTTCACTGGCTCCATCCCTGCCTCTTCGACTTGTCTGCCTCCTCTCCACCTATCCTCTCCTCTATCCATCCTCTATCCGCCTCCCCCTCTCTCCCTATTTATTTCAGAACCCTCTTCCCCTCCCCCATTTCTGATGAAGGGTTTAGGCCCGAAACGTCAAGTTTTCCTGCTCCTATGATGCTGCTTGACCTGCTGTGTTCATCCAGCCCCATGCTTGTTATCTCGGATTCTCCAGCATCTGCAGTACCTTTTATCTCTGATACAAAGTCAGCAGAACTTCAGTTTTGACACAAAAGTCACAGCATGGAAACAGAAACTTCGGTCTAACTAGTCCATACTGACCATGTTCCTAAAATAATGAGTCCCACCTGCTTGCACTTGGCCCATATCCCTCAATCTTTTCTTTTCATCGACTTATCCAAATGTCTGTTAAAAGTTGTGACTGTACCTCCATCCACTACGTCCTCTGGCGGTTCATTCCATGGATGAACCACCTGCTGTGTATATTTTAAAAAAAAAGTTGCCCCCTTTTAAAAACTTTTACCCTTTCAACTTAAAAATATTCCCTCTAGTTTTGAACACCCCCACCCTAGGGAAAAGCCCCTCACTGTTCACCCTATCTATGCACCTTCAAGATTTTATAAACCTCTGTAAGGTCACCCCGCAATCTCTTACGCTCCAGTGAAAAATGTCTCAGCCTATCCAGCCTCTCCGTAACTAGAACCATCCATTTCTGGCAACATTCTGGTAAATCTCTTCTGAACCCGCTCCAGTTTAATAATATCCTTTCTGTAGTAGGGCAACCAGAATGGCATGTGGCACCCCAGAAGAGGCCTTACCAATGTCCTGTTCAACCTCAACATGATGTCCCAACTCAGTGGTTTGTGCAATGAAGACAAGCATGCCAAACGCCACCTTTACCACCCTGAGTACCTGTGATGCAAATTTCAAAACATTATATACCTGAACCCCTAGGTCTTTCTACCCAAGGCCTTCCCAGTAATCGTGTAAGTCCTGCCCTTGCTTGTTTTACAAAACTGCAATACCTCTCATTTATCCAAATTAAACTCTACCTGCCACTTCTCAACCCATTGACCCAACTGGTCAAGATCTCTTTGTAATCTTCGATAACAACCTTCACTGTCCACTGTGCCACCAATTTTGGTGTCATCCACAAACTTACTAACCGTGCCTCTTATATTCTCATCCAATCCGCTCCCATGAATGACGAACAAAAGTGGACCCAGCGCCGTTCCCTGTGGAACACCACTGGTCACAGACCTCCAGTCTGAAAAACAACTGTCCACCACCACACTCTGTCTCCCACCATGAAGCCAATTTTGTATCCAAAAGGCAAGCTCACCCTGAATCCCATGTGATCTAACTTGAGTAATTAGTCTACCATTGCAGAACCTTGTCAAAGGCTTTATTGAAATCCATGTAAGCAACGTCTCCTGGTCTGCCCTCGTCACAAATTTTGGTTACTTCTTCAAAAAACCTAATCGATTTAGTGGGACACAATTTCCCTCCCATGCTGCCTAATCTCTGAACATTCTTTGCCTCTCCAATGCTGAGGTGATGCATGCATTTGTTACTCACCCTGAAACACCCCTCCCTGTGCAAATGGCCTGGAGAGTTTTAGTTATGCAGAGAGATTGGACAGACTGGGATTGTTTTCGTCGGAGCACAGGAGTCTGTTGTGGGACATGATTGAGATATCTATAATTATGAGGGGCATTGACTGGTTGAACAGGAAGAAACCTTTCCCCTTAGCAGAGGTATTAATGACCGGGGAGGGGGCATAGATTTAAGATGAGGGGCAGGAGGTGTAGAGCAGATTTTTCACCCAAAGAGTGGTGGGACTATGGAACTCACTGCCTAGAAGGGTGGTAGAGCCAGAAACCTTGATAATATTAAAGGAATATTTAAACGTGCACTAGCCATGCCAAGGCATGCAAGACGATGGGCCAAATGTTGGAAAATGCGATCAAAATACCAACGTGTTTGTTTCTGACCAAAACAGACTTGGTGAACTGAAAGGCCTCTTTCTGTGCAACAGACCTGAGCAGTAACACCACTCAGTAAACACTGCCACTTCTGTTAGTCAGTGTCGGATGAAAAATGTGACAGTGGGATGAGGAGAACGTCACACTTGAGTTTTGTTTGCCCCTTTTGCGATTGATAGACAGCGCACAAAAAAACGGACATAAGAGCAGAGAAATGCTGAGAATACTCTGCCTGTCTGGCACTAATTGTGGAGAAGTGTGTTGTGGACCTGAAGTTGGGGGTGCGGTCTGAGCTGCTCGCTGGAGAGTCCCACTTTGTCTCTTTGAGGGGAACCAGCTGCAGTTTCGTCCACTTGGGCCAGTACTTGACAGGTCCATGGCAGGACTTATCCAGGATCAAGCCAAGAGGGGTGTGCTGAAGTCCAGAGAGGCGGGATGTCGTTTCAGTGGGCTCCCTTCCTTTCTTGCGCTCAATTGGCCGCTCTGCCCGGGGCAGGATGAGGTCTTTACTTTGGCATTAGTTGCCCACTTCAGGACCTCCATTGGTGACCTAGCAGAGGTCTTCCTGCGACCGATTGAATCTGCCACCCTCCCACCTAATTGAGAGTCACCATCGTCTTACCAGGCCAAAGGACTGCTGTCTCATTAAAGACAAAGAGAGGTAGGTGGGGGGTACTGGTAGTGGTTTAACCTGAGGGTCACTGTGCCTCAGGCGAGGGGGTAAGTTGAGAAGGAGAGTCCCTCTTAATAACATCAGCCAGTGTGGGAACTGAGCCGACGCTGTTTGTGTACCACTGTTTCGCAAACAACGCATCCAGCCAACTGAGCTAAACTGAAGTGCTTCTTCACCACCAAACTCGCTGTGAACAAGTGATACGTTATTTGGCCCTTGTCTTTCAGGTCGGTTCCCTTGCATCAGAACCTGTTGGAAGGCATGAAATCTTGCGAACGCTGTTTGTTACCAGTTTTGGATCAGCCTGCAGAATCAGTATGGGGACAGAGAAATTATTTGAGCTGTTACTTCAATGTGGCTTTGCTTTCTTAAAAAAAAAACCCTTTCTGTGTGTTAATCGAATTAATGATGCTATCGGCTGTAAGAATTTGCAAATTGTCATTGAGGTTAGAAAAACATCTAAATTGGATTCTTTTGTCAGATGAATAATCACTGGGATCTGCTTATCAGTCGGTCTTGTAATAGAGCAATTGCAGTAATTTCGTGTAAACTTCAACCTGGTAATTAAGATTCTAATTATGTTTAAACATTTCTTAGGAATGTGACAGCATCAAACCTTGGCATACGATGGATGGTGTGCAAACTATTTTGTAATGTTCTGCATGTCTGCATGACATCTTGGCATCATGTTTGGAAAACTCTGCAATCTTTGTGAAGAGTGACCATGAGATGAGCAGTCGGGTTTCTTTGATTGGTTATGGGGCCGGGCTTGGGTTTGTAATTTTTAATATTTGTTCTTTTTGTGGAACTGATGGAGTTGGGGTGAATGTAAGTGAGATTAGACATTACAATGTCAAACATCAAGTTGAGCAGCGAGCCAGACGTCAGGAATACTTCAATCGATGACATTCTCGACACTTGAAGATAAGACTCCAGCTGTCCTGTCTGCTGGGCATAAAATCAACCATGGTACTATTTGAGGAAGAGCAGGACAGTTCTCCTGGATTCCTATTTAATATTGATCTCTCAACCAACGTCATGAAAACTGATCGATCTGCTCTTGCATTTCAGTGCTTTTTGTGGGATTGTATTGTGAACACCATAGTTGCTGCGTTTTTCCAAACGGCAACAGTGAATGCATTTCAGAATCGAGGGACTGTTAACAAATGCGTAGTATTTCTCTCTCTTCCACTGGCTGTTGTGGTTTTATAAATCCATTGGACCTGTGTGATGTCTCATGGTCAGTTTGGCATATACCTTCAACCAACCTCCTCTTTATACCATTGCACATGACCTGAGGGTAGAAAGATCTCATACTCCACCTTATCTCTGGCCACCTGAAGCACGATGCTCTGTACTGGAAGCACTCTAGTCTTGTAACCAAATAGTGTAATGTTAGCCCAGACACTTGTGTGTCAGAGGAATATAATATTTGCACATTACAATTAGCTGTAATAAGTGTCTGTTGGATTCTTTAATACCATGATGTCCATGTCCATTTTCTCACACCATATCAGGTAGATCGCCTTGTTGGAAGCAAACTCAGACCGGGTTTTCCATCCACAATTCCCATTTGACCATTAGCAGGGTGAAGAATTTCACTATGACATTACCATCACGTCATTGAGCACGGCAACAGACCCTTCGGTGCAATCAGTCCATGCCGAGCGTAATCCCAACTTAAATTAGTCCCACCTGCTTGCTCCTGGCCCATATCCCTCCAAACCTTTTCTATTCATAGACTTTCTGAAGAAGGGTCCCAACCCGAAACATCAGCTTTCCTCCTGCTGTGATGCTGCCTGGCCTGCTATGTTCCTCCAGCTCCACACTGTGTTATCTCTGACTCCAGCATCGGCAGTTCTTACTATCTCCATGTATTTCTCTAAATATCTCTTAAATGTTGTAATTCTACCTGCATCCACCGCTTCCTCAGGAAGTTCATTCCACACATGAACCATGATTTTTCCAGGTTAATATATTGTTACTGTGGAAGATATCCATGGGATTTTTGTACATACTCGGCCGTACTGGAGAACCTTAGAGACTGAAAATAATCAGCAAATAGAAATTAACATTTCACTCAGAGTTGTGCATTGAGGCCATTCTCCCCAGGTAGTAAATATAACTGCAGATTTAAGTCTGTTCTTGCACGTACTGACTAAATGTTATGTGAGTAGCAACTCGAAGCGTAATACTCATGCTGCAGACTCAGACTGCAAGTGGTACGGATCAATTTTGTTGAACAGGCATTGCAAGAGGTTTATGGCTTGGGGTCTATTTCACGTTTATTACTGCTGAGCAGGTTCTTTGACAGCTAAACTTAGAGCTTGGTAGGATGAGGCATGGAATAGTCAGCGCGCTCGCAGCTGGAAGTTGAGCATGTGGATCTTGCAAAGACCCTTTGCAGGTTTTTAGCAGCAATGTGAGCTTCAGATTGGAAGCGACCAGTCTCAGGAAATTCTGACCTGTCCTATTCCTCAATAGTAGTTGCACAGAGTTAATATTGTGGAAGTTTGTCTGGTGTGAGATGAATATTGAATGTACTGGTAATTCTCTCCCTCAGTCATATTAGCATTTGCCATCCTTGTAGATGTTAACCCTTAAACCGATGGAAACTGGGTGGGGTGGGCACTTAAAATGGCCAAGTCAGCATCAGCCCTTCTCCACACCAATAGGCTGCGTTTCCAACCTACAGTTTCTGAGGTCTCAGCAGAAGGCTGAAAGCTGAACTGTACAGAACAAGTCTCTGATAAAGGGGGTCACTGCAAACCTAGACTGACCTCTTTGTGAGAACATCGATGGATTGGCAACAGCTTCCTTCTCAGCTCCAGCCCACCAACTGCATCCACATGTCACACTGGCTCGTGCTCCATGCGCCACTCGAACTCTATCCCTCGCTAATTCCCCTGGCACCCGCAAGGCGTTGGTGAATTGGTGAGTTCTGTTCCCTCTGACTGAGAGTTTCATCATGGGAGTTGAGAAGCCAAGCTCACATCGTCTTTTCTGTCAAAGCAATGGTGCGGGAATTCATGGAACAGCTTTCGGATGAAGTGATTCAGATCATAAACGTTGAAGCTAACACCAATGGGGAATTGTTTAGCATGGCTCAAATTTGAGAAGAATTATTCGCAAAACTCATTTACCCCAGTGGGCAGTTGGTCTTGCAACCAGTGTCATGTTACTCTGGTGTTCCCAAAAAAAAACAACTGGTGATTTTGCTTTCGAATCTTTTTTCAGGTCAGCTGTTCAAGTCTGTTAGTTGTGATGTCTCTGTGACAGGTTTCCTATCGATTCTATTCCCAATTTTCACGATTGGATTTCACCAGCTCCCAACGGGATCCCTGGCTGTGAGCACCAGGTTACTGCAGTGGTTGTGTTTTTTTTTAAACATTTCCTTGTGTGAGACAGCAGGCGAAGTCAATCGTAATTGACCTGAACCGAGGCCTGCAACATTCCTGTTTAACCCTGGCCTGCGACATTCTTGTTCGTCCTGAGTCCCCTGAAGCACAAAACCGTTCTAAAGTGGACTTTACTTCAGTGCCCACAGCCGTAGGCCACGTGCGGCCCAGGAACACCGAATGGGGTAGAAATTGAGCTTGAGACGAGGAAGGCACCCACTGCCTGCTTTGGGTAGGCCCTTGTGAATTAACAACTTCTAATTTGGCAACCATAGAGTCATACAGCTTGTAAAGAGACCCTTTGGTCCAACTAGTTCATGCTGAACGTTATCCCAAACTGAACTAGTCACACCTGCCGGCTCCTGGCCCATATCCCTCTAAACCTTTCCTATTCATGTACTTATCCAAATGTCTTTTAAATGTTGTAACTGTATCTGCGGTCAGCAGTTCCTCTGGAAGTTCATTCCACATGCAAACCATTCCCGGGTAAAAAAATTTTCCCCCTTTTGTCTTTGCCAAATCTTTCTCCTCTCGCCTTAAAAATATGCTCCGAGTCTTTGAATCCCCCCACCCGAGGGAGATTTCACCTATCATTCACCCTATCTTCCCCCATCATGATTTTATAAACCTCTATAAAGACATTGGTCAACTTCCTCTGCTCGAGTGAGAAAAATCCCAGCTTATCTAGCCTTTCATTATAACTCCAACCTTCCATACCCAGTAACATCCTGGTAAATCTGTCCTGAACTCTCTCCAGCTTAGTGATATCCTTCCTGTAACTGAGTGACCAGAAAGTGGAATTATGGGGAAATTCAGCGTGAACGAGCATAAACACAAACGCAGAAGAATGCTGGAGAAAGTCTGCACGCATGGCAGCATCAGTAGAAAGAGAAACTGAGTTCATGTTTCAACTCTGTCTTGTGAAGAAGAGTCATACTGGACTCGCAACATTTAACTTTGTTTCTTTCTCCACTGATGTCGCCCGACCTGGTGAGTTTCTCCAGTATCCCCTGTTCTTGCTTCAGGTTTCCAGCGTCCACAGTACTTTGGTTCCATGTTAGAGATTGTGATCTTGACAGCCAGGCGTGATGAGATGCAAATGCTCCCCTATACCTCATGGCTGTGTTGTACATGATGAAGACCACTTTTTTCTCGTGATTTTAAAAACTCGATTTTGTCAAGGTTTCCAAGATGATTGAGGCATTTTCTTAACCTGTCACAGACTGGCCAGTGTTGTGCGAGCATAGTTCACGGAATAGAAAATGAGTAAGATTGAGCTGGCCCTATTAAACACACTGTTGGCTTGGTGGAAAATGTGAAAATGAAGCATTTTGAATCAAGTCCCTATGCGCAGCCCTCCAGCACTGCATTTGGAGTTAACATATCCAGCAGATAATCAGGGCAGGAAGCAATGCTGAGATGTCAGGGTTACAAACTGATACGAAACATATGTTGAATGAGACTGCAACGATACAGCTGCTCGCACACATTTGTTTCAAATCACTATTTTCAGCGCAGCTCCACTTTCACTGAGACGTTAGGAGACACTGATTTGAAGCGACCAGCCCATTGCGAGCCCAGAGTGGACTTAGTGCTGAGAGTAACAGAGGTGTGCAATGTTGGCAGTTAAGAATTTTCCCCAAGTGCCTTTCCTCAGGGTCAGAAGACATCGAGATTTTATGAAGCAGACTTGCACACACGCACAGAGAGAAGTCACTGTGACTGTCATTGTCAAATAAGCAAAAGAATAGTGTATATCTTACAAAGATCGTTTAACACAGTGAGGTAGCTTCCATGTTTAAATAATGACAGGTTATGACTCGACCAGATCTTGTTAATATGAATGATTTTCAAATGTTCGAGCTCAATGATTTATATGTACTTCTGAAGTCAGCACTATTGGAATGTTTCATGTTTAAAAGAAAGAAAGAACTTGGCATGCATTTAATGCCTTTTGTGACCGCAGGGTATTCTGAAGAGCTTTGCATCCAGTGAAGCATTTTGAAGAGCTGAAGTCGTTGCAGTGTAGGAAACTCAGCAGCCAGTTTACGCACAGCAAGATCCCACAAACAGTTCGATGACACAGGAGTAGACCATTCAGCCCATCGAGCCACCTTCACCCTTCAATATGATCCGTTTGCGTTTTGAATTCTACATTCACATCTGCACCCTTCCCGTTAACCTTAGATTGCTGCTAAGCAGGAGAGTAAATATACCCCTGCCTTCAAAATTTTTTAATGTCCCTGCCTTCTGAGGCAATAAGTTCCAAAGTGTCTCGATTCTCTGGAGGGGGAAAAAGCATTTTCTCCTCCCATCTGCCCCAGAAGGGTGACTCTTAATTTTTAAAGTGTTTTTCCCTCCCTGGTTCAGAACAAACCAGCAAGAGGTAACATCCTTTCCACATTTGTCTAGTCAGGCCTGTTCGGGATCTCGTATACTTCAATCAACTCGATTTAAATTGTGTTGGTTCAGGAATGAGTACCAGCTGGAATCCTGGGCAGAATTCTCCTGTTTTTTTTGAAAGAATGCCGTAAGAATTTTTTTTTAAAAGAACGGCAGAGAGGGCAAGTGAGGCTAAGGTTTAACATCTCACCCAACCGATGGGACTTTTGATAGTGCAGCATTCCTTCATTGGAATGTTAACCTAGATCTTTCTCAGATAAGCCATCATTAGGTCACCTTGTAGCACTTTACTGGATATTAACCTGCTATTGCCGTGAATTCCCATTCTCCCACCATTTTCAATTTTGTCACCCCCTAACCTGGGGTTCGTACAGCGTTTCATACCCACCTACAAGTATCAATGTGCCAAAGGCCTTCACAGCCAATTGATAAGTGAGGTAATGCAGTCATTCATTGTAAGCAAACCTGTTTCTCTGGAGCAAGATCCTGCAAGCTGCAATGAGATCTGTTTCCAGCTGACTGATATTTGGGGATGCTCATGAGGGAGAAACTTTGACCCATTTAACCATTAGCATGAGATCTTTAATGGGCTCCTGAACAAGTAGGCTGGACCATGATGTGACATCCCATCCAGAAGCTGGCCCTTCTGATAATGCATCCATCACTGTCCCATCAAGTGACAAACGGATGATGGGCGTGTGAGAAATTAATGCCAATAAGAAAAGCCTGTTGGGTGAATTATAAAAAGGGCTTCCAATTTGCTGCTGCCTGTTTCAGTGCTCTTGGTGCAGACCAGTTCCTCATGTTGAATGCTTATGACTCCATTGTTGGCCTCGAGCCACCCAACTGGGTTGAGAGGGCCACCGCGGAGCTCAGCCGAGACTTGTGCCACTCAGTTGCCTGGTGCTGGGGCAGGCAACCAGCTCCTTTCCCAGTGCAGTTCTGTGACTGAGTGCTAGCAGACATAGCAGAGCTAACTGTTTTCAATCACCCTCCCCTACAATGGGAGTGGGAGTTTGCATTTCAGTCTTCGACTGATTGCTTTGCCAGGATTGGGAATTGGCAGCAAGGCAACTGGTGACTGCAGGCCTACACTTATCACTCTAGGCTATGGTATATTGTGTGAATTGTCTATCCCAACAGTGATCCTTTGAGTTGTAGCTCTTTGTTTTATATCAAATTAACCATTAAAGGGATATCAAATCATGGATGAAAGGGATTAACCTCAACATAAAGCTCTCTTACTCTTTTTTTCTGTAGTTTTGAATGATAAATGCTGAAGTTGGACCAAACAACATCGGCCAGTTTTAATAAAAGAAAATACAGTGAGAAGGAGCAAAATTAAAACCACATTCAAATTTGGGCCCTGCTCCAACTTAAATATAATCTTAACCCCCCTCTCCCTGCTGACAATTCTGGAGCTTGTTTTGATGTGTAGTGATGAGGCACAGTTGGGATTTGACATCAGAACCTCACAGCGAATGATGTAAATATTCTGTAAGTTGACTTTTGACACGAGGTTAGAACTTAACACCGGGCCCTCCTGAAGAATCCACTGCTGTTCAAAATGCTTGTAGACTACGTCGGATTTGGGAACTGTCCTTCACATAAAATAACAGCGTGTTGACCCGCTCTCCCACCTTTGCCTTTTCATCTGCTACTCGGGATTGTCCTGTACAATCTGACCTTTTGACCCAATTTGGTCACTTGCTCGACTTGTATTCTGCACCATCGCTTTGGACCAGTGGATAATCCTTTTGCATCCTCGAGCTCCTGAGCACCAATTTTTTGAAGCTCAACTGTGCTGTCTATACCTTGCTGCTGTCTAAGATTTAACTTCAGTGTACGGGGCTGTTCTTGAATCCGTTCCAAACGGATTGATCCAACGCTCTGCCCAAGAATCTCACTTCGGTTGTGCTTTTCCATAAACAGAGTAGTGAGCCAGACTCCTTCTGACTGCTCGATTCTGACAAAAGCCTTGAAAATGGCGAGGTAACATACGGGCGGCGATAGGATTAGTGGTATTATCGCTGGACTGTTAATCCAGAGACCGAGATAATATTCTGGGTACTAGGAGGGGCTGGTGGCAAGCTGCCTGGCCTGTGGTAGCCCAGTGCTGGGGTCATAGACGCAAAACAAAGCAATCAACGCAGTGAGAAATATCTTTGCCTGGAGAGTGCTGAGAAATGGTGGCCTGCACAATCCTATAGAGAGATAGAAGAGAGTAGGATGGATGAATTTAAAGGTTGGGTGGGGAGCGGTGATGGAGAAAAGTAAATGCACAAGGAGGAATGGCATAGGAATGGAGTCCTCACTCCAGGCATTGCCAAGAGTCCAGGCTCTGCATGACCACCACCAGAACTCCTGGTTCAAGTTGCTGACCCCGTAGTCACTGCCCTGCCAATGCCGCTCCGGCCTCAAAGGTGAAGAACAGAGAAAAGACACAATGTACATAGAGAAACCGATGCCACCAGCCTGGAGCGCACAGGCTACAGTGAGCCTGACCTCTCCCTCCCTCATTGACTTCCTGGAAGAAAGCAAATACCAGCTGTCCTTGCCCATCCTGATCTCCGTGTCCTATTCTGTGTTTGACTCTTAACCAGTCGCTCGGGCCAGCTAGCAATGGACTACAATTGCTGGCCTTGCTGGCGGTGCTACATCCTATAAAAGTTTTTTTTTAAAGACCAAGGACAATTTATGACATTCAAGTGTATTTGCTAAATAGACAATAAGTATGAAGCCCTCGAGCTTCTGGGTAGTTTAACATGATGGCTGTGTGGACACTGAATCAGTGTGCAAGCTCATACGAAATGAAGAGGCCTCCTGTGCCTTTGGACACACGTTGCCGTCAGTCTCCTGCTGTTGTGCCAGTCTGGCAACATGACCCCAATCAGGAATGTCAGGTCATTTATTCGCGCCCAGTGACATGGCTGTTAAGGACATGGCAGAACACGTGCTAAATCATTCTGTTTTACAATACGTTTAAGAGCAAGGGATGAATGATCTTTGTCACTTTTCAATCATTCAAACGTTCAATGAGACTTCTCTGGAACAGGAAAAGGTCATTGAGCCCTTCAAATCCACGTTTGATCTTTAGAAGAGCAATCTCGTTGCCTGCGCCTTCCCCATATCCTTGCAATTGCTTCTCCTTTTAAGTATTTATTCCAAATCTTCTATGAACCCTACTTTTGAAGCTTTCTCAGAGAGTACATTTCAAATTCTAACATGGTGCTTTCCAAACTTGCTCCCACTCGAATCCTATTTTGCGACTTGGAAAGTGTTTTAACCCCTCAGTGAGAGATGTGAGATGGAGGTTGGGGGTGGTCAGTGAATGCAGGGGTCTCTTAAAGAGGAAGACCAACTGTTCGAATTTGGTTGGAGATCCATGATATCAGTTGGTTCCTCAGAGCTCATGACCCTAAGAGTTCATGACAAATACCACTGGTACTTGACAGACCAGTCAGACTGGAAGAACGCAGATAGACTTCAAAAGTTAGATTCTCTTTGAGCTGTTTTCTTTTTCAATTGAAGCATTGAGTTGGCTTGGAACACAGTAACGTTGGGAAACATCTAGGATCATCAGGTAAATTAAACTGATGCAATCAGAAGGTGTCCAAACTTGGACTTTCAAAATCTGCAGCTTGCAGGAAGACAGACTGACCAAGGAAGGCAAGGAGTTCCATAGTTTTGAGTGTCCCAGGAACAAGTGAGATGTGAATGTACTGGGACCGACTTCAATTTAGTGAGAACACAGAGTATCATTGTTACAGCTCAGTGGAAAGAAAAGAGCAATGTTCAGGGGAGAATTGATAGTCTTGGCATGAAAGAAAGTCCTTCCGTATATTGCATCTTTCACTAAGTCAGTGTCTCTGAGCTAGAAAACCAATGAAATACTTTGGAAGGATAGATGCTACTGTTTTTAAAAAAAAATGGACAATGGAACGTGAGAGAAAGCACAAAATTGGAACTGAAAGGCAGAGGCGTTTGTTGATTTATTTCTTGTACCATGTCCAAGTTTCTGAAAGAATAATTGGATGAGTTTCCTTGAGATTAGATATTAATATTTGATATTGGATGGATATGGTTTTTATAGGCTAAACAGTTGTTGGAGAGAAAAGGAGTGGGATACGTGGAGACAGCTATTGGAAATTGTATTTGAGAATGAAGATGGACTTAGGACTTCCTTGCCCAAATGACAATTTTAGACACATTCAAATGGACCTCCCAGTCAAGAAATATACAATTCACTGAATGATCAGTTACAATATTGCCTCTGGCTTCGATGTTGGATGAAGGAGGACTAAGGTCAGCAGGGTACCTACCAATAGTTATCCATTCATCTCTGCTGGGAGTTGCATGCCTATCAAGGACAGGATAGAAATGATCTTATTTTTTAATGTAGGTTTTCTCACACAGACTAGCAATTGTGTCAGGATGAAGGGGCAATGGAAGATCAGCAGCGACTTCAGGAAGTGTATTCCAGCAAGAATGGTCATCATTAGGATGGAGATAAATGTGTGCACATTTGAAAATTGAACAAGTTGCCGTGAGAGGTTGTTTTCCCTGTTTTTTGCAAGTAAATCCAGAATGTGTTTTCTCTGAACTTTGTTTCTGTGGTACACTAGATATTACTGCTTTTAACCTTAAATGGTTAACTAATGGAAGCAAGCTCTGATTCTTTCAGTCCATCTGAGCACGGAGCAGTGTGTACTCAACAAAATGGTTAGTGCTGCGTGCAAGCGACGTTGCTATTTGGTAATAAAAGGCTGTGATGCCTAATATTGGGGATCCAGACAGTCATGCAAATCATGGTGTGTACTCAACACATTGTGTAATCAAGAATTTACCTCTTTTGTGACCTTGCACTGTGATCCAAATACTTGAGTGCTCTTTTCTCAGTTCACTGTGTCCTCTCAATGATTTGAAAGATTGGCAATTGATGGTCACTCATGGGAATGTAGGACCTCCAAGAATGAAAGTGGCTTTCTCCTGTCTCTCAAACTCTGTCTTCTGTTGTAGAAGAGAAAGTTGTAATCTTTGATCATAAGGGCTTTTTTGAACTTGGTGGGTCATTTCTGCAGTCAGAAGATGGTGCTTTTTTGTATAACACAGAACGTATGAAGGGTTATAGCTTAGAATTCTCTGAGCATTGGAGAAGAATTGCAGAAAGTGTACTTCAGTGCAATACCTTCACTTGAAAATTGATTTAGACTCAGCTTCGACAGGCGTCCCAACGAGCCAGTGATCATAATACAGACAAGCAGAAGGGGGAGGTTTGTGAAGAGCTGGTTGTCCAATCACACTGTCCTGTGTTTGCTGCTAGGTTCATATTGACTGACTATTAACAGCAAGTGTGGGGGAGAACCACTTCGTGCTTGGAAAATGTGACTGAGGTCTGACCCCAGAGGAGCAGTGGTCCGTCTGTGGGAGAAGATGCAGGGTTTGAGGGAAGGGGAGATTCCACCTGTTTCTGGGAGGGGTTTTGGTGAGAGACTCCTTGCTGTTGGGCGAGTGAGTGAGGAGAAGACAAGGCTTTCACCCTCCCAGGCACATGCTGGCACTGAAAAAGCTGCAGTCAGGATGATAGAGCAGAGCTCCCAGGGGTTGTGAGTGAGAAAAGGATAGTGTGACGGAGTGTTTCTGAACTCCAAAACTAGGAATGAGCTGAACACAGGCACTCTGCCACTCTCCACAAATCTATTCGAGCGCCTGGCTGGAAATCCCAAGCTGGAAGGCAACCCGTCTCCATTCCCTGTTCTTGAATTTTGCCAAAGCCAAGTGCAGAGGTGGCCGCAAAAGGTAACTCCTTAGTTTGGCCATGGTCCTATTCCCCTTCAGTGGGGTGGGGCACGATGGCTCAGTGGTTAGCGTTGCTGCCTCACAGCGCTGGGGACCTGGGTTCAATTCCACCCTCGGGTGACAGTCTGTGTGGAGTTTGCGCATTCTCCCTGTGTCTTTGTGGGTTTCCTCCAGGTGCTCCGGTTTCCTCCCACAGTCTGAAGATGTGCAGGTTGGGGTGGATTGGCCATGCTAAATTGAGCCATAGTGTCCAGGGATGTGCAGGCTGGGTGGGTGAGCCATGGGAATTGCAGCGGTTACAGGGATAGAGTAGGGCGGTGTGTCTGGGGGGGCGGGGGTTGCTGTTTGGAGGGCCGCTGCTAACTAAATGGGATTGTCGGGATTCTGTGATTTTATGTGATCAGAACTTGGGGCCTCACTATAGTTCTGCTTCTTAAGTGAAAAGACATAAAAGGTTTTATTTGTTAGATCTGCTTGGCACCTTTTTAAATTATCATGTTTATTTTTTTTTTTAATTATCAATTGATCTGCTTTGATTTTTGTTGCTCATTCTTTATACCTCAACTTTTATTGTGAAATTCATGTTAAATAGCATGCCCGCTCTTACCTTTCCAAACACTGAATTGCCTCTTGAGTGAGAATAAAATTGAGTTATGGCCCCCCAGTGTGAAATGGTTGGATGACAATGAATTATACATTTTTGAAACACTATGTCGGCCTTTCCAAATCTGAAACAGATACTTGTTCTTTATCCCAGTTTTTAGCCTGACCTTTTTCACGTGCGTAATCCGCATTTTATACATAACAAAAAGTGCAGCTATATTTAATATGTGAAAATATT
Source organism: Ginglymostoma cirratum (assembly GCA_024137785.1). NCBI lineage: Eukaryota > Metazoa > Chordata > Chondrichthyes > Orectolobiformes > Ginglymostomatidae > Ginglymostoma > Ginglymostoma cirratum. The sequence continues at coordinate 51,626,482 of JAHRHZ010000020.1, read as the reverse complement.
TTCAAAATAAACTCGGGGAAAACAGCTTGATGTGCTTGGTCATGTATTTCTCTGTAACCTGAGTAGTGCACTGTCCAGGTGGCTGGTTGAATTTTGGGATTATGTCCCTCAAGGGACTCTGTCGACTGAGAAGCATCTTAGCCCCAAGGGACAGAGGAACTCAGCTGTGCAGTGCTCAGGCTGCATTATAAACGATTGAGACTCTATGGTTATTGTCACAAAATGCCCTGTGGGAGGCTTCCTGGGCACAGAAGTACATGACCCAGGGAATTGCATGAAGCCTGTTTTGCCTGGAGGGCTGACAGAGGGGATATTCAGCAGGGAGCGTGAACATTGAACTAAACTGAAGCCACCAATCAGGGAAAATTTCACATCTGAAAATTTCCCGTTTGAGCTGACTTCAGACAGCCGTAAGCAAGGAAGGGGTTTTGCAATATGTTGTTATACGGAGACTGATTTGGACGTGGAATGACTGACCAGTTGGTCGAGGCAGAACCCCGAATAGTTTTGATCAAGGAATTTGGATTTAAAATAGAAAACTAGAAATGTCTGGGGCAGTGACAGGGGGTGCTCGTTTGGAGAACTGGCTCAAGCAAGTTTGGCTGAATCATGTCTTTTGCATGTTCAGTACTGCTTTCAATAACAGAGATAACAAGGTGCGGGGCTGGATGAACACAGCAGGCCAAGCAGCATCATAGGAGCAGGAAAGCTTGACGTTTCGGGCCTAGACCCTTCATCAGAAATGGGGGAGGGGAAGAGGGTTCTGAAATAAATAGGGAGAGAGGGGGAGGTGGATAGAAGATGGATAGAGGAGAGGATAGGTGGAGAGGAGGCAGACA